>OX381712.1:34888769-35228148 GCA_947462335.1 Harmothoe impar
ACATGTCTAGTAACAGGTAAAACATAGAAACAGGGGAGCTTAATGTGTATGATTGAATGTCGAGTATAACATATGGCTTACACATAAACTGTAGATAGGTGGTGTAGATTCTACTCTGTGTCTACAACTACGGTAAATTCTACTGTTTGCTTACATGGCAAATGTAAAGCTACACCAGATTCAACTGTGTACCTACAGTACAACTGGAACGCTACACCAGATTCTACTGTGTACCAACAGTACAACTGGAAAGCTACACCAGATTCTACTGTGTACCTACAATACAACTGGAAAGCTACAGTAGATTCTACTGTGTACCAACAGTACAACTGGAAAGCTACACCAGATTCTACTGTGTACCTACAATACAACTGGAAAGCTACAGTAGATTCTACTGTGTACCAACAGTACAACTGGAAAGCTACACCAGATTCTACTGTGTACCTACAATACAACTGGAAAGCTACAGTAGATTCTACTGTGTACCAACAGTACAACTGGAAAGCTACACCAGATTCTACTGTGTACCTACAATACAACTGGAAAGCTACAGTAGATTCTACTGTATACCTACAGGACAACTGGAAAGCTACAGTATATTCTACTGTGTATCTATACTATAATTGCTAATAACTATTTATAGTGCACGGATCCAAAGCAGTTATGCTCGAACAGATACTTTATCATCTACCAACTTGCAGCATACACGATCTTCTCCAAGACAGAAACGCCATGGGTTTCATTTTGTGAGACCTGCCAAACCTTTGCAAGTGCCTTTCCCGAAAGGCTTTAGAGACATCCCACTCGTGAAATGCAACCATTTCCCAACAACAACAGCTGGCGTTTAACCGTTTTGACCTCTGTAAAGATCCATCCCCTAAGGCCACGACAAAAGAGCTTCAATCTGGGCGGGCTACATTCCGTCAACTTTAATTTTCTCGTCGAGCCGAACTTGATCTGGTGATAATTGACTCTGCAGGGTTTTAAAGACGGCTGTTGTCGGCCGTCTAACCGCGGAAACGCCCCGCCATTAGGCGCCCAAATGAGTCACCTTCCGCCGGCCACAATTGCCAATCTCAGCTCGAATTTCCCGCGCGAATTCGGTGCGGGACTGTCCCGGAAGTGGAGATGTCGTCTGCTGCGTCCGTCTGTAGCGTCCATAGCTCCCCCCTGCGGCTATGACGAGCAAAATGACACATGCTCGGACGTGGGTCAGAAGCAGGTCGGTGGGACGCCGGAGGTGGGGTCCGCGGGGGTATCGGCGATCCCGTGGTGCACCTGGGTGGTTCCAACACCTGCCGGCAGAGGGGGCGGCCATCTAATTGACTTATGCTGTTGTGGCGGTCAGGTGCGGCGGGCATGCGCGGCTCGCCTGTCCACTTGACTTCCGCTTAGCCAGCTGCCGGGCGGGTGCGCGGCGCGCGGGCGGTGGGGCAGGAGGGAAGAAGATAAACATGTCGGCTTAAGAGGAAATGTATGTCTGTGTCGGCGGCGACAGAGGTGGACGGGCGCGCCCTGTGCGTTCTTCTGTAGCCGTGACTCCGGACAAAGCCTGCCGACGGTCAAATGGCCAGCGGCCTCGGCCTCCCGGCGGCAAATGGCCCCACCCTTCCTGCGGCCGGCAGAGGCTCCGTCACGCCCGACTGACTGCCTCAGGGCTGGGATCCACTCCGCCTCCATCCCTCTCCTCCTAACCCTTTATGGGACGCATACCGCTTTAATGTCCTTGGTCGTCATGATGCATAAATGCAGTCCGGCAAGTAACTCGCCGGTGCTGCATACATGCATCACGACGACCCTTCGGGAGTGTATCAACCCCATAGGATCGGCATGATGCATGAACGTAATGCTGCATTCAAGCATCATGACAACCAAGGATATAATACATTAATGCACTGTGCAGCCCTTAAAGTGCTAACCCCTCCAGCAGCCTTCACACCAGCCGCCTCGGGCTATTTCTGGGCAATTTGGCCCCCCGGGTGAAAGGAGCCTCCGGTCAGGGGATCAGTGACCACTGGTCATCGCTGATCGCCCTCTTTGTGCCTGGTCGGAGGGGGGATGTGGGGCGTGGCCGACAGGTCTCCACAGTGCCCAGCTAACTAATCATTTCCAAGATGGCGATTTATAAAGTAGATCGGTCTTTAATCCCCCCCCCCCCCCTCCCACTCCAACTTCTTTCAGGTTTTTTATATCCTGGACTTGAAAAAAATATATTGGCTGTTTTAGACTTTGAGGAAGTTGAGGTCTATATAATAGAAGTACATTCTTCCAATATTCCCACCAGTCTATGGACCCCCCCTCGCCACCAACACCCACCCACCCTCCAACCTTCCTCCATCCCCCCAAACATCATGCCCAAACCGTGGGGTTACTCCCGCAGTACATGCTTGGATCGATGGCGTGTGCCAAGGGGTTGAATGCCTGCCCGAACAAGGGAATCGCATCTCACAAGGTCTGACCATCTGTCTTTTGACTTCAGAAAGCCATCGACCCCAGGAGAGGCATCTCAGGTATCTACCACCCCCTCCCACCCACCCTACCCACCCTTATCCACTGTCCTGACATGAGCTAATGTATTGATCAAGGAGGCTCGCTCTTCTACCTGATACAGGGTGTGTACACAGCGTATGTATAGCCGTGTTTATACACGCTGTGAGAGTGATCCATCAACTGCAATATAATTACCATCACCCTACTCTCCAGCCATTGGCATTTGCATGCATCAAGCAGGCATATTCTATAGGTTGGTCGGAACCTATAGGTATTGTGTCTGGCCAATGCAGCTCTATTATAAAAGGTGTACCAATTTTAGTGATTATATGTGGCATATGTTACCAGTGGAATTTACAATTTATTATTAAAAAATATTGCATTACTAAGAGTATATTCCCTGATGACCATGCATGTTTTGTGCATGTTTATATCAAAGTTAGATTAGGGAAAAATACAGTATGTTATTTTATCAACAAAACAAGTTCAGTATGTAAGCGTTCGGGATAATAACACTTTCTGTATTTTTTCAGAAAAATAAATAAACATATAAGCCGGGTCCAAGACTGCTATTGTCACGTCCATTAAGTTCCGCACTTGACCATTCAACATGCATGAGGTGGGATAGGCGGGATGGGGTTGAGGATGATGGGTCGATGCCATTTTTACCTTGCCACTTCTATAGGGTCAGAGACCATGGAGGGGTCAGATTACCTGACATTAATCCTTGATCACTAATGGAGAGATCATCCTTAATGCCAGGATCACCACCCCCTAACCCCACCCCTACCCCACCCCACCCATAGATAACCCGTCCTTTGTCCTGTCCTCTTCCTCCAGACATGCCTAGCATACTGTAGGTAGGCTGATGGAGTGCCTCCAGGGTAAATCACCTGGAGGGCAGTAAAGCAGTGGTGCTGGCTGACCACTGACACCTGGACAATGGCCCTGACCAGGTAGGGGGTGCCGCCTGGGAGGTTACCAGGTTATACTGCCGACAAGGGGGCAAGAGTTAGCTAGGCGACATGATGAATACCTGGGGTCCAGGGAGCACTGCTGCCCTGATTTGCTGGGAATTTGTCCTCTCTATCATCCATGGTTGAGAGGTGGGAGTGGATGGTTAGCCATAGGGGGGAGAGCTGGGAGGGGATGTGTGGGTTATTATTGGATCCCTACTGAGGATGCTACATGTACAGGAGGAGTTGGAGTGAGTTAGTGAGGAGCAGCTCGTAGGTAAAGAAGATTTGTATAATTACAAATGTATGGTTTCCCATATATATGAGTACTTGGCTGTTTATTACTTTTAAAACGTCATATTTTCTACTTATTCAAATGAGTATAGTAATAAAGTGAGTTGCGATCTTTATATTATAATCATGTAGCAGAGGAAGGACAATCAGGGAGAATGCGGTATTTATTTTGAATCTTTTTCTCAATTATCTTCAACCTATTGTAAATCATAAAGCTTCCATCGATTTGATCTATAGTAAAAATAGTTGTTCATACATGTATTCAAAATGGTACATAATAAATAAGATAGTTTCTGAATTGTCAATTTCCCTTTTTTTCTGTTGTGACGCTGTAAAATAGACATAATCACAATAGGGCATAACACATTAAACGGGTTAAACTGTGAAAGAGGGCCACATGGTGCTGGTACATTGTTGCCCTATTCGCCATTGTTGCGGTGCACTGGCAGTATTTTAACTCAGATAACTAGACCCCCCAGGTTGCCCTCAGCCCTGTATACACCCCTGTCTTCTGTCCATGTGTGTGTGTCTGTGGGGGTGGGGGTACCTCGCATTTGTTTTGAACATCATTCTAGCCCTCCCTACCTTAGAGACAACAAAAGACGACCATTATGAATATGTGCAATCACGTCCGCAGGACCCCCAGGAAGCCAAGGATTACAGGGGATTATGGGTAATCTCTATGACGTGAATATGTTTGTAGGACGTGTTTAGATCGACCTGGACATCGCTTGGTAAAGGCTTGGTCGTAATCTACCTGGTAATAAATTCCGTCCATGACCTTTGTCTATAGTTGGGAAGGTAATCCACCATCTGCCCTGTTTGACTATAGCTGATGTAAGGATAATGAGAAAATTTGATTGGCAAATCTAAGAAGCACTCCCTATTTAAACTTTCTATTATTCAGGTTTGTACTGTAGTCTGGACAGATATCGGTTCAGCAGAGTACCGGTAGGCCATCTCCATCATTCAAATCTGAATGCAGTGTTAAAAAACATTTGTTCTTATATTATCCTCTTATATTATGCCCTGATGGAGTGAAAGTACATCTATGGACTTATAACAGTAGCTTCTACTCTCATATTATGTATGTTAGTAGCACGATACCGATCTTATACGTTATAGATCAGTGGGAAAAAGATGATGAACTATCTAAAGAAATTACGATAGTGTTTCATCCAAGGGATCATACATAATTGTCATTTTCAATATATTTACGGGCTCAAACCTTTTCTAGGCCTTTGTAATACCTTAATATTCTATATTTCAAAAGAATCGTGGCACTCACATACCCTAAAACTACAGAGTCTCAGCGAAAATACATTTCTTATGTATGGCTTGATGCAATCAATATAGTATCAAGGAAGTGGATCGTTACGTGAAATCTGATAGGACAAAGATAGTCTGATAGCCCTTGTCTTGTTGCTACGTACTAGATGGCTTATCATCTAGGTTACATCTACTCTAATATACACACAGGTCGAACACGAATAGATAGAGATTGCCTCTTGTCATTTACCATCATTAACACAACAATGACATCAAGTCTCGTGTCACATTTACGTCACGATGACGTGTGTACGTCGTAATCCCCAATCCTAAAGATGCTATCTTACCCGCCATTGTCAGCCACGACGTGCCAATCGTTGTCTTACAACAAAGACGTTAAAACCACCCGTTTACACACCACACCATCTCTCAATGATAAGGAAACAATGTCACACTGACAAAAAAAAGTGGCAACAATTTCTAAAGAATAATCATTGAGCACCCTCCACACCCCTGCACACACCCTCCCTGTGGCCTGATGCTCTGCCTCCCTTCCCACCCCTATGATACTGGACTGAACACCGACCCCTTCTCTCTAAGGTCAGGGGGCCGTCCATGGTTGATCCAATGTGATCGTAGCTAACAAAAGCCAACGTTCACTCCGACAAATGCATCTGAAAACTGGGATGGTCCGGCGTCGGGTCGGGTTAGATTGCCTGTCAATTAAAACGCGCCTCGCTTGACTGCCTTCGATCGGACTCCATTGAGAGATAGGTGGGAGGGAGGAGGGGCTGGGTTGGGGACGCTGGAGGTGGGGGGCGTCGTGTGTTCACCCCTCCCACCACAACCGCCCTATCGTGTCAGAGGCTAAAATGACAAATCAGGGGGTCTTGGGGACATGGTGTCGCGACGTGAAAGGACGTAGTCACAATGACGTAGCACGGTCATGACGTCCTTACAAAAGATAAAGACTCGAACGAGCGTCAAAAGCCTCCCCCTCTCCCCATTTCCCTTCACCCTTTCTCCCTTACCTTTGCCCCTCCCTCCCTCCCTTCGTCCCCAGCTCCCCCTCTGTCCTTCTAGAGCCCATGTCAACATCACAAACGTCAATGAGCCATAACGATTTTTGAAACCCATTCAGTGTGTGTCCTCCTGGCGGACGGCCGGAGACTCACGAGGATGGGGGGGGGGGGGGGGGTGTTGTTAAGCACCTAATGGGATTGATTAGAGTGCGCGCGCACATAACTTCTGCTCGTTGTGTCTTGATCGTGACGTGATAACATTCTCATCTATACTGTCATGGTGACGTAGATAGCCTAGATACGTGAATTGGAGGCCGTGAGAGTGTTAGACAATCGGCACTTTATGATTATAAAGACTATGCCGATTAGGTTTGGTCAAAAATTAAATGTATACATGTATATATTTCTTTATTTTAGAGTCAACATGAGTACGGTACACTTTTAAACTCGTGAAATAGGTTTACCTTGCATATACAAATGTATAGCAATGATAATAGCTAGTACACTGCCACACCCAACTCTGTATACACCTGTACAAAACTCGCTATAAATTGATTTTGTAGACGTTTTGTCAAAGTTCACCGATGACTACGTAAAATGTTATGAAATACCTTCCTGGTTAAAGTGTCCATCTGGAACCCTGCAAGATACTGAACTAGAATACTGAGAGATTGCAGCCAAGCACACGCCCTCAAATAATGATATAGCAACGGCTTTCCATAACTTACCAAGAAAAAGGCTTCCCATACAACTGGGCGTCGCTAATACGAGCATGGCGTTATCAGGAATAGGTTGGCAAGAATTAAAAGTCGATTGATTGGTCTCTGAGTGGCATGGCGGAAACGCGTGCATGTGGGCGTAGGTATAAGCGGTGCATGATGGAGAAACGTCGGCGGGGGTTATTGGTGGATAATGTTGAGTTATTAGGTTATGCTGTGACTCCCCGTGCAGTAGTTAGACAGATGCATTAATATCATGTATTATAGAGTCTGATAATGGTGGCCACAGGTAATAATGGGTACCATGATAAAGGACCCCATTAGAAGACAGGTAGCCATTGGTGTAAGGGTATGTAATTTCTCTTGTCTATCACTATCATAAATTGTTTGATAAGAAATGCTGAACTAATCATGACAATCGTGTTTGGCTTGCCTGCAGCTGATTGGTATTCAAAGTCGAGGTTGAGACCCAAGAACGCCTCAGTTTAAAAAAACGCTGTTATAGACACACGCCAGTTAACCCTTTAAGGGTTGCATATTGTAATAGTGCTTTAAGATAAATTTATGCACCATGCCGAGCCTCCGGGATTATATTCATGCACCATGGTAGGCATGGTGCATAAATACATGCCTGGCAATGACTCACTAGATTCATGCAACATGACTATAAAGGGCAGTGTTTGGTGCATTAAAGTACTATTCGCTCCTCAAAGGGTCAACTAAAACATACAGTTATAAACGTGTAATATACCGAGGATATGATGTGGTCCCGAATATGGTGTGGATCCAGTGATGTATTTCTTTAGCCGATGGTCCACGGGGATCGGTTTTGGCCATACAAGTCCGATGGTAATTTTGCCATATGGAGCCATGTGGACCTTTGTCTTAACATAACTGCTTGTATCTATAGAACCCCTAACTGTGTAGACTTTAATACAGGTTACCCTCTGCCACTGTAATAGACAATACGTCATGTTATGGACACAATAGCGCGATCTGCGAAAAGGGACCTCAGTGCAGAGGGCACTCAGGTCCCTTCTCCCAGTACATGCCGCTGCCATGATGAACAGCCGCCCATGCAGGTAGCTAGCTGAGTGAGGGCTATGATGTACAACCTCTTAGACATTTCTTGTTGGCGTTATAGACTACACGTGTTAGCACCGTGATCTACTACCCGACAGGTTGTTCCATCACACTAGAGGTGCAGGAGGAAGGGGGCTGGGGTAGGGTCCCTTCTCATGATTTACGATCTCTGAGCGTCCCAGCGGCGACGTCGTTGATCCACACGTCTGTGAACGTCGCTTCCGCCGCGCCCACCATACCGGTGACAAATTGACATTTGTCAACAGCGCGCGCCGCCGCATTTACCCCCCGTGTCAGGCCCGCCTCCAGGGCTTTGCCCACCAGGAGGAATCGCGCCGGGATCATGCGGCGCCTGGAGGGGAGCGTCGCTAAGCGTCGGGATGTGGGAGTTGTTTTAGACGCTGTTTTCTAGAGTTGGTTCCTTGTGAGTTGGCATGTTTTAATAGTGAGTGTTCTGGTTGTATGTGGCGGGCTCCACCGGAAGCTTGTGTTGTAGGACATATGCACAATACATGTGAGGGTGCGACAGGCCTTCTCCACCCCCCACTTAAGGTGTATGGTTCCCCAGTACAGTGCCTGTAGAACTGCAGGCTGGGACCTGTGCAGTTTTGCAGCTGAAGGCCAACACACCTTCCTAAGGTAAATTTAGTTGGGGTTAAAAAAGTCGACTTAAGTTCATCCAGCTAGGATAGAATTATTTGATGTAATCTGGTTGTAATTCAAGCATTTGACTGTGGTATAAAGATGAGTATATTCATGGGAATACTTCATAGTTCTGGTCCAAGGCACCGACTGCTGGGTGGAGAGTACAACTAGCCGAGTCCATTCAGCGCCATCATCTGTAGCCAATATATTCGAAAAGATTTGCCCCAAATCTAATCTGAATAAGGAGAAAATCAATAAAAGAAATACATGTAACATAGACCCTCACAGAGAGAAGAAACAGCGTCAAAACGGAGTCCAGGTTGCCTCCAGAGTGACTCCCCTGTTGAGGGGATTCCAGGTCGCCTAGGTGACTCTCTGGCTGACCTAAGGGAGTCACCTGGGGAAGTCATATGACCCAGCTATATGACTCCCCCAGGTGACTCCCTCAGGTCAGCCAGAGAGTCACCTATGCTCTTTTGTGCGACTTGCACTCCCATAGAGAGGGAGGTAATCCTGGGGCAACATGGACTCTCTTTTGACGCTCCTGAAGATCCGCTTTACCGTGGAGGGTACAAAATGAAAGGTGAGATACTGTTCAATATGATGCTGATAAATGAAACGGTTAAAGCTCCAGTCTCTATATACACTTCCAGAATGTCCTAGCCGCCTTATGATAAACAAACACTACCACACACCGCCCCCTACTATTCTCCCACCCGCAATTAGCGGCATGGCAGCGATTAGGTGGAAAACGCTCTCCTACACCAGGTTGGTGGATGATTAATTTAGGTTGGATTTTAAGAGCTGCCCCGCCAGGCGTGCAGCAGATTACGGGCGATGGGAATTTAATTCGCCGGAGCCGGGCGGGATGGAGGCGGGAAGGGCCGGGCCAGCAGCGCCTACCTGACAAGGGCCGTGATTAATGGCAATCATAATGATCCGATTTCACCGCTGGATTCTTAAGCTAATAGAGGTTACATCCTTGGCCTTAAGGCCCGCCGATCCCGCCTCCTCCAGGGCGGATTAGCGGCCTGCATTCTGACAGTGTGTAAACCAACCCACGACTACCGACTCAATTTGCTGCTGATGCTTCAGGCGACGATGACTTGGCCTACCTACCCCCCTCCTCTCCCGACTCAAACCCACTTGTCTCGCCTTGTCTCACACCAGTCATCCACACATCAAGGCACATGTTACCTCTCCAGCTGACACAGTTACTCCATAAGCCTGACCGACCCCTGCTCAATTATCAAAGGCTATAGTTTCTCTGCTCTATTATCAAAGGATATACTTTTTCTGCTCTATTATCAAAGGATACTTTCAGGATTTAGAAGGTGAAATCAAAGATGCGAATCAAAGATATTCAACCTAAAAAGAACCAAATGAAAAGTACTTTCAATTGATACCAGAAAGTAAACATAAAGACATTCATCAGGGTCTTCGGGGTACTGTCCACTTTGGTAAAGCTAGAAAAAGATTGTGTTCAGCATGACCCCCCCCCCCCCAAAAAAAAAGGGTATGTGCGTCGATTTAATTTATTTTTAAACCATTTCAAAGGATGATTTGGTCAATCAAGGACATTTTACCATTTCCCCATGAACATGATTTTTCTTTTGGGCATAGAATGCCTGAAGAACAAGAACCATCGGAAAAGTGTTGACAGTGAGAGATTACCGTTGAGAGAAGTCATGTAATGGTTCACAATAGTATGACCATGCATGGCATTCAGAAAGGCACGTTCAGAAATCAGGTCACAAATGGGCTAGATATTAATCCGCAATACCTGGGTCTACAGGTGCAGTAACATGAACGGATATTTTGGTGACTTAACACACAGAAAAGAAGTAGAATCACTGTGACTCCCGACTTGATCACTGAGGTAACTCTCCCCAGGACTCTAACGTGACTTCTTAACATTAGCAGGACTCTGAAATAACTCTATAATAACTCTGTTCTAAGACTCCCTAATGATTGAGAGTCACTTTAGAGTTATGGGGAGAGTTACCTCAGTAATCGGGACTTCACTCCCATTTGAGAGTTACAGTGATTCTACTTCTTCTCTCTGTGAAGAAACTTCCATATCATACACACAGAGAAAATATAAGGGGTCACCACTTGGTGCCAGGGAGAATGTGACTGACTGTGGTAAGACAAGCCTGACTTGAGGGGTCAGTCTGACTCTGCTGTATAGTAAGAAAGAGTCCAGTCTGAGGGGAGTCCAAGTGACCCCTCTTCCTTTCCCCGTGCATTTAAGTGTGTGCACCTCCCATGTACTGACCAGAACCTCCAGGACCATGGGTGACACAGGTCGCCTCGCCTGTCGCCTGCAGACAGAAGCCTGGCGCGGCGGGTGACGCGGACCTCCAGTGGGTGAGGGGGTCAGGTCCCAGGAGGAACCCCGCCTCGTGATGTCCAGGATGAATGTTGGTGATTAATGAAGGGATAAAGCTACAAGCCACAGGAGCATGGTCTCTTCCACAGGCGCCAGGAGGAACACACATGAAGAAGCCATGATGCACCCATATAACCCCTCCAAGCATTACCTTCGGGGTTATACTCCTCTGCCTTCCTTATGGCCTCTCAATTTCATACAACTTGTTTCTATCCTTTCCTCACTACATCCATCACTCACTTTTACCCCTATGAATCTCATTGGTAAGTATGTCTCCCCTATCTTCCCCTCTCACCCCTCCAGCCTCCCTCCCTCTATCCCCTCGCTGTCTACCTACATATAGCAGCCAACCTACCTACCGCCCTGCCAACACCCCTGCCTGCCTCGCTACCGTCCTCACTGCCTGCATCTCTGCCTGCCCTGCTGCCTACATCGGTCTCCCCATTCTCCCCCTTGCTGGTAGTCGATTAGTCAGGATCGGCATCGATTAGTGCACACGGGTTTGATGGGTAGTGGATGTACCGAGTCCAGATACAACAGTATTGTATGCGTATTGAAACCGAAACTCATAGTTGGTTGAATTGACAATTGAACTTAGGGGTCACATATTGCATCACATGGGATCGAAAAAGAAATAATTATAGAATTCAGGTCTTGGTCGCTATATAGGCTCAAGGCGACCACTAGAGGTTCAATGTGTACAGTACCACTGACCAAGTGAATCACAGAGGGCAAGAGCGTGACCCCTCTACTCGACACTCTCAAGTTCTTGACCAATTCCCTGTTGCATCAAGAGTAATTAAAATTGTTGGCTGGGGGATGGGGGTGCGGCAGGGTGTATGGGCCAGGGTGTAAGGAGTGGAAGTGATCTTGTTCCACGCCTGTAATTGCCTGTGTGCACAAGGTGCCCGACCAGTCCCTACAGCCCTCCAGGCCTGTTTACACCCTGGAACAGACACTGTATTAGCTGCATCCAACCAGGGTGCCTTTCTCCAGACCTTGGAGGATGCCCGGGGGAGCTTACACGTTAAATGGTGCCTGCATTGCTGCATACTCTTCTCCTGATCCACCGCTTCCTTTGCCTAACCCTCTATTTTAGGTATTTCACATTCTGCACGTTAAATTGTCTCTCCTGGTCCAACGTTCCTCTCCCACCTCTTTGAGACCCTGGAGCACCCCCCCCCCCCACACACACACACACAAACACATGCATTTACCTCATACCTACCCACCCTATGACCCTAGTACGAGTATGACAATGATTAGCCACTTGGTATATACACTCTACATTGCATCTAGAACCACGGGTCTTCTTCATACCTTGAGCGGCCATGAACACGAACTACACGGATGGGATGCATGCTATATGGCACAGGGTCTAGATAGTGTGATCTCACCTGTGTGCCCTTGACTAATGTACATAGGAAGACTAGTACAACCCACTACATGTATATGTAAGGACTACCCTAGTATGCTGGAGAATCAACCATCTTCCCACTCTCTCCCATCTTTCCACTCTCGCATCACCATCCCTTTAATGACTGTACATTACTCTAATGCATAATGCCCTTATTGTCGTCATCATGTATGAAAACAGCCATGGCGAGTAACTCGCCAATGCTGCATTCAAGCATCATGTCGACTGTACGGGGTTTATACATCCCCAAACTGTCGGCATGGAGCATGAATCCAGCACTGGTGAGTAACTCCCCAATGCTGCATTCAATGCCTCATGACCACAAAGGACATACTGCTTTAAAGCACTGTGCGGCCTTTAAAGGGTTAAAGTGGAGGCACTGGAATGTTAGAACATCCGCCAGTGGGCGCTACTGGACGTCGGGTTGATTTTCTACATGTGTAAAGGTTGATTTCGCAGGGCTTCATAACTGTATTGGTCGGACAAGCTATGATTTCCCTCCAGGCGGCCCCTGGAGGAGCAGGCCGGACGACCTAGGCTCCCTCAAATTCCCAGAACATCCACCGGAAGTGGAGGGCTTTTAGCACGGCAGGCACTTCCGGCTCAGTTCTCACTCTGGTGTGAAATCAAATACACGTTCCGGCTTTGGATGTATATACATACAAGCACCCCTCCATCCCCTCCTCCCCTATGTCTATACCCTATCTCATCTAATCCTACATCCCCATTCAGACTTGTAACTTAAGCGTTCAATGTATTCATTCCTAGCTGGCAGAGCAATGTAGGTGGAAATGTAAAACGACCTATTTATCCTTTCATCAATTTTACCGCCTTCCCCTTCATCCACCTTCTGAGATTTCTGGGAGAAGGAAATGTCGAACCTTTCCCCGTATTTCAGCTGATTTCCATGGTCAGTGCCATGACAATATTTAAAAAGAAATACGGATACGTGCTATTTAGACAGAGGGCAATCGGCAACGTTGAAAATAGGAGGTATAGGCGAGAGCAGTACCATACTGTACAGTAGGCCTAATCCTACTGAAATTCCGCTAAAAAATGTTAAATCCTATAAAATATGATGTCATGAAGATGCCCTCTTATCAGACTGGTCAGATGACCCTGGTGGAGGAGAGGAATTACACCCCCCCCCCCATATTAGGATCATAACAGTGTTTTCAAAATGTGCTTAAACATTAAATGAGATCGCCCTTTCTATTTCGCTGTAATTCAATGTCTTTCGTATAACATTCGATTCCTTTAGAAACATCCACTTCCGGTCAGGATGTTATTTCCGGTTCCGACAGAAGGAGGCGGCGTTATCTGCGTTGACACAGGTTGACCCGCATCTCATCATAAAAATGGATCCCCCTAGATAAGCAGACCTCCGATGTCACTCCCCCCACCCCATACTCCCATCACAGCCCCTCTGGCCATACCCTCCCTCCCCCACTGCTTGCGTGCCGACCAGTCGTCTATCTGGCGCCGACGCGGCGGCCACGGACGCAGCCGGAAGGCTAATGATTCCTGCCCGAATATCGCCCACCCGGACGTGGTGTCGCGGTGTATGTGCGCCGCGCCGGCTTTATGAAGCATGCCGGACATAAGTACGGACGGTCCTATCGGCCCGGCAACAACTGTCCCCGCCCCGCACTACAAATGTCTGCTCGCCGGCGATAAGGGGCATGGACACGGCCTGGGGAGGGGCTGGGGAACAGGCGGTGCAGGAGTGGGGGCGACATGCGGGTAAGTGGGGGTTGCGATGGGTTGGGATGTGGGTCTGGGTAGTTAGGGCAGGGGGGGGGGTCGGTCAGTCATCAAGCGACGATTGCTATCACACCCGACCATGGGAATTGTGGTTTAGGGTGGGGCGCCTTGGGAGAGGCACCCTAGTACCCCTCCCCAAACTTCTATTCATATCCATTTACCCCCGTCTCCTCTCTATCCTCCCCTCATCTACCCCAGCCTGATCCCCCGAACCTCTTCTAGGACCTGTAGAACATGGCGAGGACGACATGGTTTATTGTTGTTGACAAGTCGGCTTATGTCGCCACAAATCGCCATCTTGTCTCCACTAGTCAGGCTCAGGGTGTGCCTCTATACCCTCACCACTGCTACCAGTGAGTCCCTATATAGCACTGTCCCTGTTATCAAGTTGTGTAGGCCGCCATTTGCCTCTACGGGTCACTCCTGTGGATACGTGTGTTTAGTCTGATATGTGTACTTGCGTTTTTGAGCCAACCAGTCCGGAAGCCATTGCAGAAGCCACTACAGAAGCCACTACAGAAGCCACTACAGAAGCCACTACAGAAGCCACTGCAGAAGCCACTACAGAGGTCACTACAGGAACCACTGCTGGGGAAGCCACCGCAGATGTCACTGCAGAAGTCACTACAGAAACCACTGCGGAAGCCACTGCAGTGGTCACTACAGAAGTCACTACAGGAACCAGTGTGGAAGCCACTGCAGAAGCCACCGCAGAAGCCACTGCAGAAGCCACTGGAAGCCACGATTTTATTTATGCTGAGAATCATCCGATCCCTCTAGGGCCATGTCAAATTCAATGTCGCTTAAAATGGCTCGTGTGACAAATATTATTATTATATAATAGGGTAGGTTCACCACTTTCAACCGGTCTGATTCATGTTTTTTCATGAGCTACCTTTCAGGTCTAACTGCTCCTAGAGTTTTTTGTGCATATCCTTCACAATTGAATCAAACTTTAGGTATTGCTCTGGAGAGTAACTTTCATGATGTCTTACAATGCCATATATCAGTTTACAGTATTTAATTCCATGATTTATCAGAGTATTCAGAATTGCCCCTTTTCACCCTAAGTCAGCCAAAATGCACCTTGAGTCAGCCATATTTCAACCACCAGAAATATGTGGAATAAACCAGTAATTTTCTGATTTTCATAGATGGATGAATGCATGCATCATATATCAATATGTTACAACTAACAATAGCGAAGAAAATGATTTATTGAATATGGAATAATCAAAACAAAGTCAGTACTGTAGCTTAGGTGAAAACAATTGCATTATGAGCTATCAATACAAGTTAATATTACTTGTATGAGTAATGAGGACCAAATATAACATTATAGACATGCAGTATGGAGTTCTATTGAATATGTCGGGGGCTCTGCCTGCTCACCCCCTTTTCCCCCCTCTTTTTGCGTATCACCCTTGCCCTCTATACAATACACAAGTAGGCCTGCTATCCTTAACCCTGTAGCAGAAGAGGGTATTCTGGAAGGAGGAGGTATTCACAAGGGTAGGGGGAATGTTCTTGGACAGAAATTCAAGATGAGAGAATTCCAGGGGAGATTCCCGAGAAGAAAACTGCATGGTTGACTTAAGGTATGATGTGGCTGACTTAGGGTGAATTCATGGCTGACTTAAGGTGAAATGGGTAAACCTTACAAAATCAGTCCTAAATATAATTTAGGAAATTAATTTTGCTCAATAAAGACATGATTTGTGTGATTTAGATACATATGCAGCTCACAAAACTGATTGACACTGTGTATGAAAGGGACAAACACTTCAAATCAACTACCAAAGAGTATGAACAGTGGGGAGATTTTCATTCTCTGTTTGCCAAAACAGGTCAAACAGGAGTACTTCTGACTGATTTAACAGTATGAAAAAGAGTGATGATGTGGATGCAATGTGCAGTATATATTTGGAAAACACTTGAATTCTTAAATCAATAGGAGTTTATTGTCACCAGATGCATATTGAACTTGTAATTTCATGTCAAAAGTGGTTGACTCAAGGTATGAGTTTGACTCAGGGTGAACCTACCCTACCAACCGCAAATTGGAAACAACAATATCATATTTCTGTCCTATCGTAAAATGAAACAAATGTACAAAAACAAAGTTTTATAAATGCAAAGTTTGCTATTTTGAAATCCAACAAGCTTTTTTTCACTTAATGTCTCTGTCCTATTCCTAAAGGTACACCTCTCGCTGCCGCTCCCAGGCTTCGCCGTCTCTCGCTCTGTCAACGCTGAATACGCAGGTACCTGCCTGGGGAGGACAAATTCATAGTATAAAGGCAGCCCTGGCTAGAGCAAATTTCAGGCCGCGTCCTGCAAGAACTGGTGCCATTCAGCCTCAATGTCGAACGTATCGAGGACCGCGACGCGTCGACAAATTTCACGTCAGTCTCGCGACGTCGCGTCTTGCCGTGCGGCGCGCGGGTCCCCTTTCAGCGCCCGTCGTCCTCCTGTGTGTCGGCGCCCACCTGGAGGAGCCCTGATTACATTCAGCGTTAATTAGGGGGGCATGATGGGCGCCGACGGCGGGGGAGCTCCGTGGGGACCCCTGGTGGCGTGTGGCAGAACCAAGCTGGCAGTGGTGGGAGTCCTCCTGGCAGTGGCAGGAGGGACGGACATCCCGACCCGGCTACAAGTAATTACCCCTGCCAGCCCCCCCTCCCCTAGTCCTCCTCCATGGCGTCCATTCCCGTGGAGGACGGTGATAGTAGGCCTATCGCGCGGCGCCCACCTTGCATGTCGCCCGCCCAGGCGGCTGCCATCCAATTCTCCCCGGCCACCCTCCAGGGACCCCCCGGCGGCGGATCTTTCTCCTGGCCATCCCCCTGGTCACCCCCCTCCCCCACCCTACCACACCCACACCCACACTAACTCATTCCCACAGCGCCAGCTTGGCATTGTCCACAGGGGGCAGGGGTAGGGGCGTGGTGGGATCAGGCTATTTACAACTGTAGACAGCTGTTCCTGGTATACTGACTACACCACTGGACACCCATCTCCTCCAGGGTGGGAATGTTAAAGGACACGGGAGACAACACATCTCAACACATACTATGTGTGACTGTACATACTGGAAGAGGCCTACCGTCACCTATACTGCACCACGTCTACATGACTTCCTACGACTGCTCCATGGTGTAAATACATTAGATATGCCTTATCCAATTAAACCCCAATGTAATTGATCCCTGTGACCGCCATACCATGGAGAGATACCGATATTTAACCATTAAGCCCACCATGCAATCATCTTCATTGACCAGTGTAGCCCAGTACATGAGAACTGGGACATCACATTGAACATTTCTTATCTACAAAATAAGTAGGCGAGCATTGGCAACTGTGTGAGGACAGGTCTTTGTATTCACAGCTCTTTTGTGTAAGAAGAATATAAATATGGTTTATGTGTAAGTATTATCATCATACGTGTGTTGCGGTTCTGTGTAAATAGGATATTAGGTGGTTTTACTGTATGTTAAAACATGTAGCATTAATGGGTGTTTGCACTCTGTGTACGTAGTGTGTGAAATGGGTGGACAGCAGGCTCTGTGTAAGTAGTATATGAAATGTGTGTTTGGACTCTATGTAAGTAGTATATGAAATATGTGTTTGGCTCTGTATAAGTAGTATATAAAATGTGTGTTTGGCTCTGTATAAGTAGTATATAAAATGTGTGTTTGACTCTGTGCAAGTAGTATATAAAATGTGTGTTTGGACTCTGTGTAAGTAGCACATGAAATGTGTGTTTGAACTCTGTAAGTAGTATATGGAATGTAGTGGAGCTTTAATAAACTGCGTATCTGTGATAATTATGTGTAAGTAGTGTATTATGTTTGGGCGCTGTATTTCGGCTGTATGCAAGTAGTATATGAAATGTGTGTTTTGGTCTATGTGTAAGTAGCATATGTTTAGGCTATGCGCAAGTAGTGCACCGTAGAAGCGACGGCTTGTATGCAAGTCAGACTCAGCTTTCCTTTGATACCAAACATGCCTATATGATTTATAAAGTAAGGAGTGCGGCTTACACACAAGTTAGGCTTCTCCGCAAGAATTTACGGTATACTAGTATGCAAGTTGGGGTTCTGTGTAAGTAGTATGTGAAATGTGTGCTTGGAATATGTGTAAGTAGTATATGAATGTGTGTCTGGACTACACTGTAAATAGTTAGTGTAGGTACACAGTAGAATCTACTGTAGATCTACAGTAGAATCTACTGTAGAATGGATTTACAGTAGAATATACTGTAGATTTTAGGTTCTACTGTTTACCTACAGTGAACTGTACACCTACATTAGAGTCTACTGTAAACCTACAAAAATGGCAACCAACTTTTTACAGTGTGTCGTGCTAGATCCAGAGCTCACTCACGCGTCCCCTATACATAATTAAAGAAGGGTTAAGGTGATATAATCAGAATGAGGCATCATTACCATAAACGGGTAGGCTGAGCATGTCATGAGTGAATGGGAGTTGTATAACATGGCCAGGACTGGATGGAGCAGACAAGGATGAGTAGATGTGAGCAAGTCTGACATGAATGAGATGAGCATATCTATAAATGAGTCTTACAAGGGGTGTATTCAGGCCATATCTGTACAGCTCATGAGCAAAGTGGGAGGGGGTAGGGGGTAGGAATGAGCAGATAGCTTCTGACCTTCAGCTCTCTACCCCAACCCAGACTGTCCCCCTTCACCCTGCTACCTGCCCTCTACCCCCCACCCGCCTGGACGGACCCGACGCCGGCAGCCATCGCCGTCATCGGACAGCGAGCTATTCGCCGGGACTGGCAGCCAATTCCAGCAGGGGGCGCCATCGGCATGCCCCATCTTTGTTACCTTTTGGCTCGGAAGAATCCAGAAATTGAAAAATCACTATCAATCTGGGCTGAACAGGCAGACTGTAGTCGGAGAGTGGGGGAGGGGGTGGTTAGTTCAGGAGGTAGAGTAGAGGGTATCTGTGTGGGTGTGTAGTTGTGGAGGGAAGGGGGGGGGGGGTGGAGGGACGGTTGGTTGGTTGAATAGAGGAAAGTGGAGATTGGGGGTAGGAAGAGGAGGGGATGACTGTGTCTTATCAGGCCATTTCTTGTCCGACAAGCATAGAAAGAGGGGCGCAGGGAGGGATAGGGGGCGGGGGTGGTGGGACAGTAGGGGAGCACCGGAGCAGGAGACGGGGGGTGGAGGGTTTAAAAAGGCAATGTCACCCGTTCACGGTCACAGCCCAACCGGAAGTCAAGCGCTACTTCCGGTGGCGATAGGGGGCGCTCCGGAGCGAGGGGCATTGTTCTTGCGGGTGCTTGGCGGAGGGTGATGTGTGGGAGGGGGGAGGGGGGAGGGACGCCCGGGCGAGCGGATGACATTAATGTCTACATGATTACAAACACGGGGATTAAAAAGAGAAGCGAGCGGCGACGGCGTCGAAGAAAGGCGGGACGCCTTATCGGCGGGCCGAGGCGGCGGGCGCGCGAGCGTAAAGTATTTCTTGGGAGGGGACGTGTCACAAATGAGCTGGGCTAATGTGAAGTCAGATTCAGCCTTTGTGTTGAGCAAATTAGGAGCCGCTCCGCCCTGATTAAGGCACAGCCTGAGCAGCTCACTGACGTTTATATCTTATTGCTCTTATCGGGCAGTCAGAGGGTGCCAGAGGAGGTGCCAGGCGAAAATAAGAAAAAAAAGGGGCAAACAGAAGACAACTCCTACAACCCACTCCCTTGTTGCAGAACGCGCCGATTTGGAGTAATCTCCGAGGTGTTACATTGTAATTAAACTAAACATCACAGTCAGTATTCACTTCTAATCGTAAATCAGTGCGACGCCTGGCTTATTTTTCCTCCTTCTCCTCCTCGTCTCCCGACATTTTTTAACGTTTGCTCCTCAGCAGCGCCAGCTTTTGACTTGAATGAGGGACACCAGTAGGAGAAGTGTCAGGACGTCTCCCATTCATGCCTTGGCTTATTCTTCTGCTTGTTGAAGGGAAGGCGTTACCAGTGACTGTAACTGGAATGGGGTGTGGGGTGTGGGGAGATTTAATACGAGTATTATCAATACTTGAACACAAAGAAGTCGGACAACATCTGACTGGGGCTGACACGTTAAGAAAAGACAATTAGAGGAGGAGGTTGTTTCCACCGTCGACATTGCAGATAGGGAGGTTCTATTTAAATGTCTGTATAATGGGTGCAAATAAAGCACAGGAGCCACTTCCTCACTTGTTTTAATACCCACACCATCACCATCCTGATTACTAAACTCCCAATGATTACTAACACTAATCCAACAGTTCCCATTGAATTTGAAGAGTGGGTGATTAAATTGTCAGCAGGTTGTGTCGTAGAGGGGGAAACAAACTGTCATTCTGTGTTTTCGCGCCAAAATCGTGTAGCAGACGACAAATTGCATGGGCGCGGGAAAACGGCGGCAGCGACGCACGCCCATGTCGCTGGCTTGTCAGACGACCACGGTCAGCCGAGTCGGAGGCAATCATTACCCTAACTAGATGATTGACAGGCCGGGCGGGATGAAAGGCCCTTTGTTTGGTGATCTTATCGTGGATGGACCCATCATTGGGCGCGGTGTAATCGGGCGTGGGGAGGAGGGGGAACGCTGATAATTGTGGCGCGGTGCCCGACGGGACGGGGCCCGCCAGTCTTGGGGTGTCCCGAGGGAGGCGGCTTTCTATTTAGACAGTTAGACAGTGTGAAATTACCGAACGCCGCCAGTGGTAATGGAGTAAACGATGGGCGTGGTGGGTCCAGGGTATTAGGAGGATCATGGAGGCTGCAGGATTGTGTGGAGGATACCATTAGGATCAGAGCAAGCGGGGGTGCAGTGCATGCTGTACTAGATCATGTAGATCTAGCTGTCTCTCAGTATAGCAGTGCTGTACTCATGTAGGTCTAGTTTGTGTACGACTGTGAGCCTTTATGATCATGACTTACTGTGACTAAGGAATCGCCTTCTAGTGATCTAATCCCAACAGGAACCCTAGCATTATTCTCTTGTTACCCTTCCTATGGTAACCTAGTTTCCATATAGCTCTGGTTGGCATTGCATAAACTGCAAGCGCATGGCAACATATGAAAAAACATATACATAGACATATGTCATTCCCTTAAAATCGTTAGGAATAATTATCATGTCTAGAGAGCCAACCTTCTAACATTTTTCATTGTTGTCAATATAATATCACAGTCTGCATAAGTTATAATTTTCTTATATACGCAAGTAAATTAGATTACAGGGAGAGATCATAATAACAGAATGCATGTCTCAGCAAGACCTTATATACATAAATTCGGGAAGGGATTCAATTGTGAATCGAGTTATGCTTGCAGAAAAGATGGAGGATATAGGTATAGATTATATCACTAACCCACAAGGTGCTATTCTAATTAGGGAGCTCACAGAGCCTTGTTATTATGTTTCTACACCTCCGCTACAAACAGCAGTATCAGTGGAGCAGCTCATTTTCATTTATCACGGCCCCGCGAGTCGCTCACTGAAAGAAGCCGGTTAAAGCCCCACACAAGGGGCTGAGATAAGACCACAAAAACCAGCATATTGAGTTGCTCCCGATCAGCATTTGCTGACACGTGTTTTGCATTCTGCTCACAGTAGCTGGAGCAGGCCTGACCGAGTCACTCTGAGCTGTTCCCATTTCTCATTCCAACAGAACCGCCACCATTGCCTCCCATCTCACACAACCCCCTATAGGCTGCACCATGCACCCCCCTCCTTTTCTTCCAGCCCCTGGCCCCGCCATCCTCAGGCATTAGGGATTCATTTCTGACATGAGTAGATATGACTTATCTTCCGTTTCCACATATGAGAAGTCTTAATTCGACTTGCCCGTCGATGCCGGCACAAAGGCTGTGGTGAATAATCCCCTCGGCCGACGGTCCACTCAATAGAAATCATGCTCAAGTAAGCATGGTGCGCCTGGGATGCTCCCCTCCCACCCCTACCCCCAACCTCTACACCCCCATCCCACCTACCATCGGCCACCCCAGACGTCACTCCCACACCCCAACATCGGGGAGAGGCTTCTGTATCATTCCCTATAAATTTGTTCCGCTTTCCCCCTGACCAATGCTGACTCCTAGTGATATAACGGTGCTGCCGCGTCGGTCGCTGTAGCACTATCACTCCTGGTGGGAGGGGCAGATGTATAGACACACATAGAAACATGGCCAGACTGTATTGGAATGGGACTGCTGCTGGGGTGAGTTGGGGGAGGCTTGTTGTGGGCTGGCAGGGAGTGGGTAAGCTACATGTCCATTGCCTGCTTCCTGCAATGCCTTTCACGGCTGGTTTGGCTGCTGGTTTTGTTGTCGCTGTGTCCCAGTCAGATTATACTTGTAAGGACGGCGGGGTAGCTTTGGTGGAGGGGCGGCCACCCGGGTGGTGGTTATGATGCTGTGCAGTGGGATGGGTTTTGGGTGAGGGGGAGGGGGTTTGGTTGATGGGTGGGTGGCGGAGGGAGGAATGTGATATTATGTCTCAATGATCAAGGACCAGCGCAGGGCCAGCAGGGATCAAACCCACTTGGCAGTGTCGGCGGCGTCCGCTCGGCGTGGGAGAAAGATTATGACTGTTGCGACCAATGACACAGCCCATCTATCACGCAGGCAGGATGCAGAGGAATCAATAACGTGCTGGACCCTGGGCAGTGCAGGGGGTGCCCTCTTGGGGGTGGTCAAGGGGGTGGGGGTCAGCGGGTAGGGGGTGGGTGGGATCTGGCTACATTCGGCCTGACATTTCCCACTGGTGGCCGCCACAAATCCTCCAATATGTCCAGCCGTTTGACCACTCGGCCGAGGTGCATGTAGTCTTAGACCTAGTCTCTGCAGGACAAATCCCCCCACCGCCTGCCCTCTTGCCCTCCCCCCTGGACGGCCCTCTATACCAAACCTCGTGCCCTCAGACCAATACCCCCATGCCCCTCGCTCCTCCAGGGGTAAGCTGGCGGAAGGCATGCAGGTCTCCCCAACCGACCGTCCTCTAATATCAAGGCGGCACACAATTGATTTGCCGGGCTGGAGGAGGGCTGGAGTTAACCTTTGCTGTGGGCTCTGCAGGGTCGGCTGGAGGAGGCGGGGATCAGGGGACAGTGGCTGGAGATCCGGGCTGGATCCCCGACATGCGGCCTGTGCCTGGCCTGCCCCACACTGGTTGATCCCTGGACAAATCACCTTGAGTTAGTTGGAGTATGGGACTGAGGGTGCCTGTAGACTATAGTATAACTATATAGAAATGTGTTTTGTATACTTGTGGTATTGCACCGTCTCTAGAACCCGACGAATCACCTCTAGAACAACATTTTAGACAGTTGACGCAACTGTTGACGTAGATTCTTACCCCTGCCTCTCCAATTATGGACAGATATAATCAACAAGTTTAATAACGACAGCTAGATACATTTATTTAATCTAGTGACATATTGGTCCTCACACCCATATGGGTAGTTCTTACATAAGAGAAGCATGTATATATCCACAGCTAAGCTCAGGGGTGTCTGAAGCAATTAACTTTGAGGGGGCCATGCACGGCTGAACCAAACGAAGTTCAGAAGGGTGCACAATCCCGAGCGTTAAAAGCAACAGACTGAAAATGTTATTGGAGGTTTGGGGGCATAACCCCCCAGGACAATTATGAAAATTCTGACATGATTTAGTGATTTATGAGTAATAAAAAATTGAATTCATTACTCATAAATCACTTGAATACTTGATTTCATTAGCATTTACACAATTTTGGGAGGGGGGGAAAGTCTGTTTGTTGCTAATAATTGTTCAACGTATCAACTTATTATGGTTCACATCATGGAAGACTAAATCTGTGTTGGGGGAACCTCTACATATGATATGGTATACGGCCATCTAGTGTCGAAGATCAAAACACCCAGATGAGTTTGTCTCGTTCCAAGCCCACTGTCAAGCCAGGTTAATTTACCTTGTCCAAACCCACCCTCAACCCACGAAAAAAACAATCTGCGCCCAAATTGGACAACCTGGTTGGGTTTCCAGATTTCGGGGTGTACATACCATGAGTATATTATTATCACTCTACCTGTACATAAAAAGTCATAATATTGTAGTGGTTCGGAATCTCAGAAAGAGAACAAGAACGTCAGTTTCCAAGTGCGAAGTAGAAAGCGTGGTTTATTCAACGTATCCCTATTACAATTGAATCTAGTCTTAACCCGAAGGGTAAGACGAAGCAGTCCTGGTTCAATCTAGCGATTGGGGTAGGGTAATGCGGGGAGTCAGCCGGGCCTGCACTGACTGGCGACTATACGAGGAGGGGAGGTTTATATACCCCCTTTGGATGTGAAATGAACATGGTCACGTGTCGGTTGGCTCCCGCCTGAAACGTGGTGCGCAGTACCCGAGAGAGGACAGTCGCCCCCTCTGGGATACCGCCCACACTAACGCCAGGCGGGAACAACCCGAACTTAATCCTCCTCGGTCACCTGGATATAAATGATTACCGTAGTAAACCCCTACACTACCCCCCCTAGACAACACTAGGTGTGGTAAAAACCTGAGTAGTAGACTCATAATAAAATAGTTTGACAACCAGAAGTAGTTTGTCTACACACTATACACAAAGGGTTTTACTACCATTAGTCATATGTAATATATGATGAACAATATTAATGGAATTAAGGCATTACACTGTCATAGAAACCTTATGATATGACCTTTACGTTAAGTAGTACCCGAAGTAGTTACTAACAGATTGTAACTATCTTCTGATAGGAAATACATATATAGTCCTGATAAGGACCTTTACAAATATAATCGGCAAGTGTACCAATTCCGAAGAATTATTACCAGTCCTAAAAAGGACTCACAAGCCTAAAAAAAATTACATAGGGATACATGATAACTTTTCTTCGCACCAGAATCAAATTTTCATCACCTCCGTTTTCCATAACAAAATATATATACAACTAGATATACATACTCTTATTTACACCCACCCGAAGTGGTTAACGTTTGAACACAGTCATGGTTTATACAGATCTTTGGTATTATCCTGAGTATCATAAACTATCGTAGTGTATCAGCACCATAAATATATATTAGTAACATGGACGAGAATGTACGTTTTAATAAATAATCTGGAACTGCAGCGGTGTACTGCAGAACCTCACAAAAAGTGCTATGTTGACTTTATAAGAAGTCGGATACTGGGCTGATCTCCGGATCTGCTTCGGGACGAGTACGCGAGGTGCTCTCCTCTTCATCTTGGACGACTGAGTGAGTTGCTCTCCTCTTCATCTTGGACGACTGAGTGAGGTGCTCTCCTCTTCATCTTGGACGACTGAGTGAGGTGCTCTCCTCTTCGGGTCTACCAGCAAATGGTAGACTCATGTAGGTGCGATGTATGTTAAAACGTTTACATATGTGGAAATATTATTAACACTTGGTATGGATATTATTACCTCAGAACCTAAAGGTTCTTTTAATATGAAGGGATAGTCCCTTCATATTCACCTTCAGCTTCCGTAGCCGAAGAGTTCCTGAAACAACTACAGCTGTATTCAGTTATCCCGAAGGAGCTTCGTTTCAGCCTTCGGGTACCTCCTTCTTCTGGATGGCATCTTTCAGCTGATCCATGCTCCCATCCCAGTCCGAGAATTTCATCCCGAGGCAAATTTTAAATTTGGCCTTCATCTCCCGGATTTCCTCCTGGAGCTCCTTACACTCCTCTCGGACTGTAGCTTCCAGCACAGCGGCTTTGTCGCGCTGTGCTTCCAAGAACCTGGTCTTGGTAACCACCTCATCGGCAGTGTCCTTCTGAAGGCTCTCCTTTTCCTTCCGGTGACACTTCCTCACCCCTTCTATGAAGTGTTGTACCACCCTCTTGTGGTAATCCTCAGCCATCACCCGCTGTTCCTTCTGGAAGTCATCCAGAATCTCCTGTCCTATCTGATTGGACAGCGGAGCATCCTTAGGAAAGTAGGATGCTATCGGCGTTACATTAAGAGTGGCCGCAGGCTTCTCCTTCTTGGGTTTGACCTCCTGTGTTTTAACAGGAGGATCCATGGTTGGTTTCCCAACCTCAGTCGGCTTCCCTGGTGGTGGAGCCGGCTTCTGGGGTGGTATCGCCGGAGCTGGTACTGGACCTTTTGGTGGCGGAGGAGGAGGTCTCATAGCCTCCCCATCCGGCCCAGTGATCCGGTGAGCAGGCTTAAATGCCTTGTGTGATGGCGGCTGTTGTTGGTGCCGCGAAGCATCCCTACTGGCATGCTTTAACACCTGCTGGTGTATTCCTGTAGGAGCGGATGGTTCCGTCCGTCCCGAAGCAGATGAAGGTCTACTTGTCGGGCCTCCTCGGTAACCGGCGTCGGGTAGGACACCTCCCTGGGCAGATGAGGTGGACGCCACATGTCGCACCAAGTCGTACCAGGTCCGGGAGGGTTCCTCCCCAGGACTCCTGCGTCCCCGTCGGGCCAGTTCCCTATCAACCTCCCTCTGGCGAGAGAGTTCATTCTCACGCCTTCGGGTGTCCTGGGGGGTCTGGCCGAGCGTCTGGGACTCCTGTCCAGGCGCCAAGTCCATCTCCGGATAGTCAGTATGTCTATCCGCAGATGCCTCATAGCTACGACCACTATGAGAGGACTCCGTGTAATAACGGGAGTCAATCTCCTCAAGGCTGAGGGTCCCTCCTCTTCTTACGTGAGTAGCCGGGCTGGTGGACCGAGACCGTCCCCGATCACCTTTCGGCTGCTCCCCCCGACCCCGGTAGTAGTCCCTCGGGTCGGGTTCTCTCCCACCTCTCCCCCGGCCTCGATTGGCAGACCGACGGAACATCTCGGGTGGGTATTGGTCCGGATCCAAATCAAACTTCCGTGAACCCGGGACCTTCGCAAACCTAGCTACTGTGAGCTTTGATTTGCTTTCTGCCACCTCGCAGAAATACGCCTTAGAAGAATTAAGGCTCTTCGGATCCTTCTTCAGGACATCTCTGAACGCGTCTATTACGCGTTCATGCAGGGCCATTACCTTGGCTCTGGCCTCACCACCTCCAATATTATGGAGTATGGTCATGTGTTTTATCAATCGTCCACGCCTAGGATGCAGGTGACCCGAACAGGTAGTAGTACCTGCCCCCTCCGGATCGCACTGGTACACCATATAGTGATGGGTGTGGTTTTCCACTAAGTGGCGTAGGTACCTCGCCTTAGTGGCGAAGGACACCTGTAATTCCAGAGATGACTGGCATTTCTGGAATGGACACTGAAGGTGGTCCCTGTCCCAATGTCGGACAGCCCAGCGGATCTTTGCCTTCTGATCCCTGGTATAATAGGTCTCTGGGAAGAAATCTATTTTCTTAAGCCAGTCCTCGTAGAACTCGCTCACGAGAGGATCCCTTTGGGTCGCTCTGCACCAATCCTCATCGTCGGATTTCCCATTTAAGTTGATTACGGGCGGGATGGAGAAACGCCCCGTTCCTTTTGCGCATTCCCCCCAGTAGGAGGGAATGAATCCCTGAAATCCACCTCTGGCGTTATTCCAGATGTGTTTTTCCAGGGCAGTACCCGACTCGCTCCCCGAGCTGGCGTCGGACTGATGTCCAGCAGCCACCTTCGGGTCGGGTGTCGGGTCGGTTTGGGTGACTGTGGTCACTGGGTCCTTCGTCTCGGAAGGAGATTTTGGAGCCGCAATGTCCATATCGTCCTCCCCTGTAGCAGACTTCCCTTGGGAAGTACTGCTCGTATCAGATTTATCCGATACTGACCCATCGGTCACAATCCGCTGGGCGTCTGGTACTCTCTTTAACCGGGCTGCCTCATTCCTCAAGGCTTGGCGACCCCGAGGCTGGACAAAAGGGGATTCACCTTTTGTAACTACCACAGTCCGGATATCCTGACCATGGGGACTGCTAGTGCGCGTTGCAGGGTCACCCCTTCGGATGTCCCTGCTGGCTTTAGCTGCAGCCTTCTCCTCTGCCTGAGTCAAACTCTTAGTCCGAGTCTTGACCATTTCCTCCACCGTCTCGATGATGGCCTCGTGACGGCTGAGGTCCTTCTCCGCCATGATTGTTTTCATGCGGTTATAGTCTATCTGATAGACCTCGTAGGATAAGTTGGACCGTATTAAGTCCCTATATCCTTCAACCGATCTCGGTTCCAACATCCCTACCGGGTTGTATCTGCGGTAGCAACCTACCGCGAGGGTAGTGGCGCCGAATGCCCCACACGAAGTGTCATCAGAGATGGGTGTCATCCGAGGCACACACATCCCGACGTCAGCCATCTCGGCGTCAAACAAGCCCTTCCGAAGTGCTTTACACACTCGGAGGCCTTGCTGTAGATTTTCCCAGGTGGCGAACCACTCTGGGGGCATGATGCGGAGAGCTCCCGCATCAATAAATTCCTGCAACATATCCACTATGTCGTTAGGGATCGGTCTCGCTAGGCCTATCTCCGTGGCGCACATCACGTCTGGATGGAGATTCATCTCCCTTCCATCGTAACAACTTTTATCAGTTGTCTTCACCAGGCTAGCTGGCTTCTCATCCTTCGGGTGGTTATCCGGGTCGATGTTCGGATTACCACACCTATCCCACGTATCCTTCAGATGTTGGGCCTCCTCCTGCTCTATTTTCAGAGCAAGAAGACGATCTTTTTCATGAAGATTCCTTCGTTCAGCCTCAGTGAGGGCTGACTCAGACGTGGATACATCCATGTCTTCCTCTCCGAGGAGCTGCTCCTCGGAGAGAGTAACAGGGCTGGCGGCACCAACCCTGTCTTCGTGGGGCAAATCGGCCATGTTGTGTGGCCGTTCCCCTCCGCCCAACTCGAGCTGCCGTGAGGCCATGCTGGGTTGGGCGCTCTTATTTATACTAAATAAGAGTCCTAACTATTACTACAGGTCTTTGTGGAGGACCTGTTCTCCTTTTGAAACGTATTCACCTACTTTTGACGCTTGAATTCGGTTCTTATTAGATCCTCCTCGTTGGCCAGCACCCGGTGCCGGCGAAGATTCGAAATCTAATGAACCAAAACGACCTCTTTGCGCAGAGGTCACGCGCACCCACGCGCGTCTCGGGCCCTCCGCGAGACTGCCCTAACTAGGTCACTCATTGACCCAGTTCTTTTCCCGCGCCCTCAGGGCGCCGGTGCTTTTTATTATAAACAGGTGCTTCGGGTAGTAGCCGAACCATTCGCAACCAACAGCTCTGCTGGAGTATTAGTGAGGTTTTTATGGGAAGCATGCCCGCAAACCCACCGGATTATCCGCTCACCACCCACTGGTACCCTGCTGGGGGGTTTACACGCTCCATACCCGGTCACTCGTGTATATTCCAACATTTAACAGATGACAACACAAAACAATTTCTCGGAAAAAGAGGAAATAAATTTATAATTTTTCCCGCCAGGAATTTCTTCCCTCCCTCTCCTAACATAGTACAGGACAACACACTCGTTGTGTACTAGCTTAGGTTACCGCAGCCCTTTCTATCAGGCGGGGACTGCGTCGGGTACCTCCCATGGGTATTTTCTTTGACCTAGCTCCCGAAGGCGCCTTTTCAGAGGCAGGGTTAGCCGTCCCCTTTCTCTTCCGCCTAGGTTTGCTTACAGCTAGCGAGACTTTTTCCTTCTTCTGCACCTTCGGATCACTGCCCCCCAACTTCCTAGGCCTTCCTCGG
Source organism: Harmothoe impar (assembly GCA_947462335.1). NCBI lineage: Eukaryota > Metazoa > Annelida > Polychaeta > Phyllodocida > Polynoidae > Harmothoe > Harmothoe impar. The sequence continues at coordinate 34,918,501 of OX381712.1, forward strand.
CCACGTTTCGGGGTTATTTGATCCATTTTCCTGTTCTTTACTTCTTGGAGTAATTCATCTACTCCTAACCCATACGTTTCTGTGGTCAGATCCCTCCCCTTCCAGGGACGGAGCCGAGCCACGTTGGATTTATAGATCCGCCCAATTAAGGATCTAATCATGACAGTACAGTCACTTACTACTCTAGTCACTACAAATGGACCATCCCAGTTGCTTGCTAACTTTAAATTGGATAGAGGTTCGTGTAGTCTTACTACTTGATCCCCTACCTTGAACCGACGGACTTTTAGTCCATGGTCATAACCAGTCTTCTGCCATTTCGCATTCTTTTGTAACTCTGTTCTAACAAGTTCGTATGCGAATTTGAACTGGTCTCTTAGTGATTCCACAAACATCACGTGACAGGGTGCGTCCGGATTCAACCCGACCACTCCAAAAACAAGATCGGCTGGCATGATCATGTCTTCCCCAAACACTAATAAGTTTGGGGTGCAATTGGTGCTTTTATGAACAGTGCTGTTGTATGCATGGCATACATATTCACATTGTTCATCCCAATCAGTCATACTTTCATTCACCAAGGGTTTCAGAACCTGAATCAGCGTTCTGTTGAACCTTTCCACCATCCCATCACTCTGGGGTCGGTAAGGATTGGTTCGGGTCTTACAGATGGCTAACCCATGGCACATTTCCTGCCATAGATCCGACTCAAATTCCCGGCCTTGGTCACTATGCATCATCAGAGGCACTCCTAGGTGTAATACCCAACCTTTCACAAAGGCCTTCGCACAGGTCGCTGCTTTGTGATCGGGTAAGGGGAACACCCGCGTATACTTAGTATAGTAGTCAGTGACTACCATCATACACGTGTTACCATCAGGGGTTGTTTTAAAACCACTGATGATGTCGATTGCTATTCTCGCAAACCTAACTCCGAACAGTTCCTGGGACAAGGGCATTTTACCCATCCCAGGGCCGGGTTTATTTTTACAGCAATCGGGACACGTGGCGATCCAACGTAATAAGTCAGTGCTCATTCCTGGCCAGTAGTATCTTCGGGACAGTCGTTCTAATGAACGTTTCTTCCCAAAGTGACCACTGGTCATATGACCGTGACAATAATACATTAAATCCCTCCTCATACCGGAGGGGATCACCACCTGTCTGATCCTTCTTCCCGAAGGATTGATCTTCCATCTATATAGAACACCTTCGGATACTTCAAGCTCTGTCCATTGGGCTAAAAATCTCCTCATCTCTCTATTTTCTAGCGAGATTTCAGGTCGAACAGGTTTGATCCCTTTAGGAATCAACCCGAGCAACCTCCCCACGTTCGGGTCCTTCTCCTGGAACCTTCCGATAGTCTCCATAGACCATTGGAGGATACCAGTTCCCCTGGATTCCAGTGGCAACCGGACTCCAGCTAGGACCGCCCCGTGGGCTCCACAATCATCACATTTCCCATTTCCACAACTCCTGATGGGTCGGCGGGACAGTGCATCAGCATTTACATGCTTCACACCGGGTCGGTGTTGGATCTGCTTCTGTTCCAACCCGAACTCTGATAAGTGTGCTAACCACCGACCTATCATGCCTTCAGCATCCTTAAAATTAAGTAACCACCTCAAGGAGGAATGGTCAGTCCTCAGCGTGAAATCTGAGCCCCACAAAAAATGTTTATATTTCTTTGTGTAAACAATCACTGCCAAGAGTTCCCTCTTGGTGGTACAGTAATTCCTCTGTGACTTGTTCATGGTGTTGCTAGCAAAAGCAATGGGAACTTCCTTTCCGTCTTGGACCTGACTCAAAGCAGCTCCAATGCTCTCATTGCTGGCATCAGTATCCAGGATGAAATGACCGGCGGCTGTCGGATATTTCAACACTGGTGTTTCAACAAAGAGTCTTTTGATGGATTCAAAAGACTCGTCTTGCTCTTTTCCCCATGGAAAAACTTCCTTACGCCTACCAGGTGTCCAATGAGACAGTGACTGGATAGGATAGCTCACCTGGGCATAGCCTGGTAAGAAATCTCGATAATACGAGCAGAACCCGAGGAATGAACGGACATCCTTGGGACACCTGGGTTTTTCCCACTCCGTCACACTTCGGATCTTCTCCGGGTCTGCTTTCACCCCCTGTGTGGAAATGATTCTTCCCAGATAATTAATATCTTTCTTAAACAACTGACATTTCTTAGGTTTTAATTTCAACCCATTACTCATTATCCTCTGGAGGACTTCTTCCAGGTTGTCTAGACAACCTTGGAATGTTTTTCCGAAGATAATGACGTCATCTAGATAAACTAGACATTTCTTCCATAGTAGATCGCTCAGTAATGTCTCCATCATGGCCTCGAAGGTGGCTGGCGCATTGCACAACCCGAAGGGCATGACGTTGTACTGGAACAATCCTACATGGCTCGAGAAGGCCGTCTTCTCCATGTCGGCAGGCTTCATTCCGACCTGCCAGTACCCAGACTGTAAGTCTATGGTACAGTACCATTCATTCCCTCCTAGGGAGTCAATGGTTTCATCAATCCTCGGTAGAGGATATGAGTTCTTCTTTGTCATCCCATTCAGTTTCCTGTAGTCAATACAGAACCGTATGGTCCCATCTTTTTTTGTGACCATACAGACTGGACTGCTCCAGGGGCTGGAACTGGGTACAATAACATGATCCTTAATCATCTTATTGATCTCAGTTTCTGCTACCTCCTTCTTCTTCAGAGGTAGCCTACGGTAAGGAATTTTAAAGGGGGAACTTTCCCCCACGTCAATTCCGTGTAGGACTTTATCAGTTCGTCCTAAGGGTTCTCCGGGGAACGCGAAGGCCCTTCGGCAACGTTTTAACATTACCCGAAGGTCCCTCTGCTCCTTCGGATCTAGTTCCGAAGCATCTAGAATTAGCTTTTCTAATTCCTCTTCGATTACGGCCGTACCTGGCGGCTCTTCGGATGGCAACCCCAGAAGGCTGCTGGTGACCGCCTCCGCGAGTACCACACTGCCTACTTTAGCGCCTTTCTGGAGATATACCATATGAACACCAGGATTGGAAATGGGGACAAGGGTCCATTGGGCATTTCCCACCAACGTATCAGCAGATTCCAACCCGAGGGATTGGAGATAAGCTACGTCGGGTTCCATGACCCCGGCCCTTCCTCTTAGTTCAGAGGAAGCGCTTATTAACACATCACATGTGGTTCCCGGTGGAAGTTTCACCGTCTGTGCGACACTTGCTACACTACTGATAACTCTCAGCACACATTGTGCTTTGATATTATAGGGACTCTGTATGGACAATTCACCTGTCTTCGGGTTCAACATCATCCCGAACAGGTCGGCAAAGTCCATCCCTATAATGCCATCATCCTCGATCTCAGCAATGGTTGGGGAGAATACAAACTCCTTCCCCACCACCGAGATACACAGGAAAGTACGTCCAAACGTCTGCAATCTGCTACCGTCGGCTGTGCACGCATTTACCCTCATTTTAAGGTCATCATTTGTGCCCAGCAGAAGAGTGTAGAACCTCCGAGAGATGATGGAGTGGCTGGCTCCAGTATCTATCAGAAATTCCCCGACTCTACCCTTCACAGAAGCGGCTAAATACCACCTTTTTCCTCCATTCAATGAAGGGTTACTAGTGAACTTCTGTAAGTCACTCTCAGTACCTAGATCTAATCCACGCCCTCTTATGTATTCCAGGCAAGGGTGATCTAGGGGGAGCCTGGTTCCACAAACCATTGCACTATACTCCTCCGCATCAGCACCGGGTTTCCCCGACTCACTTCCCGAATGTATGACTGGAATGCTGATGGCCCCGGCCCCAGGGTTCCCAAGCTGCGCCTGCTTGTCCCCCATATGTCCGGGCGTCACTACTGAGTGTGAACTTACTCCCATTCCGTCAGGAGTATCATGGCATATTTCCTTCGGGATCTCTGAGTCGCCTTCCTCAGGGATCCCCTTTAATTTTCCGAGTTCTTTCCGGAGAATCGCATCACAGGTTTCTCAGCTGTGCATGAGGAGGCGTAATGCCCCTTCTCCTGACATCTGTAACATGTTACAGTACTCAGTTCGGGTTTAACCCTCCTTTCCTCTTTCTTATCAAACATCGCCATCATACGCTGCATCATGGCTTCTACCAATCCGAGGGACTGGTCTGGCTCCGATTTCTTCGGAACATTGGGTTCTGGTGGACCCGAGGGAGGTTTGGAAGGGATTTTTGAATGGTCCCCTGGAGGTTTCTCTGGCTTTTTGCTAGAGGATGATTTGTCAAAAGGTTTCCGCCTTTTGTTATCACCGGACTTTTTGTCCCGGCGCTTCCCACTGAAGGCTACCGCCCCAATGGTCTCCTCTCCTTCGGTATCCTCAACCGAGGATCCCCCGCTGCTACTATAGTCAACTACCGCTGACGTTCGGGATTGGTTAGGCACCAATCCGGCAAGAAGAACTTTCTTCTTCTCATGACCATCTATGGCTAAAAATAGATCGGCTAGGGAGGAATCGCTTTTCCAAGCTTTTCTGGTTAGTTCCTGATGATCAGGGTCGCTCAGTCCGCTAATAAACCGGACAAAGAGAGTCTCGATGTAGTAATCGGCGTCTCTAGCCCATTCGGGTCTTGCCTGATGCAGAATCCGTTGAAGCTCTAGACCATATATCTTTGGGGACTCTTTTGGCTTCTGGGTTCTTCCCTTGAAGACCAACCAGTGATCCACGGTCACCAGGTTCCCAAAGATATATACAGCAGTACTTTCGAGCTGATCATATGTACCCGAAGGGCCATATGTACTTCTCCATTGGGAGACTGCTGACTTACCTGGCCCATCATTTAGCCAGATCACGAAGGCTCCTAACGAGTCTTCTTTAGACCACCCATTGTATTTGCAGTCATCCACAAATATTTGGTATTCATCCTTCCAGGGTCCTTTCCCTTTGTAGGATTTAGTGATCCGGGCGGTCCGTCGGGCACCCCTGGTGACCCCTTCTATCAGCTGATCCGATAGATTCCGGCTCCAGTCCATTATTTCAGTGGCATCCTGTCCCCGGCTATAGCTATCTAAGCCAAGGCTCTTGATACAAGGATCAGTATCATAAACCTGTCTCAATCCGGGAGCCATTGAGGTTCTTCGGGTCAATGGTCGGACTGGAGAGACTGGTTCGCACCCGGGAAACCGGGTAGGTCGAGGGCGAGAAGTGGTACCCGGATAAGGGGGAACACTCCCGGTGGTTGTTTGGTCATGGGTTTGGGGTCTAGGCCGACTTCCCTGACCATTTGTGGGTCTAACAGGACTATCAGTACGGGGGTACTGTCGGTTCTGATCCCTAGACCATCCAGCAGAAGGTCCTTCCACTGCTCTCCTGCCTTGGGTGGCATGCCCCCGGGTTTGATTTCCCGGAGTTCTCCCTTCTCGGGTCTCTGCCTCCTGGTTATGATGAAAAATCAGGTCACCCCGATTATCATAACCATACCACCCCCCCTGTTGATCCTCATGGGTGGTGGTGTTCTTGCTCGTACCCGAAGGGGGTGGAACAGCTCCATACTGAGATGGACTATCCCCAGCGAAGGGGTTCAAGGTGTCATAACTATCGACTCCCGGCGCACTTCCCGCGGAATATGCCGTCGGATCGATGGTTACCGAAGGTCCCGTCGGAGCAGGGGGAGCAGATGTATAGTAGACATCTTTCTCTACCTGTCCTCCGGAAGGGTATCGGGTGGCGGGCTTTAGAACTCCTTGGAGTGGAGGGTTCTCCACTCCTTCCCCAGGGGTGAGGGTCACCTCTGGGTCAGGTACCTTCTGGTTACCTAGGTAGAGTTCCAACTCTACTCGTCTAGCTTCCAGTATAGATACCGCCTTCATGCCCTCTAGTTTCTTCTGATCTAACTCTTCGTTTGCTTCTAGGATAGCGGTTCTTACTGCCTCATTGTCTTCCACCTGCTGGTTGCGAGCGTCCTTGGCGGCGTGCCATTCCCTAGAGTATCTTTCTAGGTCCGCCTGATACTGTTGTTGACAGGCATAAGACTTCCGGTTAGCTTGACCTAACTCGGATAATCTTTTCTTTTCCGCTTTCAGGGTTTCCTGATTTTTCTCCATCTGGTCTTTCACCAGTTGGTTGTCACGGGTCAACTGATCCGTTCTCCACTCCATATCCTGATGGACCTGTCTACTCTCTAGGATGTACCTATTCCTTTCAGAGATCAACGAAACCAATTCGTCGTGCAGAGCATCGTACTGCTTGTTCATTTCTTCCTTGTTCCGGTACTCGTTGTCCCGGTCCAAGGTGTCGTCCTGATCAAGATCAGGTTGGGTCCCGACGATGGGACCTCCTTCGGGTACGACCCGAAGGGGTTGTGGCGGTATTTCTAATACCGTCGGGTCCAGAAAGGAGCCCTTCTGGTTCGCCCTTTTCTTTCCTCCGGGGAAGAAAACGGAGTCAGTCGTGTTGAACAAAGAACGCCCAGTGTTCAACATGATTTGGCCCTGAGTGGCAATGAAGTTCGGTGTGAACCCCCTCGCTTCCTCCGGTTCCATCTGGTCCACTCGGGTGGACTCCAGTTCTCCTTCTTCCAAAGTCGCTCCTGGATTTAAAGCTCCTTCGGTTTCACGCATGAAACCCTCGAAGCTGGTCGGAACAACTGGGTTGTTCCGCTCCGGGACGTTACCGTCCCCATACTCTCCTACTCCGGCCAGGTTCACCTGACTGCTACTTCGAAACTGATCCTGGTCACGGCACCAGTGTAGTGGTTCGGAATCTCAGAAAGAGAACAAGAACGTCAGTTTCCAAGTGCGAAGTAGAAAGCGTGGTTTATTCAACGTATCCCTATTACAATTGAATCTAGTCTTAACCCGAAGGGTAAGACGAAGCAGTCCTGGTTCAATCTAGCGATTGGGGTAGGGTAATGCGGGGAGTCAGCCGGGCCTGCACTGACTGGCGACTATACGAGGAGGGGAGGTTTATATACCCCCTTTGGATGTGAAATGAACATGGTCACGTGTCAGTTGGCTCCCGCCTGAAACGTGGTGCGCAGTACCCGAGAGAGGACAGTCGCCCCCTCTGGGATACCGCCCACACTAACGCCAGGCGGGAACAACCCGAACTTAATCCTCCTCGGTCACCTGGATATAAATGATTACCGTAGTAAACCCCTACACTATTATGTCCTTGAATTGATTTAAAACTGACTGTGGGAACACATTCACTCCCAGTCATTCGTTATTGTATAATGGTTATTCAAAACAAGATTCCAACTATTTTCTGTCGAGAATAGCCACTTTAAGCCCTACTCTAACTTGAGACCTTTCACCCCTTGTCTAGCCATTATTGAGGACATCTTACTTGATTTACTATTCTACTTCTATTGTTGACATAACTGACGCCGTGTACATTATACTAAATAGCTATATCAGTGCATATCTGAGAAGGGGAGGGCTAGAACAGTATAGCCACTAAGTGGTTCATTTATCAACTTAGTCAAGGTCTACCAGGTGTTGGCATGACCATTATCAATAAATCACAATACCTAAATCACATTCCCAGTATTGCAAATAGTGGATATGTTTGATTTAGGAATTACCTACATCCTATAGATAATGAACTGCAAGAGGTACTGGTTTTACAGAGTCTCATACATGACTGGCCTATAGGATCAAGTTATGTAGACATGACGGGATCAGATACTACACTTATAGGGAACATTAGTGTCCATTATATTCATTGTGGGACCACAAGAGGCCGCTGTGTATCTTTGCTGTAGGTAGCATAATGCATAGGAATATGAAAGGGCAAATGGTACACCAGTTCCTGTGATCGTTGCAACTAGGAAATAAATCGTATTTTTTTTCCATGTGGGGCTATTCCCTTGTAAAATGGCGCCTAAGCCACTTGACATTGCCCCAAATCTGCTTTGAATGGACCGCACTTTGTCTCTCCGCTGCACGGTGTTCCAATGTAGAATCTATTATATAATATGTCAGCCGTATCGACATACAAAATACGTATATAAATTAAAGGATGGGGTAGGGGGGGGGGGGTATGCACACCATTCGAAATACATAACATTAAGTTGATCTATTACCAAAACCATCCCTGAACGTTATTTTTCCATTGAACTAGATATAGGTTCTGTTGATTTTACAGAGTATTTACATTTACAAGAACCCAGATCTTTTAATGAATCCCACACATTGATATAACTATATTAAGTCCCAAACGCTCCCCTTCCTCCAGGGCTATTCATCAATATACACATGTACGCCCAGTGTATAACATTAATTCACATGTTATCCTCTCATGTTAGATTACTGTACATTCCAGAGGTACAAAAGTCACATGACCTGAGAGATCCAAATCCTGATGATTAACCGCCAGCCAGCCATGAGTGATGCAAGTCACGGCGGCGGCGAGACATCAAAGGGATCCGAATAATGAAGGAATTAATTACCACTAAAGCATTAATAATCAGTTGGATCATTCAGCCTGGAGGATCTCTGTCTGTGGAGCAGCGAGCCTACATGGGCGCCTTTCAGTGTTCACAAAGGGGCAGACTGTCTGGGCAGTGTGAAGTCGCCAACAGGACTCACGGAAATAAAGACTTGATGATCTATGTAGACATTCTAGATGGGCTGATCAGACCAGGGTGTCGCCATGTCTGCCCCACCTCTCCTACCCCTTGTCTGAGTGCTATACAGCTAGAGACTAGCCAAATAGAATACATTTGGAATATATTCAAGGCGGAAATCAAGATGAAAAAAGAAAATCTCAATAGGCTGATTTGTGGACCATGAGATTACCTGAGAAATATCCATATGAAAAAGAATCTTTTTATACTTTCTACAATAAACTTAATTCTCATGGTTTAACATCCAATACATACTTCCACTAAGATTGCATAAAGTATTAAATGAATTACAATGACATATAACATATCTTGATCGAGCATGAGTCTGATCTTCTAATACAATGATGGATTTGTCAGTGTCATATTGCAGACGTAATTAGTTTATTTATGTCAGAAGGTTATATGCATGTATACAGTAATGTCCAATATGTAATTCAGCCAAATGAGCTTGTGGTTTAAAACGTGGGAGGCGATTAGAATATACATTGAGCTTAACAGCATAATGTACTAAGAATTTAGTGACTTATGTTAATGACAGAGAGAACCATATAAACATATATACATGTAAAGTAACAAAGTGACATTTGTAAACGAGAGGAAAACCTTATCAGTCCCTACTTTCTTACTCCAGACGTTCAAACGTGCTCCTCTGAGTTTTAGTCTGACCTGCTGTGTCAGTGTCAAAGTGATTGGCACGGCGTTTCGCATGGCATCAGCCCTGACTGACCTCACCTTGCTGACCTAGGCCAAGTGACCTTACAGGGCATACCCCTTGTCCGTATACATGCATAGTACCACTGACCTTACATACCTGGGTCACTCAGGCTGTGCGTGGGTCCAGTCAGCCTCTTGGGTCAAATTCACAGACCAGCACACATACATTTATATCCTATTGGAAGTCTGTTTCCGAAAGTCTAACGTCTACTTTTATATAGGGAACATTCATTGTATGGCACAGGGATCTTACTATAAACGATGGTCAGCTATCATGGATTGGATGGCATACGAGATACACATGTACACAAAACTTTCATCTTCACTGTTATTGCAGTCGGTGCAGTGGTAATGAAATCAGAATCACCCTTTATAACACAGTCCGCTCCACTTCATACAAAACACTCATGATGGAATTCTTCCATGGCAGTCTTAAGACTCCGACTCTAGGGCAAAAAGGGGCCCTGAATTTTCACAGAGGGTATATGTATATCTACATCCCCCTGCATATACCTTTCCTAATACCCAGGAGGAAGGTGTTGACGTGGCCGTGACAGCAGGAGCTGGCAGGAAACTCTCCTCCTGGGTGGAAAGTCTCCTCCAGGGTCCAGTTTCCTCCAGGTAGTGACAGACGGGTGGCAAACAATGGCAGTGGGGGCCGGGTAGAGAGGGCACGGCCTGAGGATCACAGCCCAAGTCGATGGGTGATGGATGCCAGTATCAATGAGACTAAGGGGTCAGGTTACTGGAGGAGGCAGGGTGCCCCAGCGTGTGGTGTGTAGCCTAGTGTTGTAGACATGGAGGGTGGCGTGCTCACTTCTTGTTTTACCACTGACCTTTCTGGTGTACTTAGTATAGAACTATACTATTGAAATACAACCTGGATGTCCCCACCCACTACTGGAGTCTACTACTGGAGGACAGCCCATGCATGTAGTTGGACTACCCCCTTCTTAGAAGAGTATGCTATCATGACCCTAGATTCATGGTGATGTTTGGTATACTTATTGTATTGTAGACGTTTTTAAAATTATTTAGACTGATAGAAAACCAAGTATTCACGACTGAGAGGTTCCGAAGACATATACATACATGTGCATATTTTGTACAGTCATGTATACAGTCTTGTATCTCCATAACATCCCCATCATTTTATGTACATGGGTTTCATGAATGCATGGTGTGTTTAAGAAGTATTAAAGTACTCCTGATACAATAAACACGTAATTTGCCTGTTCACTGATGAGAGCAGGACTAACCTCACTGAAGGAGCTGCTCGTTTTTATGCACTGTTAGTATTAGGTGTCCCCTATTTTCCGCGAGCAGCTCCAGTGACGGCTGTGACAATGTCTAAGCGGGTCTGACAAGCATGTAATTAAAATCCCCACCGAACGCAAAGTGGCAAAAAACAGGAATTAGACATCAAAAGAGACATCAACTCTGCACAGGCCAGCCCTGTCGGCCACCAAATGACAGGGTGACAAAACGGCACCAGCACCCCCGTGCTTTACAACAGCACGTGCAGCAAGATGTAGGGGGCCTACAACCCTGGCCTTAGCTAACCCTTTAAGGACAGCATGATGCCTCAAGTGTATCGTTATGATGCACCAAAGTAATCATGGCGATTAACTCGCTGGCTGCATGTTTGCAATATATGAAGATATCAATCTCGTATGGCCAGCATGATGCATGCATACAGCACTGGCGAGTTACTCACAAGGACTACATTCATGCATACTGATGACTAAAGGGTACAGTGTATGAAAACACCATGCTGTCCTTAAAGGGTAAAGTCAGAAAATTACTTTGACAATCATGGGGGGCTTTTTACAAGGATGCTTGTCAATAGTCGTCACATCGCCCACGGTGAGCGCGACGTCGTGAGAAATAGCACCGGCTCTGTTCCAAGTGATGCGATAATTCCAGCAAAGCATACCTGTCATGATTAATAACATCTCTGTAGACATTCACTGTGATAATGGTGTTTTCCCCCAAGATTCCCTTACCTCTCCCCTGAACACGTTCCAACGTCTTCTGATAAAAAAAAAAGGTTGGATGAGGAGAAGTCGGTCGTACAGTTGTCAATTGCTATGGTGAATGTCCCGGTGAATCGTTAAAGGTTTTTTTTTGTTCACTGTATGAGTTTGACTCTCGGCTCTGGAGGATTTATACTGGTCTGATATGACAAAGATGAACACTACCTCTGAAGTTGACTCAGTGTCTTATAACAGGTTATCAATTGATTGCCTTTCCCGTTTGAGAGATCCCAGTGGAATCGTTAGATAGCCTTTAAATTCCATTTAAAGTGAATGTAATGGCTTCTATTTTATCTTTCAATACATAGAACATACATGGGCCTTGTCACTTGGGCGTACATGGGCACAGTTATTTTACTTAATCCCTAGCATTGTCGGTCAAGTAATAAACTCGAGTCCAACGTTTTTGGACATTGGTTTCTGGACTGGCCTGGTCCAACATGGTGGCCCTACACTGTAGACATATCCTGTATAAAAAACGGCGATTCACTAGCAGCAATGGATGCCAAACATTCAAAGTTAAGTTTAAGATCACAGTTTTTCTGAAGGCACCGTAACTCAATACAGACTTTCGCCGTTATTTTAAAACACTGTGTATATTAAGCTGGCTATTATTGTGGTTTACCGTTTATCCACTAACCTTTTATATACGTAGTGATTTGGCATAGGCCTCCTGGAAATTATTCCTCAGCAATGAATACGTTTTTTTTAATTCACTACAGTTATCCACCATAATTATGTGATTTGGTCCAATTCAACACTTTCAACCCAAATGGTTGTAACATAAGTTGATCCACTGTTGCCACAATCACAATGACTTGTATACCTTCACTAATGCATTTATAAGATAAATAACATTCATCTCCTCTTTTCACTACTACTACCTTCTGAGGCGTCTCTCCTGTTCCCATTGCCATCCCCACACTGCGTCCTCCCCATCTCTCCTCTCCACGCCACTTTAAACACACATTGTCCTTTATGCATCGCGACCCTCCAATTGACCCCAGGCTATGATCCCTTCCCCTCCCAATTCCTCCAGGCAATGCCCTCGGTGCCTCCTGGGGGTGAGGAGGAGCCCGTTGCCGTCAGAGGTCGCCGTCAAGGTCATTAATCATCTTCCTCCATGGTGGCACCCGGAGAAGCGCACTGGGCATGGGTATGGGCACTGGGGGGATCAAGGCTGGGTGTGGGATGCCTTGTCCTACAAGATGTGGATGCATGTGTATCAATGAAACTCCCCGCGGTGAGAATATCCAAGTATATGGTCATAGAATTGAATATGTGCCACCCTCTTTGCTGCCAGTTGCATTTGACAAAGACTCTTCACGATTTAGCAGCATATGTGTCACTTTTGTAATTGATAGATTTTCTTTAGCCAAATAAATCATTTCTGTAAAATCAGTAGGGACCCGTGTCACGGCACGTTGGGTGGTTTAAATTCTTAAATGCCCTCTATTAGTTGTTGGGATTGGGGGCGAACTTCAGGGATCATAATATAATTGACGTGTGACATCTTCTCGCTGCAGTGTTGGTCAGCTAGGGGTTATAGCCATAGTGGCAAAGACCAACCACTTTTAACCGATAGTTCTGTGTAAAAACAAACAGAACTGCTATGTCATCATATCATCTTTTCCTAAAAAAAAAACAATGCAAAGAAACATTTAAAATTGCTGGCCAAAGAAGCCCCCTCCCCTTTACACACACCTTCTATATCCTGCCTCCTGCTCTCCTGCTCTCCTGCTCTACCTCCACCTCCACCACCATTGCGCCCTTAACCATGCCCATCCCCACGGGAGGACACCACAAGCTACGCCCTGGAGCAGTATTGCCATTTATCTTTGTGCCTCAGTTGAGCCCCTGACTAATGGGTGGGCGGGCCGCAGCATACAGGGAGACTTGTCCTGTCAGATTACAACAGTGCCCTATCAGAAATTAAAAAGATTTAAAACATGCTAAAGTGAAATAATTTCAGCCATAGCCCCAGGGGCGATCTCAGGGGGTTACCCACGGTGTGAAGGCTGCATGGGGAAGCCATTCCAAATCACCTTTATATATGTTGGATGATGTAGAGTGTGTTTGGTAAGTGACGGGTGGATTGGTGTATATTATGGTGACCAGCAAGAGTGACTGTAGTGGAGAAGCTGGAATAGGAAAGCTGCATGTAACTTGTAAGGCACATTGATAAGGGACAAAAACGCCTATGTTGCCTTGCCTCGAGTGACCTTCCTAATTCTATACACACGAGTTGGCAGAAATGAAAAAAAGGAATCCGCTTCCTACACAGTAAACATTGTTTCTAAAAATTAATGTAATAGATAGACTATGGTTATGAAAAGGTATGCAGAATTAACCACAGCTTGCTGGTGGGGGCCAGACGAGGGCGAAGCCCAAGTCGCCCTACCAGCAAGCTGGGGTTAAACCTACTCACCTTTTCATAACCATTGTCCATCTATTTTAAACCACAGCAGTAGGGTTATGTTAGGGTATACGATATACCCAAGGTGCGAAGTCCTTTGTCTTACCCCTCCGCTGTGGTTTAAGATTCAAAAGATGACTGAGGTATCGCAACATAAATTCGATGTCAACCAATTTGTAAAATTTGGACATCTTTGTATTAGTCCACCTGTGCATGGAGGAGATTGAGTAAAGGGTTACTTACAATGTTATTGCGCACCTTTGCCGAGTTGTCTCATTCCTTCTTGTTACAGGATATATGTACTGGTTACAATACACAGACAGACATGAGTAAGCAAAATATTGTAAAGAAAAATAAACATACGGAATTGAATTTGGTTGGCTTCAAGCGTCCCAAATCCCTGCCATGCCGATGCTAAATCATCATGTTTCCCAACCTCAGCCCTCCATCCTAAGCCAGTTGGCCCCATTCTCAGATAAAGTGTATCGTTAGGCACTGACAACTTCCCCACACTTGTAACCGTCCGCTGGAATAAGCCTCATTACATGGGATGAAGGATTATTTAGTCTAGGGCTTGTAGTTTCCTGCTGAGGGGTGGTGTGGGTGTGTGGTTTGGGTAGGAGTGGAGAGGGGGTAGCGTTCTCAGAGGGTAAGAGGGTTGGATCCACACCCTTGTGTTATTGGACCAATCAGTGGACACTATACTATTGAAGTAAAAGTTGGGTTGAGATGAATATATATATATATATATATATATATATATATATATATATATATATATATATATACATCTTTGTATTAGTCCACCTGTGCATGGAGGAGATTGAGTAAAGGGTTACTTACAATGTTATTGCGCACCTTTGCCGAGTTGTCTCATTCCTTCTTGTTACAGGATATATGTACTGGTTACAATACACAGACAGACATGAGTAAGCAAAATATTGTAAAGAAAAATAAACATACGGAATTGAATTTGGTTGGCTTCAAGCGTCCCAAATCCCTGCCATGCCGATGCTAAATCATCATGTTTCCCAACCTCAGCCCTCCATCCTAAGCCAGTTGGCCCCATTCTCAGATAAAGTGTATCGTTAGGCACTGACAACTTCCCCACACTTGTAACCGTCCGCTGGAATAAGCCTCATTACATGGGATGAAGGATTATTTAGTCTAGGGCTTGTAGTTTCCTGCTGAGGGGTGGTGTGGGTGTGTGGTTTGGGTAGGAGTGGAGAGGGGGTAGCGTTCTCAGAGGGTAAGAGGGTTGGATCCACACCCTTGTGTTATTGGACCAATCAGTGGACACTATACTATTGAAGTAAAAGTTGGGTTGAGATGAATATATATATATATATATATATATATATATATATATATATATATATATATATATATATATATATAAATATATACGCAGCAGGAAAAGAATAGGCAAAAGTTGATGGAAGAAAGAAACAGGACTTGTATACTTTGCATGGCATATAAATATAGTTCTGTTAAGCATTTCATCTACATAAATACAGTACACAGTTTCCCTTTGTTATATCAATTTTTTTTAAACTACGTGTGATGGGACAATAAAACGTAATCCAAGGACAATAAGCGATATACCAACCTTAAATTAAGCAATGGAATCATGTCCTTTCTAAATTAGACTGCGAAGATGATATATAATACGATTTTTTTCACAATACCAGCACGCTAATTAGACATGTCCTAATGTACAAAACAGAAGCCATGATTGCTAATAACCAGGGTAGAGAGGAAAAGCCAAACAAGACATAATATACAGAAGTCACCGAGTTTGACAGCTGTTATGATAAAAACAGCCGCTAACCTTGCCAATGACACGTACCCACCCATCAGTTTACTGATGAAACACTGATACTATCCATGCTGAAACCATCCAGGCAGGCGTTAGACCAGGTTTCCCGTCAGGACACATGTATTAATAGGTGTTTGTCTGTGCAGGGGACCCAGGAGGGCCTAATGCAGCGCTGCAGCTAGACTTGCAAAGGTCTAGCAAATTGCAAAAAAAAATCTAGTAGTAATTCTATCAGTGTTACAACATACTTATTGAGTCAAAGTTGCACTAAGAATCCACGGAGAACAATGCTGAAAAGCATTAAGAAACTTAATCATGGAGAACACAGGATCCAAGAGACTTAAGCCATTCTACCCTGGAGGAGTTACAGTAGGCCTGTTCCCTGGCTAGCAGGGGGTTCCGTAGAGGGAGGGTGCAGGTGTGGTGTCCCGCTGATCGCCTCCTGCTAAAGTCATCCTTGAAGGCTACCTGTAGTGGTGTGAGTGGTACCGACGTGCCTACTGGAGAACCGTAGGTCACCCTGGAGGAAGCAGACACTGCGAGGCATGTGGTGGCTTTTCCTCCTGCTGGACCTCCCGGGAGGGCCCCCAGCATGACCCCTGCATGTTTTCTACCACAGCGACAGAAGTGCTTCTTTAATACGCCTATATATTAAATTATTGTTATCTAATAAACAGACCATCATGCACTAAGTTGAGCAAACCAAAAATATACATTTCTCCTCTTTCCCCAGGCTGATTCAAAGTAAGGTGAAAGCTAGAAAACATAATTTTAATACACATGTATAAACAATAAGCCGTATAAAGCACAAAGAAAATGAGAGGGGACAGAAAGAAATGAATCATTCAATTAAGATATATTTGCATGAGCTAAACTCCATGTGGAGGGCAGGGACTCTCCCATGCAGCAGCTGGTGAATAGCGCAGTTCATATTTCAGTAACCAGCAAACTTTCCACTTTTTGACCATCCTACACTAAACCTATCCCTCTCCTTCCATGCCACAACCTCCCCTCCCCCTCCTCATCCCAACCAGCCGTGCTGCCCATCCGCTCGGCATGATCCTAATGATGTTGTATATTAATTTACACTGGAGGAGCGCCCTGGAGGGCCGTGTCGTCGGGCGTGTTCCTCCAGGCGGCCATACCTCGGACACGGCCCTGATGACTCCAACACAAGCCTGGCCTCCTCCAGGTGCGTGTAGTCTCCTCCAGCTCCCGGCCCATTTATTGAACCCCCAGTGCGCCGGAAATGTTCACAAGCGTCCGGTATTTACATCCAATGCGCATGCTCATTAGTGCTCGGCCACCGGAAAGAAATGTTGTATGTTAAGACGCTGGGGAGGAGGGATCGCTGAGGAGTGAGTGGGAGAAAAAAAGATTAATAAAAGTAGATTCTGAAGCGGTATAACCGACAGATCTATCAACAATAACCAAAAGATGGAAATATAAAGTTATGTCATGTTAACAAGCTCAGCATACACAACATGCTATGGAGTGTGTTACGCAATATCAGTGATTCCCTTCCCATTTCCGTCCAAGTCCGGCCGAGCAGACGACTCTTGAGGTATTTGGCGGGAAGCCACATGCGAAGCCAAGGTCAATGATGTCAACGGCAGACGCTTATCCCAGCCGACATTGATTTGACCCCAGCAAGTAGCTACAGAATCCTTCCCATATTACATTGATCCCTCTCTCCTCCAGTTCCTCTCTCCCCATCATAATCCCTCCCCGGTGATATATAGGAGCATGCTCGGTGCATGTATGATCTGTCGTTGCCGCTGTAGCAAATCTAATAGGCACAAGGCGCAGGCATGACAGGAATCGAGTTAGTCTGGGCGGGGACATTCCTTTACAAAGAGGGCAGCGTGTAGGACAAGTTGTGGCCACCCCTGATATGATATAATCAGGCTTTATTGGCTTAGTTAGAACATGCTGGAGGCACCACCAACATGTCTCCCGCTGGCAGGCCCTGGAGGAAATGATGGAAGCCATGCAAGCCGAGTTACATTACATTCAGGGGGTAGCCCGCCACCTAATGGACACAGGAAGATGTGAACATTGGTAGAAGGGGTTGGTTGGCAAGGCGGACTAGGCGTATGTCTCTAGTGGGGAAGGAGGCTGAATGGTACCATAGAGAAGCATAATATAGTAAATATGTGTATGGCAACTTGTTAAATTATAATGAATAAATGAAATGGAGGATGTACAATGGCATAGTTGGTTTTGGTAGGCAAGCCTGACTAGATTCTACTGAAGGTATACACAGGATTAAACTAGAGAACTAAATAATGAATCATCGGAACATATCATAATATGATATTTAGATACGATGATGCATGTGCATATTTCATAATCTGTCAGGAGGGACCTTTCTTTTTGCTGTGCTGTGCATGCATAACAATACAACTCTATAACCATGTATGATCTTTAGAATATACCAGTATAGAATGTTTAAGGAGATGTACAAAGTGTGCAACATAACGGACTCAAAATCTATTACAGGAATCGGTTACAGGAAATGAATTTAACAATTTGTATAGTTTTTGCAGATGATGACAAAAAATATTTTTTACATGAGAAACCTTTGCATGTTTCACGTTTACATTCACCAGAAAAAGATGGAAACACCACCACAAACATCTCCACCACTACCACAGACACACCGTTGTCATTGGCTCTAATGTCAAACCAAAAGAAATTAGTGTGACTGTTACCAGGATACCCCTCTCCAGTAGCCATCTGGAGGAGGCATTGACCATGGAGAACATGGCAGAGCTATACCTACCTATGTACCAGGCTGTCCTTGCACCCTCAGCCAGAGCCCCTGCTAGGTCCCATCAGACCTCCATACATATATACTCCAGCCCTGCGTCCTCCTCCAGTGCTATACCACTACCACTTGTATGGGCCCTTCCAGTGGATGTATTTTTCCTTCTCTCTTGCCTTTACTCTCTGTGAAGTGGCAGAACTCAATTTGTTGACCAAATTACCATGTGTCGGCTGGGGGTGTCAGACGCAAGTGGCGTAGGCGTTACAACATAGGGACAAGTGGGACTGATTTATCCTGTTTCAACTTGGGAATTCCAGTGCATGGCGAACATGGCAAGCCGCAACTTAAACACTTGACCTACGGATGACCTTGACCTGAAGGCCCATGCCTCCAGGGTGCCCTTCATTCTACTGCCCCCTTTAGTGGAGGTAATAGGTTTACATAGGCGGTTACATCTTTATGGGTGTAGTGAAACATTATTAACTGCCCTTCTTTGGTCGGGGGATATTGGGTGTAGCCACCAGTACATCCATTATAAAGTTGTCACATGCTATCCAGTCACCACCCAGCTAGTGGGGGAATGGTGTCCGATATAACATAAGATGGAAGGCCCTAGGCAAATGCTGCCACATGGAATTATTGTCTGGATAACATGACAGCATAATAAAGATAATGGAACATGTGGCAATTGCTTCTAATGGCTCCTCAAAAGCATGAGGGACCTCTGGTATAGCTTTAAATATGATCCCAATTCATGCTGGATGTACATGTATACATGCACACGACATACATCTTAGGCATATGGTTGATGTTTGTACGTGGAATCTGAGCCAGTCAGAGAGTAGTGGAAAGGACTTCAAATCTTTAAAAGGTACCATACGGGAGAATATCACCATAAGGACAACAACACTGTAAAAAAAAGCTGTTGGTTAACAGCAGCGTGAGTGTGTTGTTGGTTGGTTGGTTGCAGGGCTGCTTTACGTTCTAATTGACAGCTGTGGTCACTTCAAGGGCGATGCTGGAGATCGAATCTATGAGATGAGTTAATGTAAAAAAACAGTTTTACTGAGGCAAGGGTTCTTTTTCATCCCGTACTCCATAGGCATAGAATAGGAGGGGTCGGGAGTAGCTCAGGTGGTAGAGCGTTCGCCTCAGACTCTCAAGGTCGTACGTTCAAGGCTCAGTAACACCCTGCTGTTGACGTTGTGACCTGCCCCTGCTGTGTTTGACATACAGCATACCAAAGGTCTGTCCATCTCACACTATGCCTATGTGGTGTTGGATGCAAAAGAACCACTGCCTCGGTAACAACCGTAGGGGCATGCCTTCTACCTTCACCCACCTCATAGATCAGATCACCATTACCTCCCCCCTGGCACAGCCTGTAGATGGCATTGTGTGGCTGGTCCTCCCTGTGAGGGGCTTTAAGATGTACTCTCCCCAGTGTGAGATGGACAGGCCTTTATATGCTGTATGTCAACCACAGCATGGGGAAAGTTGTCTATCCGAGAAAAGTATTTTGTGAATCCCACTAAAAGTTCACTAAAATATCATCATTGAACTTTGATCGATGATCACATGTCATCAATAGGCTGTAAGGGCCCAAGAAAGGTTTATCATGATACCCATTTTCAAAAGGTGCAACTAAATTGGTGCCCTCAAAAACGTACAGTTTGGCCATACATTTTTGCTATCTGACATGTATACAATCATAAATATATGAACACACACCACATATTATAAGGATATCACATGTTACTTCAGTAACTGTAAACAGAGAGAAATCTCAGCAATGATTATTTAGATGTAGAGTGTGCATGTATGATAAGATTACTCATGTGTATACAGACATGTTGAGGGCCTAGGCATGTGGCCTTTACAATGCCTCTGGGTCTACAAACATGCCAAGTGGACATAACTTCAATAGCCATTGATGTAACTGAAATTATCAGCTGGTTGTTTTATGTATAAATGACAGATTTCAATGTATGTACACGTTGAAGTGCTTACACAACATTCAAAATAGAAGCGTCAAAATTGGAATTTTGGAAGGAAAACAACGATGACATGTCATTTCAGGGGCTGTAGCAAGCTGAGCGAAAATACCATTTTGGGCGGACCCAAAGAAAAGAATAACAGGGAGGTCCAAGAATATTTAATGAAAGAGCAACCACGTTCATCGACCTCTCTACTGTAATCGACCCCTGTTGTGATCAGAAAAAAAGGGTCTGCCCACCCAGCCACCCCTGCCCCTCACTTGGGAGTCCTGGAGGGGGGCAAATGGAATACCCACATCTGGAGGGCATCAACACTCGCAGGTTCTTCACTGGATACTCCCAACCTGCAGAGAAAATAAATTTGGTAACACAATGAGTGAGAGGAGCATCCTAGATGAGTTACAGCCTGAGTTGCTCTAACTGAAGAGTTCATGGGCTGTGAGCTGCTTTTGTTCAAGAGATCTGCTTTCCCTGTGACTGAGCTTAATTCCTCTACCCTTTGGGCTGCTCCTATCATGTGAATCATTATATGAGCTGCTCATATGACATTTTCCTTATTGCAACAATGCTGTGTAGATCTATATATCAACACATTAACGTCCCTAAGAGCTGCTTAGGTCTTGTTAAGTTCTAGTGACGGAGCTGCTCACATTAGCTCGAAAGGCTCTCGACTCTTTTCTTCAGAGGTCACTGTAGGCCTTAAAGTTCAAACACACCATCTCAAAGGGAAGAGAGAAGGGGTATTGTTTAGCATTCCGATTTCGGATGGTTATCTGAATCAAAATCAATGTGCAAGAATATTTCCACCAATTTCATGTCCATCTGCTAAGTAGGTATTACAAACCATGACAACACAATCATAACATGTGTACAGCACTGTCTTGTTCACATACTTCTCCATCAAATAGTGTATGAAATAAATATGATGATACTTACATCAGAGTATACATTATTAAACTGTATGTAAGCATCCCCATCGTCTACGGTCTTTTAATTATGTTTTTCTAGTTTCATTCGCCTGGAGATGAACTGGAGGAAATGGGGGGAGGTTACTGCCTGGTGAACACTTGGCTCCGTTGGGCTGGAAACGTGTCTCCAGTGAGGTACAGGAGGAGTGACACATGTCCCATATGGCTCCCATATGAACAAATCATAATTCCTTTATCGCACCCTCTTCAGCAGCACTGGCTAGCCTCTCTAGTAGGACCACGTGTTTGGGCCTCAATTAGAGATAACATTAGTCTTTCCATTATCCTTATCTCTACTCCAAACTCCCCCCTCAACAGAGGCAAGCCTGCTACGCTCTATAATCTCTGAGGTAATCATGGCTGCTCTGTGGGTAAAACCAGCCAGGGACAAATCTCCATTGTGTTCACAAATGATGGAATTCACTGAGACATAACGAATGGAAAAAGCAACAGAGTCATAATAGGAGCAAAGGAGGAAAGGGGCAAAGTTAAAACAGTAAACGTATCAGGTGGCCAATGGTGCATAATGGTGCTATACAGACAGTTGAGACTATTATATTTGAGTTATTATTATGACCCATTTATCAACTTCCTTCAAGACAGGAACCCATCCTACTTAGATGCGATGGGAATATACTTAACTGTCATAAGCACAGGTAAAATACGACATGTTAATCATAAAGCCATAGGGCCAAAAGTGTTCTTTTTTTTCAGATCTGAAAGTCGAATAGGGAGGTTGGATTATTTATTCCCTTTTAGCTTTCAGCCTAGAAAGTGCCCAGAATTGATTTGTGAACTGTGCTGCAGAGTACTAAACTGTGACATTAATTTCTTGACCAGAATTGGATGAATATCAAATTTTCTGTTTTACCTGGTAGGGTCGAGTCACCTAAAACACTTTTTCTTTTGGCCTAAACAAAATCATGAGGGAAAGGTGAATGGATTTACTTCCCATATAAAAACAGGTTACTGCTGAACCCACAATATATGAATATAACCCCACAGAACCTTAACACCCTCGTGCTTGGTGTACTCCATGGGCCAGCCGTCAGATGGCGTTACTGATGCCAAGTGCAGAACCCTGATCAGACAAAGCACCCTTGCCGCCAGGAGGCGTCGTGATAGGGGTCAGGGGCGGCTACTGGTAACTGGTAAGGTTCTAATTAATTGAACAAGACTTGTTGGGTCACGCCGATACAAAACAAGCCCCTGCTCCATCAAATGTCAGGGTTAAAATCAAACATACAATTAGCTAGAGGAGTACATGGCTGCTGTGTACACGTAACACCCTCAGGACAAAGAGGGCGATGGAAAGGTGATGATAGATAGTTGAGGGAAGGGCCAAATTGAAATAAAACATCACCATGAATAAACGATAGTGAAGTACAAGTGGTTTGAAATATAGTTCTTCTTATTTTCCACTACATCGCTCTTTACTCCTTTACCCATTTCAGACTCAAACGCATGACTACATATAACTTTTCTTTCTCAATACAAAGAACGGCCACCTGAAATTATACAAATTATACTGGTAGACGCATATTAGAAATAAGGTTGCCTTCTTGTCAGTGGGGTTGACTAGGAAACGCACCATCGCAAAACGCGAAAAAAAGAGATATGAGCAATAACATAAATTCGACATATATAGTACACTGTATCTTAATATTTAAGATATATAAGAAATGTTAGAGATGGTGAGGTGGTTATCTAGAGTCAATCCCATAGATTACCAGCAGGAAATCAGTATCATCTAACATGGGCCTCACCAAGTTATGAACATTTCGATTGGTATGCCATCAGTCAGGACTTTTTGTATCTCACATACCCTTGATCTCCCAACCAAGTTATCCTGTGATAATCCGACCTTAGATCAGTAGACTGCCACTGCCCCCAGCTCCCCCCACCCCCTGCTGGGACCTGCCCGAACTAATCCTACAGGGGTATATCCCCGCCTAGAAGCCACAATTATGTAAATGGGCTCGAGTCGTTGGCTCGTTTCACGACCGTTACGTCCAATAAGCAGAGCGTCTCAGGCGGTCTGAGAGATGTATGGTGGATGTTATGGTTATGACAAATGGGGGATGGGGTTCCATGCTCTTTGGTTTAGTAGGGTGACCGGGGATGTCCAAGTAAAAGTAACACTGTAAACGTCTGCAAAGTTCTAGTTAGTGTATAGGTACACTTAATTTAGGTTTACAGTACGGAATGTCTAGGGTAAGTAGCACTGTAAATACATTTGTATATGCAAAACTACTGTTAATGCACAGGTACAGAGTGCATCTACTTTAGGTTTACAGTTACTGAATGTCCAGGTTACAAGCAGCACTGTAAATGATTATGACTAGTTAGTGTAGGTACATTTTAGTAAAGGCACACAATAAAACTGCACAGTAGATTCTACTGTATACTTGCACTTAGTGTAGGCAATGTGCTTGGCATGGTGAAGAGATAATTTATTTAGATAGGAGTCGATTGCATAGAGTGCAACATTTAATCTATATTATTTCACCATTTTAATTTTCTGGATGTTTCTTGAAACAGAAATTAAATTTTATAGAAAAAAATTTAATATTTATTATTTATATAATTATTTATAAATGTTGATAGACAACCTCTAGAGAGGACGTGTTTAGAAATGACAATCCTATCGCAATTGTAGAGTGGGAATGGACGAGAAGATGTAAGAGCATAGCAATATGTCACTATTAATCTATGTGACGTCAGCCAACAGTTGTCCAGCTACAAAACTAACATTATAAAGGATCGTGTGTTACATGAAAGAGGGATATCATCAGCCCAGCCTTCCTCAGATCCAACATCAAAGAGTAGAAACGGTGAATGTGTCAGGATGGATATGAAATGGGTGCGATAACATCGGCAAGGTCAGACTATAGGTAATCTATTAAGGACTTCTAGAATAAGTACATGATGGGGACAGGGGCGGACCCAGGAATTTGAAAGGGGGGGGGGGTCCATCAAACGCCAAACTACCAAAAAGTGACGCGCCGCGACTTGTGGCGGATCAAATTATCATTAAATTAATTTTTTCCAAAAGGGGGGGGGGGTCCGTACCCCCAGAACCCCCCCTGGATCCGCCCCTGGGGGATATAAAATTCGACGATACCATTATTATGTATACATACAAAGAAGGTACTAGCTGTTAGAAAATGTAATATTATAGGATAAAATACATAGGAGGTACATAATGGTCTTGCTCGGTCCTACATTAAATTTTGTGTAGCTGGCTTCTTAGCTCAAAGCCAGGAGGCCCCCATATAAAAGGGAAGGTCAATGGACCATTCATGAATTTAATCATTTTCCCTCTTCCTTTTAAAGAAGACTTTAGGAATCATTTACATTCGATATTTCCACTCCAAGATTGGATACATGTTTGTAGGTTTGGGAGCATGACATCTCACCAACAAATCCTCAGCTTGTATATGACACTAATCTAACAGCTCTGGGGGTGTTGATGAGACTTAGCCCCAGCTATAAACTATCAGTATTATAAGTACAACTCTCCGCCCAACGCTAGCCCCTCGTGTACCACCACATAAACATTGCTACCAGCCCCTCCCAGGTATGACGTCATGACGTCGCCAGCTATGACGTGACTATGACGTCACGATCTGTAAGTGTTTACTGACGCTGGGTTTTCAATTAGGCCAGCAAGTGTTGGCGAGTTTGAGCCCCAAGAAACACGTGTCGTGGCTTCTGGTAGCAGGGTCACAAGGTCATCAGTTCATTGAGCAATTCAGAGCAAGTGCCCCAAAGTGTATGGCTTTATTCTATAAATGTTAACTCCTTTAAATAGCTCAAGTTACCTCAGTTGGCCTACAGTGTTGTAAATTGATCTGACATGATATGACCACCCGGTACCTGTAAATCCACATTTCAATTTGGTGTCTCTTGTATTTCTGCTGCATATTTTCTATCAATGTCAGTTGATCCAATATATTATCATGTGTATCTATATATACTGACTATACTGCTAGATGTACATGTGTATGAATAACTCATTACCTTACCGTCTCCAAGAGCTGCTCATGTCCCGTGTCATTCTTTATAGATATTTCATAACATGTAGCTAAATAATGGGGGCAATTACTGCAGTACTTAAAGGTAAACAAACAAAATATCTTGATGGTGCTACTTGTTTAGATACACCAGTGGTAATGATTTATTGGAATTATTTCATTCATACTGGAAAGATTTAGGCAAACAGTGCCTGAATGTGTTACAAATCTGTCATACTATATCATGTAATATGATATAGACAAATTACTGAAGTCATACAATGCAATGAAACAATTATTGATGTAGTTAAGTGGTCTATGACAAGCCTGTGAAAGGGAAGTGCTTTCTGGTAAATGCCTGATTCAACATCCTTAAACATAGTGCATATTTTTGCAGTAAAACCAAGATAAGAGCTTATGAAATGACAAAATGCTATAACCGGGACTATAACACAGAAAATGAACATGGGAGCTATTATCAATTAATGCCAGATGGCAATGGTATTTTCTGGTGACATTGTAAGATCGATGTTTAAGTTAAAAGTGTAGCCATTTATCTGTTTTGAACAAAGCACATGATGATTACAGAATACCAGGGGACATGGAGCAGAACCAATAAAAAGCCAATCACCGCTATGGAATTACCAACAGTCTCTATTAGTATTCCGATATATAGTACTAATGGCCATGTTTTTGGGGGTAGCTCAAATGAAAACGTCTCTATAATAATATCAGAAATGCTCGGGGTATATTGATACTGCACAAAAGCTGCAGAGTTTAATAAAACTGAAATGAGCAATTATAACATCCTCAATGGGAGCAAACACTCCAGTGGAAAATGAACCTAGATCAAAAGGTTTTATTTTTCACAAAACAACCTCCATCACATCGCTCCCATCTCCCTCTTCACCCCCCCCCCCTACTTTCCTCTTTTTCTTATAATCCGGATTTTATGACTTCTTTGTACCAATCACCATTGAGGAGCACTTTTATCGGGTGGGGAGGCCGTCGTCAAATTCAATTACTTCGCCTAGGGTCTGGGGCTACCTACTCTCTGCAGTGGAGGAGTAATTAAAAACGTCCCATCAAACATTTATTAAATGCTGTTTTCAATTTGCTGATACACCGTGCACTATCTCATTACCTCCACGGGCCCACGGCCATGGCGGCAGAGTAGGGACGGATGGGCCTCTAAACTATAGGCCGTCCAAAGCCTGTAGCCAAACAAAGTAATATTATGTAGTGTCCTCTTTGATATATTCATATCATTGTGGGAAGATAAGGGTAAATATTAGAGCTATAGCTCAGCTGATGTTACTAACATCTGCCTCATATACGCATATATACATATTGTAGTATAATAAGTATGTCTATAGAACACCTGTATGTCACAGTCCCTACAGTGTTAGTACATGCTTTAACCCTTACATGCCCAGAACTATTTAACCATAATAAGATATCTGCAACATTATAGTGCACCATAAGTGAATCTCCAACTGTTGGATTTGTATATTTCTGACATAGGGTTCATATTACATATTCTGAAAGCTGTTGCAATAACCTTTCTCATGCTAAGCTGCCTGTTTAAAAGATACTAATTTTGGTAACCATAGCAACCAGAAACGTTCCATCTGTTAAATTTATCAAACTTTACACTAGATTCGCCGTACTTTGAGCCATGGAAAACCCTTTTATTCTGTTGCTATGGCAGCAATGTAATTCTTGGATCACATCCTCAACACGGGAATATTAATACAACCTCTTAAGATTAGTTACATAGTTTGATGTACGTTGGCCATATTTTATTAAAGATATTTGATGATAACTAAGATTACAAACAATGATATTATCATACTCAGCCTCAGCCAGAGGCAAAACGTTAAATTGAAGATTATTTATCACTATTTTCCTACTGTAATAGTTTTAGAACTGTTGATATCTATCGGATAGCAAAAGCAGTCCCTTGTATGATAAGCAGAGGTCACCCCGAAGACATTGGTATGTCTCACAGTGGTATACACTCATTGTTTATATGATAGAACCATGTAGGACTTTATATATGTCCAAAATACGCCATTTTCACGCCACTGGGCCTCTAAGAGTTAACATTTTCAGATTTCTTTTAAAGAAACATTTTAATCTGCTGACACACGGATAATTTTAAGGGAAAAAATATAAAGGCTATGTTTGACTTCTTTTTATAATGTCCTACAGATCAAGATTTCACTTGAAATAGGATATGTTTATTTTCATAACAACCTTTGTTATGAAAATAATTATAATTTTCATTTAATGAAATAAATACAAGACATAATAGGGCTATGGGGGAAATGCATTCCTATCAGGGAGCCAATATCTATGGTTTCACGACAAGTCACCACTTTACAAGTGTAGGCAGTCAGCAATCAATTCAGATATAAACATCATACATGTACTTCTAGTTACCACGCTGAAGGCACAAATGGAGAACATGATCATGCGAGCATGATCTTTCGACCGGGGGGGAGGTATTTCTTCGGTTTTTGGGTGAGGGATGGGGTGTTCGCTCCTATAATATTGTTACCCAAGCCACGTTCTCCTCGTATTCCAATAATGACGTAAAATAAACAGCTGTATACATATACCTGCAGGTTATGAATATTTCCATCATAGAGCTCTGGATGGACTATAGTGCTCGTCTCAAATCGGCCCTCCCCAGATGGTGCCTCTGACAGGACGACTACTACTGTGAAAGTACTTATATTCACGCGGGTGTAAATTTTCGCTGATGTGGCAAAAAAGACTAATTCGCGGGTATTTATTCCATACTGTAGTATATAAGAATTTCGCGGATTTTCCATTTCCGTGAATATAGCGAAAATATATACCCAGCGAAATAAAGTACGACCACAGTATACGGCAAACAACCCGATGTGGAATCATAACTCAATTACATGCTTGGATTCCCTGATGCTATCTGAGGTCTGTGTGGATACACACCACTCCACCTTCTGTTAACCCTTTAAGGACAGCATGGTGTTTTAATGAGATATGCCCTCGTCATGATGCTTGAATGATGCCCTGGTGAGCAACCCATATTCAAGCATCGAGCCTTCATAAGTGTATGCATCAACCCCATTGGGTCAACATGATGCTCGAATGCAACCATGGCGAGTTACTCGCCACGGCTGCATTCACGCATCATGACGACCAAAGGCAATCTGCATTAATGTACTATGCTGCATTTAAGTGTTTGATGATGTCAGAGCAGAAACATACAGAGCAGCTCAGAGTTATTCCCACAACATGGCATGGTCCTTTGGATATTGCCTTGTAATATCCGGGGTAATATCACATATTTTGTATACCGTATGCTGTATCTCTCAGGAATGTTAACTGATGCTTTATTTAGTTGTTAAATACTGTATAGATATAGTGATAATCTTACTACGTTCATATTGGTCAGGTTAATGCAATTACAATAGGCTATAGCTTATTAACAAGTAAATTGTATATATTTTGTGAGCGGCGATGAAATATAGCCTATTTAAAAATCATTGACTAGTAATCTAATCAAATCCATTTGACTCTATTCTAATGGAAGACATTTGAGTTTATTGACCAATTTCAAATGAAAGAGACCATGGCAACATCATAGACGTATAGACCTACTATTAAGCCTCATGGGCCTCTCTGAAACGAGTAGCTATGAAATATCATACCCCATAAGTTGGCCGCTAACATGGCTCAGAAATTCCCCATCAGATTAAAAGAAATTTCCGCCGAGGCATGTAGCAAGCAGACAGCATATATCCACCACCCATTGCCACCCCCTGCCCGCGCCCCTTGCCCACTAACTACCCCCTGCCCGCCACTCCCACTACCCCCTGCCCTCGGTCCATACCTCCCTCACTACCCCCTGCCCACTAAGGCCTCTGGGCGGCGCTGTCTGTCTGAAGAATAAGCAGATTCATAATTTTTCCGATTGGCCCCCCGGTAGGCCCCCGCCTGCCCGTGCCGGCCCCGGGCCCCTCCCGGTGGGGAGCGGAGCCGCAAACCCTGGAGGTGCAGATACCACCTACTTACTAGCCATGAAATTCGCGACTTCTATCAATTTTCACAAACCCCAACACAGAAGGAAATATCATTTTATTTTCTGGTATTTTTCTTTTAAGATAAAGGTTACTTTTCAGAGGGACACATGGATGTTGCTCCAGCTTTAACAGGGCTCATATGTCCCAAATATAATTACGTTTCTGAAATAATGAAAACTTTTGCGCAGCTTAGCATGGTTAAGTCCACCCCCTCCTGGGTCGACCTGGGGGCTGGAATAGGCGGGGTCAGAGTTGAGGGGTCTGGAGAAGTCGTTACTGGAGGCGGGGCAAGTAGACATGTCGTCTCCGGGTGTGTAAGCCCAGCGTGAGGGTACTGGAGGAAGAGGGGGGAAGGGCTGAGAGGGGCTGGAGGTTGTTGGCATTTGGGAGAGTATGGGAAGGGTGGAGGTATATATACAGAGTCGTGTTACTTATTGTATCCTGGTCTCCTCCTGTAGGTATATCCTCTACATGTGTATGATGGATGTACACAAGGGGGCTGTGACGTGGGACAGGTACACGGGGAAGGGGTATAGGTGGGGAACTTCCCAAGAGCTTGCTGTAGGGCCCTGTAGTGAAGATATCCCCTCAGGGATGTTGACTACACCCTCAGAAAAGTCAGCGGCATTGTCGCTAAAACCACTCTCTGTTTTACTGGAGTCCCCTGGGTAGCTTAATATTGCTCATGTCCCATCTCATGTCGATCTTTCAATTCCAGACATGCACCCCTATATATAGTAGATCTAATCAAAACAGGCCCGTAACGAGCCCTCTTCGCGGGGTGGTTCGTTTTTGGATATGGTGGAACTTGATACGATTATTTCAATGGTGGAACTGAACTTTTCTAATATGAGGTGGAACTTTGTGTTATTATATTTAAAGGGAAGCTGAGTTTTGTGTATCTAATCCATCCTTCATAGTTTTCTCTCTAGAATCCTTAATAATTGTCCAACCGACAAGCCGTAAAAAATGAGAGGTAGACAATTATGTCCTCTTTCCACTCAGCTAGGGTGGAACACTTTTCCTCCTTCTGGGAGGTGGGGTGGTTCGTTCGAAACGACGAACCCCCCCTAGTTACGGGCCTGCAAAACTAGTGTTTTACCTGCTGACCGGCCTCTGGCTGTGTTGGTTTTAAAACTATATATATATATCTAGTCTTTCAGTGTTCGTGAGGCTGAAACTAGATTTCTTAAAATCAACAGGGGACATGAGCATTACTTAAAATCGACAGGAGGAATAGAAAGATAGTGACAAGGGACATGGGCATTTCTTAAAATCGACAGGCGACATGGGGACCCCCCATCTAGACCCCCATGATTGCTGTCTCCGCTATGATGTCCTCCTGCCAAGGACATGTGTCTAGCCCCCTATATAGTGAATGGGTTTATCTTCCTAGAAATGTATGGAACCCTTTCTATATGGGAAGGTATTATATTTCTGAGAAAGATATTGGCCAGCACCTGAACGTATGGGTCATTGGCTCCCTTTCCAGGTACCCTACCATGTGGGCCTTACCAATTTAAAACATCTAAAAGGCATCGACGAGGATGGGATTCGAACCCACGCGGGCAGAGCCCAATGGATTAGCAGTCCATCGCCTTAACCACTCGGCCACCTCGTCACGGTTGCGATGTAGTGTACAATCGTCGAAATTTAACAAAATATTGCTACAATGCTTCTAGAAATATTTGTCAGACCTATCCAACCCCAATTTCAGCATCACTAATTTTGGATATTTCATCCCATAATGTGTATAAAGTGTTCAGTCTGAAGCAATTCCGCGGAGCAATTCCCACCAGCTCTTTTAAGGGAAGCCAATATTATCCAAGATGGTTTACCACTACCGGTATGTTTCTAGTCATAGTTTCTTGATTTATGTAATTGCTGTAATATATTTGCTAGCTTACACAAATACATACTTAATACATACTTCATTGTATTTCCTTAGTGAATGTTACCTCCATGTTAATCTGAAGAGTTGACCAAGGTATACATATTTCATATCTTACCAGGTAATGTGAATGTATATATCTACCCCCACACCACAGCTACCCTTGTTATCAGTGCCCAGGTGTATAGGGCAGCTTATAACGAGGTGTCCAGGGGATGAGTAGATAGCAGCCCTCCGGGGTGAGCCCCTACACCCCCAGGGGTAGGGAATGTGTCTAACATGTTAACAAATGTTAGCAGATAACCAGGTGGACGGTAGCATATGTTTACATGACATTGTACAATCCTCTGACATTGTACTTATCCTCAATCCTGTATAGTATGTAATATAGTATTATCAACCAATAATATTGCATTGTAATACAATAAAATCTAAATGCCCTTGCCCTCTACACTATCTTGCGACTTCAACTGAAGTTAATTCCATGGGTCTTCCTGCATAGGAGAAGTGCAAAATGATAGTGACAAAAATGAAAAAAGAGTATTGTTTGGTACCCCTTATACCTGTATATCTTGGCACGTCAAGATGACTGCAATCTCTACTCTGTACCGCCACAGCCACTGAGTGGCGCTGTCGGCGCCCACCCACCTATACACCCCCCCCCCCCCCCCCACACACACACACACATCGCCACCATCGGCACTGATCCAGGGGGCGCTGCGAACGGCGGGCAATCGATCACCACCTCGCGGCGTCTTCTTGTATTAAAAGCCTCAGGTCTGACACGGGAATAAAGAGCTTAAACCAATTAATTACCGGCCTGGGCCAATTAGCCCCTCAGATTAGCCTTGGCTTGGCGCAGGTCAGCCAACCAATCAATTGTTTTAAAGGGGTCTTTGTGAGGGGTAGGGGTGGGGTGGCTTGGCACCTTGGGGGCACAGCTCTGATCCTCTCCTCCAGGGCGGGCGCGGCGTTTTTACCTCAGCTCCCTATTCCTCCAGGTGATTTATGCTCTGGGAATAACCCAGGTCTGCAAACAAATAGGATAATAAATAAGGAGCTGGTATTAGGCCGGAGGGTGGGGGTTAGGGGCCGCTGGAGGACGAGGGTAGGGGCAATTGGCTCGGGTGTTGATCGGGGTGGGTGGGAGGGATCGGACTGTGGGTATGGAGCCGGACACTGGAGGAAGAACAGAAGCGCTCATACTCTTTATCTCCCCATATAAAATAGAATGCATTGAAGTCCTCACGGCAACCGTCCCATTTGTGTAAAAGCATCATGTTAATGTAGACGCTAATATGGCTAAAATATAATCTATGGTTATGCAAAAACTAACTAAAATCTTAATACCTACAATTTTCAGAGGACAGTGTGAATGACGTTTGTCAACTGTTGTAAGCAACATGTCACTGCATCACCGTCTCAACATAGCCACCGGCCTTCCGCCAGGCAGACATCCCCATAGCTGTATGCAAAATGGCTAATGGTAATCCCCGAGGGGGATCCATCGTTGGGGGTAGAAGGGGACATGGGGGCACCCTGCTTCTCCCATACACCATACAACCTCCACCGTTGAGCATATGCATTCATTCATTGATGTCGTTATTATGCTACACAGGCAACCATGTCAGGCAATAGAGGCAGGGGACGGCGACATAATCAAGATCCTGGCAGTATTTGTAATATTTTATGCGTCACATAAAGGCTGTGGGGTGGGAATGGGGGTGGGGGAGGAGCTGGAGGTCTTGAGGCAGGAGAGGCAGGCGACAGATTGCTGAGGATGAGAGTGTGGGAGGGGGGGGGGGGTATGATGGGACACTACAGGCTGTATTTGGATGTGCTGACTAATTGTATACTTTACACACCCCATATCCTCCCGCCCCTCCCAAAGCTTCTTTCCTCCTATAGCCTGTTCATATATACAGGTATCCCAGTTTCATTTCTATACTTTTATGTATACCATATTATAATATTTACACAATTTAAGAAAGACAGATAATGTTCTCCTTGTTTGACCTGGCATTTCCTGCCAACATAAATACGTGGTGGGTAGTGTTGCGGGGGAGGGGCACAATGTCGGCTTGGAAGCGGATATAGTATCTAGACGCAGAGGAAGTATAGATTGCAGAAGGAGTCAGTGGAAGTATGGATGAAAACCAGAGAATAATGCACACACCCTCCCTATCTGAGTGATATGATACAGTTGTATTTTTCTTTGACTAGTACAATGATAATTATAGTGTTCGGGTGTGACTGGTGGAGGTGAAGCAGTGTGAATGTGTAAATCTGCAATGCTAACAGAAGGGTAAAGGGGAAGGGGGTGCCTCTCATGATCATAAACACAAGCAATTACTTTGGCTTCATTAGCGTCCTTATCGGAATGAATAATCAAAATCCGAGTAGGATTAGTGGGGGGTTTGATATTGGTAAGCGGCGAGGAGCGGTGGATTTATGCCCAGGAGGAAGAGAGCCTCAAACCTCCATAACTCACCCACCATTCCCCCACCCCAGGAGGAGCCTGCCTCACCCACTCCCCACCTCCTAATCCCCTTTTAGACCCACCCTCCACCCGCCGCCTTTCTCGCCTCATGCAATATCCCAATTCCTCCAGCAAACACGGCGGCGAGTCAATCTCCTCGCAAACTGTCGGGTATTAATTCAGCCAGATAGTTTTCAATTACTCATGTTTTTGATCGGAATACGAAGCGTCCAATCCCTCATCCCCCTCCATTCAGCCCTCACCCACTCATACACATACCTTTTTATTCACTTCTTCTGTCCTCGGTCGCTGTGCCCCACCCTCTGTTTCACTTCTTCTATCCTCCCCATTTGCTCTATCCTCCACCGTATACCTGTGCCCCACCTCCTCATGTCTTCTCTCCCCCCTGTGCCGCACCCTCCCATTTCCTCTCTCCTCCCTGTATCCCACCTCCCCATTTCCTATATCCTCCCTGTGACCCATGTGTCCACTTCTTCTGTCCTCGATCGCTGTGCTCCACCCTCTAACCTCTTCTATCCTCCCTATGCCTTGCCTCCCCATTTCATCTATCCTCCCTGTCCCCCATCCTCCCACTTCTTCTATCCTGCTTGTGCCCCATCTCCCAATTTCTTCCATCCTCCCTGTGCCCCACCCTCCCACTTCTTCTCTCCTGCCTGTGCCCCACGTCCCCATTTCTTCTATCTTCCCTGTGACTCATGTCCCCATTTCTTCTGCCATCCTTGTGCCCGAACCTCTTCTGACTTCATTCCTATCAACCTTAGTTATTTTTCAAATCAAAATTTGATAATGTGGTAGATCTGTAGCAAATTCTTCTCTGTCAGGATCAACATGCAGGATCAATGTATATCCATGTAATTCAATGTCCTTACCCTACATCCGTCCGCTCCAGCTATTTGACTCCCATAGATACAACAAGTAGGAATAGATCAGACAGAAAGTTACCTCTCCCACACTCTATACGCCTAACAGGCCCTTAGATGGTTTGTATACATCCTAAATCCCCAACCCTTCATGTGTCCTCCCCCTTCCTGGACCACTCCCCAACTGCCAGGGACCT
This sequence comes from Harmothoe impar, assembly GCA_947462335.1. NCBI lineage: Eukaryota > Metazoa > Annelida > Polychaeta > Phyllodocida > Polynoidae > Harmothoe > Harmothoe impar. The sequence goes on from OX381712.1 coordinate 34,953,374, forward strand.
ACTCCACGAGCAGTTGGGAGCCGCTCTGCTGTGTATGGGTTGGAGTAGCTCTACAAGGCGTTGACACATGTTCTGCTGGTGAGCTGCTCTTGTATTAAACCAGGACGGCACTCGGCCAGGATCAAAGCCTATACCTCACTAGACGAAGGGCGCTGAGGCTGGCACGGCTGGTGTGAGCTGAGCACCACCTGTCAACACCTCTCTGAGCAGCTCCTGGCCAGTGGGTGAGTTGCTCACCATGCTGTAGAGGTGTGGTTGTCTCATTGTGAAGAGTCTGGAAGAACATGGAGGGATATAGAGCATAGCACTTGGAATGCTATTAACGAAAATGGCCTCAAATATCAGAATATGTCTTAACTAATGAAAATGGCCTCTAATATCAGAATAGGTCTTCAGTCATTTTTGGAGTTCCAGATGCTTTCCAGGGCTAGCCATGGTTATATGTTTTAAGGGATAATGTTGCATGGTCTTGATGGATTGAAATACATGGTCATAGGGTCAGGAACTCACAAAGACTTAAACTCAGCCATTTACAATTAATTCCCGGAATCCTAGCCATCGGCAAGTCCAGGCTACTTCAAGGAGTGACTAATGATTTTATCTGAACATTTCTTTTACTATCTTGTTCTAAGTTTGTTCCTAGACGAACTCAACACGGGTCATGTCAATTAGACATAAACAAACGGGGTGGTGGCTGGCTTGTAGGTGGGTGATGTGAGGGTGGAGCTGTTCTCCAGGGTCTGAGGCTTTCCAGACCCTACACCATGGAGAAACACCACCTACACAACCCGCGCTACAATCATGGAGTACACCAACCCCTGTTTTATATATCCAAAAGCAATAAGCGTTAGACGTTGAAATGATGATTGCTATATTTTTTGTCTAGTCCTGGTATCAAGTTATATTGTGAGTGTAAGCTTTATTTTATATTGCCTTATAGGTTGAGGGATCCCAGCCTTGCTTTCATTGGGAGGCATGAAATATCATTGTGCGCCAAATGAAAAATATTCAAACTGAAACACAGCCAGTAATCAATTATGTTACTATGTAAAACAAGTGGAGTTCAAAAGTAAGGTCCATCATGAAAAGGCATACACAGAGAGAAGAAGTAGAATCACTCACTCTCAAATCAACTGGGGAGAGTTACCTCAGTGATCAAGTCGGGAGTCACAGTGATTCTACTTCTTTTCTCTGTGTAGGAACTAAAATATGGACAGCCGACATGCATTGATATACCTGATAATCATTCAGATTGACCGAACGCATTGGTCAGAGATGAAGGCTACCTCCGACATACCAGAGACAAAGGGAACCCCATTTTCTTTACTTTCCTATCTAGGTAGCTCCTTCGAGCATAATGGAGACCGTTGCCACATTTGTTTGCCCATTCCCCTGTAATGTTCTTAGTGTCTTAGAACGTATTGGTGAAAAACTAAAGGTGTAGGGGAAGCCTTCCAGCACGTATCTATATCATGACAAGCATGCTTCGTGTCAGCCAATCAGCACCAGCTGGTATATTCACCGCCGAGCTGCCGAACAGACATTTTTGCTGCGGAGCAGTTGTCGCCACACTTCCGGTTCATGGAACGCAGCCGGAAGCCGACGGGTCCCCGCCCGCCGCGTAGGGAATGTCGGGATCTGCCTCCACGGCGCTCACTGGAGCGTCAGCCATCTTGTAAACATGGCCCCTGCTCTGGCCGCTGGTGGGCCCGTGGAGGTGTGATGTTTGGGGTTGCTCATTACTTCGCACGGCTCCCACTGTCGTCTGGTATGGCCAAATGTCTGCTGAAAGCTGATGTTTCCAACCACTACATGTATGTGCCCCTCCTACCCACTCACCCCTTCTGTACTCTCTGCTATAAACAACATTTCTGCTCACCTTCTGACACCTCCAGGGTGGCTGCAGACAACTCCAGGGTTACCCCACACCCTGGAGATGGCATACTTTGTTAGTGTAACAGATGCAGGAGGAGCTAACAGCATGTAGCCTTTTCACTTACAATTACTGCAAACCTCTGGGAAAGCCGTTGATCCCCCACCCTGGAGCATGGACAGCTGATTGGGTGGGCAGTGTCTGCTGGAGGCCAGCCTTGGAGGAGGAAAGGGGTGTGTGTTTGTGCCTGAGTATGTAATGGGGGGGGGGGGGGAGGGGATGCATTGGACGGCTGGGGAACACAAGAGTATGCATGTATATATGTCAGAATTGCATTATGAAATGCATACTCCCGAACCTTTCTTATTAATGAGATTGATAAGTCCAAATTCAAACTTTTTCAAAATGGACAATGAAATAAACTACATTATAGATTATGCTTGAATTTAATTTTACGTATACAATATTTTTGCCAATATACAGGATACCCAATGATATTTATCGAAGATCTTATGTAACTGTTTTAATATAAAATATGCCACATAAAATCAAATTGTTACACCAACAGCAAAAAGGTGTCTACGCACCTTTTGTATTTACTGAGGTACATGTCTATAAAGTCTATGAGCTGATAACTGCACTGTACATGTGTTCAAGATATCCGACATGGCATGTATTATCACACCACATACCTGTCCTGTTTTACCATGCTTCTACCTCCATGACATATCAATCACACAGCATGATACAGCGCCAACTACCGGCGTCGATGATAACTACCCACTCAGCTGGACCCCCTCCCTAATGATCCCACCCCCTCCCTTCCTCCTGGGCCCTCCTACATCGTCTCCTGTCCATACCATGATCTTCACACATTACTTTTGCAGGGCGATAATTGGGGAAGTTAAGCACTTAGAGACCATGGAGGGCAGACGCTGGAGGTGAGAGGGTATGTGTTATAGAGGTGGGGTGGGTGTATGTGTGTGGGTAGATGTTAAGGAGAGTGAGGGTGTCTGGAGGAAACACCTGGAGAATGTCCTCCATGGGGCAGCTGTGTGAGGGTATAGGTTGGGGGCTGGTTTCTGGTGGGAAACAGGAGTTTGTGTCCATCAGAAGGGCACGCATACAACGTGTAGACAGGCAAGCAATTAGCACTTCATCGGTGCAGCTCGTCAACCCTACCTCTCAGCACAGACTGCCTGTTATATACCTCCTGGGTTATGTCAAAATAGTGAGTAAGACTTAAAATATTCAAAAATATTTCCAGGTGCATTTCCTTCTACTTAACAGCATCTATATATACGTCAGAGGTATACACAAGTACGTGGATACAAACATCCAGTATTGATTCAGGAAACATAATACAGCATACACGTTTATGTAAACAATTAGACTTATTGTACTGCCCACGTCATGAATAAAACTATTGTCACTGCAGATGAGAAATAGCATAATTATCGTCATACATGTATCGACAAAAGAGACTCCTTTGTGTCTGTATATTGTGTCTGTGTTAATTGCATGGTCGTCGCGTTTGCGGATCTCTCAGCAGCATATAGATCTACCTGGTCCCCCATGCCTTTAACACTAGGCAGAGAAGTGAAAGCCCCCATGTAGACAGCGACTCTCAGTTTCTCTCAACACATTCAGTATATTCCCCATCAATACACTCCTTACAAGTGTCCTAAGTAGTATTGAAGCCAGTGGCCGTGTCTCCAACCGCTTAATTAACATTTAAATACACTAAGCAATTCCCACCCACAACAAGGACCTTTCACTCCAGGTGGCATCATTTGGTTAACCTGTGTAGGTGTGGGACTTTGAAGGTGCCGCCCCAGTCATGGATACCCCCTGTCTAGGCCAGGCTTAGCAACATCCAATTCCATCCAGGTGAAAGGATCAAAGTAGAATTCAGCTATACTCAGGTGAGAAGCCCACAAAGGCCAGGTGGAGCAGACTTCAAAGCCACTGGAGGTGACCAGGCTGAGGCAGATTATCTTTTTGTGGGAGGATCTAAGAAATTGGACTGATCCAAGGCATATCAATACAATTACCTGTTGGTCATAGTAGGGCTAGTGGGAGATACAGGTGTAAACAAGGATCTAAATGGAAATAATCTGTGTTGGGGGTATGAAGTACCCTATGGGTTTACCCAGCCTCTCTCCCCTTGACACCCTTGGAGCCCCTAGACCACAGTGACATAGTATGGCTGGATGGGTCTGGACTGGGGGTAAACTGATGTTTTCTCAGTGGGTATACTATGTAGGCAGCATGTAGGCAAATAGATCTACAATCTTGACAAGCCACATTCTACTAGACCAAGATGGCTAATCCCAGCACAGTACCTACCTTGTGTTACAATCCTGTAGACCTTTGCTATGAATCCATGGAGCTGTAAAACAGGAATGTCTATCAGTGTGGGATAATCCTATGATAATCTTTAGAAGTGTTGCGTCCTTCTGAGTTTCACGAGAAGTTGGAATGAATGCTTCACCCTGTACTTGAAGCTGAACATCGATCCAGAAAATGGCTATTTTAATAGTTCTATAAAGATGCGCATTATAGACGGTTAAATCGATGTATGATATGTCCAGTGTTAACACACTCCTTTGAAATTATCCACTCCAAACAGTTTTAGTCGTATTTGGGTGCTGAGAGTCCTTTATCAGTGTCTCCTTCTTTATTTGAGAGCATTATTGATGATTATTACAATACGTCTCAGGAAAGACCATCTTGCTTATAATGCTGGTACCGGGACATTATTCCTGTAATTTAATTGTGTGTTTGTACATTTACTTAAAATTGACCCTTTTTGAGGAAGAAAAAGACCAGCACAATCTTAAAAACATCGCTGAATATCAAAGAATTTTTGGACAGGTCAGTGAACTGACGTTTTCTGACTGTATGAGTAGAATTTACATAAGTATACAGATTACTAGCGAGCTAATTTTCACAGGTGAAATCATCTATTTGGAAATTAAGGTAATATGCCATTTCTATCAAGTGGAAGTTCTTGTGATGTGAGTTTCCAATGAATAAAGATAGAAGTCAAGTATTTCTTGTTCAGGTGATATCAAGCTGAGTGAAATGGCCATCTGATCTTGTACGTAACCATAGATTTGGGAGTAGAAATCGGGACCACTTGAACCACCCCCTTTTCCAGGTGTACACCTCACCTGGATGCCTGCCCCCAGGGTTACCCCACCTGACAATGACCAGCCCTTACCTGTTCAGGTAACAGTAGGGTCTTTGAGCCCACCTGTAGCAACCTATTAGCAAGCTAATCACCTGTGGCCAAACTCGAATCCCAAATTTGTTTGAAATTCAAATTACATCCCTTTCCCAGGCTATAGAGGGGGTGCTATGCCTTTACCCCTTCAGGGCTATGACCCTCGGTCGGCCCTTCTCTCTTACCTCCCCCCTCTCCTTCCCATCCAAATGTAGCATTGGGAGTTGTTTGATTGCCATGGCAACTCATTCTGGTACACAGAGAGGAGTGTTACCAAGGGGGTGTCGATTTCACTCTCCCAGGTGAGAAACCTACTACCTCGTGCCTTTGTGTGCACACCTTACTATCAACACACCCCAGGGTGACTATGAGGGGGCCATGCAGGGATTATAGGAGGATTTCCCAGGTGAGTGGTCAATTTGATGACTTATTCAACCAAGCACAAACCAAGTAAGCATCAAATGCTCGACGCCTCTTTCAAGGGGTCCTCACAAGTCTTTTATGGTGGTGGCGGAATCTCTTTTTCCTCCACCTGACTCCTCTGAAATCCGATCAGGCTTGTGGGTGTTTGATGGTGTGGTGAAGAGGAATAAAGTCGAATTGATAATTAGATTCTCGCAGACAAAATTGTGGGGTTTGTTGCGATGGTGGTGCCTTTTGAGGAGGTGGCAGGGTGGTGTCGTACGACAACCTTCATTTATAATGTCGCCAAGCCGACTGTCGCCAAGGAGCTGCTGCTTTGTTGATGTGTCGGTCTTGTAGCGCCATGGAGGAAAGGCACAGGTAAACATGAGGTATTCACAGGTAGGGGAGATCAAAGCTAACCAGCTCTGCCGCCAAGGTACACCTTGACCAGGTGTCAACATAGTGTTACAACAGATGTAAACTAACCAACAACTACCTGAGGGAGACACAAGAGGAGACATACCACTGGACACCCTTGCGTGTAGCACTAGTCAGGGATAATGGTGGATTCAATATCAAGGTAACAGTTTTAATGTAACTTACACAGTTTGTACGTAAAAGTTCATCTTGTTATGTTCAGTAGTTATTTAATTAACACAAGCAAAATAACCTTCGGCGATTGCCAGGCCGAGCTTCAATGGAGATGCATATAATGGGCAATATACCCCAATATAATTCACACCATTTCCTCTGTAATGATATAGTCCCGAATAGCAGTTGAAGGGGGTAATTCACCACTGAAGGTATGAATATCATACTAGTATTATTGTGAACAGACATAGCGTTTTCCCTTTGACCATGCAGTGAATCCCCAAGGTGCAAGATTATCATAAGGCATGAAGAGCCGCTGCACTATCAAGCACCTGATTTGTATGACTAGTAAAGCAGCTACTCCAGCCTAACCCGCACCAATAACATCCATGTATATAAACACTCCAACATCAAAGGGCTGCCGCCTTTGATCAATGCCGCCGTGTTGCCTTAAGCCGCTATTGGTCCACCCTTAAGGATCCACCGTTTCAATATGGATCCTCTGTAGTGTACCTTCCCATTGACACGTTGGCTTATTGTATGTCAAATATGGTCAAAAACAGCCCTGATCTGCGAGGTTGGAGAGATTTATTTTGGATTTCACAATGTGTGAATTTAGGAAAATAGAAAGTAGTTGCATGTGATACATGTTCACATACTAGAAATACATTTCTATTTGGCAATATTAATGTTTCCCCTCCAAAGTATTGCTTATGATTATAATAAATGCACGGATGAAAGTCCTCAATATGTTTGTTTAATGTTTGCGGAGACCTTTAAGTCCCTGATTCTGGGCACTTCATTTTGAAAGTGCACTTTACATTGGACACTTTCGTCCCCTTCTAAATCGCTTTCGCCTGTAACAGAAACGGACGAAGCTATGTGTATCACGACCAAGCTACCGTGTAAAAATGTATATCACCCTTGTCAGCGGAACTCCTATACATTATAAATCATCATATCATCCATGAAAGAGCATATCTACCAATCTTATCATGAGTAAACCTACTTGGTAATGTACACGCAGATAAAAGCAAGGTTAAATGAGAGCGGGGATTTCCTCTTTGAAGTCTGTGAGAACTTTATCAGGTACTCAACACTTATGAATCCATATACATTTACTTGTTAACACGTCAAATTTAGGAAATTACATTATTATCTTCCTCTTAAACTTCGCCGAGTTCCCATTGCATCGTCATGAATCAGCGGTACATACTCAAAAGTATATGTTATGTGTCTATCCAATAATGAATTCAGCTATTACACTTTGAATAAAACTCATACAATAACGTTTCAGTGGGTTAACTAATACAAGTATATAAGACAAACGCTGCTCAAGATTGTTGAAACTGTATTGACACAATGTAGTGGGGCCAGGCGGGTTTCGCACGCTCCCTAAATAGAATACAATTATTATGAGCTGTATCTATAGTATATATTTTATGTATGTTGATTCTAGATACATTTTAGTTCGCATCCCGAGGGATGACGATGTCTTCAAAATCTAGGATTTCATCTAGACATTGCCCCCGCCCCCCCCCCCCAACACACACAACATATTTGTTGTTTGAGGGGAGAAGTCATTGTTGATAAGTTTAACTTCGCCACTTCTATATGCTAGTATATGTGCCTTTCTTTACCTACATAGGGGCCTACAAAGAGACAGAGCCCAAAAAGCACGGGTTGATAGCAGCTCGTGTGGCTATGGAGCAACTCGGCAGGGCCCTATTCATGTGTAAGATGAGTAAATAAGACGTCGATGCATAATTCAACAACACACGGGCATCATGGGGAGGGTGATTGCCAGGCGGAAGAGCCAGCTGTCTCTAGCTAGTTGCCGACGAGCAGCTCTCTATTGGGATGTGTCCACGGTTGCCTTGGTGATTAAATTAATCAAACTTAACACGGGCAGCGCCCAAGTGCTCATTCACGTGCCGCCGACCATTCTTTTGATGTGACTGTCTGCTTATCTTGCCGGCGAGCCCAGGCCCCGGCATCAGCTCACCAAAAGGCAGCGTTAACCCCCGAGCTGCTCCCCGCCTCCCCCCACACAACGAGCTGCTCAAACCATAACTAGGACAACACGCTCAAAAACACCACCCCGCCGGGTCACAACTCAATTATGATTTTTGCCGCTTTAGGACGATGAGCAGCTCGGATGGGGACGTTATCGATGCGGTGAGAGAGTTGAGCAGCTCGCGATGGGGATATTAGAGTCCGGGGTTGGTGGGTGAGCAGTTGGGGGGAGCGACTCAAAAGGGTTAAATCAATTGAATCAGTGAGAGTGAACCGGGCGGGCCGACTCATCTGCGGCATCTTGTTCGGGCGCCGAGCTGCTCTTTTTACTAAAAGAAAGGCTGGGCGAGCGGGAGCTGCTTGGGGAAATTCATGAGTGGGCGGCCGTGTCCAACAGGCATGTTGATGGTTAATTGAAATGCTGACATATGCATTATCCACCGGCTGATTGGCTGCCACAAAGGGGACAAAGGAACTGGGTGATTGGGACGGCGTCCTCCTGGGGAAAGAGTACTCCAGGGCGGAGGGAGGAATCCTGCCTCCCTAGGTCACACCCTTAGTACGCACTATCGTTATAGAGTATAGTGCAACCTAGATACCTAGATAATACCCCACAATGAACCCCTCCTATGGGGTTGCATAAACATAGCGCTTTCCATACGTGATAAAAATTATCTCCTCTCTTGGATTCTGAAATCTTAAGCTTCCGATTACATTATAATAGCTATTGTTACTGTATTCCTAAATCATTATGTCTATACACAAAAATGTATGTTTCTGTATAGGGAGTTGTATGCATGTATGTATGAATGCAACGATACTCTTTATCTTCATGATGTCTTTCTTAAAACACTTTTTTTTTATTCATAAGCCACGTCAACTTCAAGATCACCCCTGGATTCTCATAAGCGTTATCGGCGGTTGAACCAGTACTCTCTCCTCCTGATCATGCATGCAGTTCGTGAGTTCCCTCAAGTATTATCCACTTATAAGGCCAGTCAGCTAAAAAATGTCTTTAGCCCTATGATATGAGGCCACGTATAGTGTATCATACTCTTTACTGACATGATGCATATACTTGCTGCTGCATTCAAGCATCATACCAACACTACGCGGCTGATGCGGCGGCATAGTGCATGGATACAGCCTCAAATGCATGGCGAGTTGACTCACTAGGGCTGCATTCATGCATCATGACGACCAGATAGAAGCACTCTGTGTCCCTTAAAGGGATTATTTTTATTTTCACCAAAAGTAACTGTACTCGTCGACCCATACTCAACCGACATCTCCCCGTCACCAGCTTCCTGTATCACATATATACTTAAGCCTGGGGACGTGGGTGCATGTCCCACCCTTATCAGCAGTAGCAGAACTTCCATGTCAACACCGGAATTTGTTCCTCTCTTTTTTAAAGCCAGGTACTTTTGAATAACCATGATCATAAGTTGATAACGTTTAACTTGACGTTTCCCTTTGCTTTTGGGATATGAGATGTCTTATAAGGATATTTGGTACCAGGAACACTCAGTTTAGAGTTATGGTCTTAGTAATACCCATGCCATGATCATGATGACTTTTATTATTTCTCCTTTGTCACAGGTACAAATTCAACCTTCCACCATTGTGTAAGTCTCCCGTTGCATGTTTCTCAATCCTGATCACATCTCCCGAAGTCCTCAGGTACATAATCTTCTGCGATTGATAGAGTAGTCATTACATAACAGATTTGAGGGTTAATATAGGGATAAAGATTAATCACCCCCCCCCCCCCCCCGGCCCAAAAAAAAAGTGCCACCCACATATTACCTCCACTGTACAATCGCTATCTGTATACCACCCTTGCGGTTATTTGACGACCTGCGTTCTTTGATTGGAATTTTACCCTCCCCTGCTGCGCTTATTTTGAGACCCCTGTGTTTAAATTAAAAGGGCCACTGAGGTACCGGTAGGTCAGTCTGTGAGGTAAGGGGGCGACAAAATACCGACCCCTCATGGTTGTACAAGTAAAAAGTGTTCTCACATACACACTCAAAAAGTAAACTCGTCTCCGGACTCTTCAAAGTGACAATCATAAAATAAATGAGTCAAAAACTTGTCTGAGTGACAAGGAAGTGGGTCTGGAGATAGAAGACCAACTTGGCATGTGTCAGCCCAAAACTCGACATTTGCCAGCTCCAGATTCTATTTGTGGGATGGTAATCTGATAAGTTAGACAACTTTTGACTCGTTTATTTTATGATAGTCACTTTGATGAGTCTGGAGCCAAGTTTACTTTTTCAGTGTACCCTGGCAGAGGAGGGCCCTGGCTTGGAGTGGCAACTAGTCTGCAGAAATGGACTGGAGGACCTTGCAGGTTACCTGACCTGGCTCCAGGTGGGGGCCCGAGGGTGGTGGTGGGGGGGGGGGGGACGGCTCGCCCGGCGCCATCTGCACAGAGCGTGCTGCCGGCTAATGGGCCCTGGCCCGCCGCCAGGTGTAATGGACCGGGCGGAAGGGGCCCCACCTGCCCACCTGCATGGGACCGCGGGGGAGGTGGAGTGTTCAGGTAAGGAGTTAGTGGTAGCATGTATAGTAGCTTTATTAGAATAAGTATCTATAGAGAGAGTTATGATACTTATTGTCACCAATATTAAACAAGTAAAGGTTGACAATGTCTGCTTCAATCCATATTTGTTGCTGTGGGCATGGACTCCTGAGCAATTGCTTAATTTCACGAGCTACTTTTGTGCATCTAAAGACAGAACGATCCTTCAAATAGGGAGTGGATGAGTGAAAGCTCCAACTAAAGTACGCAATGGCATTGTATTGTATCTATAGAATGTTCCATCTAGTCCAGATCTTTGATTGTATCTTATTGTATGCTCATCTTTCCATGCCAGTAGGATACCTGTCCTAATATAAGGATTGTGCCACAGCATTGATAATGATACTCTTCAACCCACAGGTACATTTGTGTATCCTCATTGGAAGCATTAAGAGCATGAAGACCAATATAATTAAGGCAGTTCCCACCACTTGCACAAATAGATGGAGGAGGAGTTTACTCTTGTATACGTGAAGTCATCTGGGGGTGGAGCGGGAGGGGGGTAGGTTGCAAATAAAGATCATGCCATTTGAACAAGCACCTTTTCGTGCCGAGTTAGCAGTTGAAAGGCCCGTTAAGTGGTGTTGGGAGGTGTCCAAGCCCGCCGGCTGGTTTTTGTACGTGCGTGGCACGTGCACGTCTCATGGGGGACACGTGTGGAGGGCAGTGGGGGAGGAGAACGTAGCATTGGGGTAACAGGGGTGGAACTTGTAGCATTTAAATACTCTTGTTATTATTAGTTGCATTGATGAGGATCGCATTGATGGAATGTGAGGCCATTCCGTGGTTATGGGTTGTGCCATATAACAGATTTGTGGATATTATTTTATTGTTATTTCATATAGCATGAGGATTCTGCCGGAGTGAGTTCCACCTGGTTTGCTTCTATTAGATTGTGAGAGTGGCTCCATGGTATTTGAAGCAACGCATTTGCACTGCGATATGTTTCATATATTTAGGAACAAAGTGATTTTAATATCATGGTAGGGGACTTTAGGAATTACAGTAACAGGGAAGGAACACTTAACAAAATCATGCCATTCTATCTATTAGTGTTAGAGATGTAAAGAGTATTTATAAAGGCTTTGTATATCATAAGAAGGAAATAAAATGATAGATTCTTAAAAAACGAAGGCAACTAGACATGGACTAGATATTGACAATCAACCATACAAATTACTACGATATCCGTTATTGAAGAAGAAGAGTTATTGGCTATTGAAGAAGGAAAAAAAGGTAGCAGATGGAGAATATTTTACCCTGTCCCCCAGCAACACCTCATGCTGGCAGAATCAAACATTAAACATCCTTAAATCAAACAACACAGGTGCTGATCATCCCACATTCTCTGTGAAAACTGTTATAAATCCCCATAAAAAATAACAATAAGGACGGCAGAAAGTGTCAGAGTGTTGACAATATGGCCACCTTGGGACCGCTCAGGCTCCGTTCACATTGTGACTACCGTTTGGGTTCGTTTTGCCCAGGGCTTGACCCCCTCACGCCATCGAGCCATCGGCAGGGAGGAGCCATATGGGAGCGGGTGGAGCAAGGGATGGCTGCATGTGGGTGTTGGGTGGAGCTGGGCTGTGGATAGTGTTTGAAGTGTGAATTGGCCTTAATGACTTATAATTAGGCCTGGCTGTGAACCATCTGGGGAGGGGAATGCAGACATGACACCAGCCCCTCCTGTCACTCTCAATATACTCCACTATAGACTGCATGGAGGGGAGCTGCTCCATGTTATATAGAGGGTGGTGGTTGGGGGGAGGGGGCTGTCTGAGTCTCTGCAGGCTTAGTCTGTGAAGCTTTTCTATAAAGGCTTTTGTATTGGGCCCAAACAAAAAAGGAACACTCTAAAACGGCAGTGAAGGTAAATAATGTTATGCCATACTTCATCAAGATCCAATGGAAACTTGATGTTTCAAACTATTCCCACCTGGAAAGTTTCCTGTTCTATTCATTATACCATTCTCATGGAAAGACACCTCAGGGTGTGAGTGACATTAAGAGCAGAAAGGTCCTAGGTAGCAGTAACACTGGCAAAAATTGTCAGTGTCTTACATACGACAACGGAATGTAGCAGGGCCCGAGTTGTGAGACGCGCCTTTGACATGTTGTGAGTAGTATATGGAGGTGGGCATTGTTCCAGGCCCAGGAAGGTACGCCACCAAAAAACATGTACCCTGTATTAGCAACATGCATGAGGTCCTTTGTAAAGAATTGCTATGACTTGCACAATCATAAATATAAGTAGCACATTGTTCGATTTAAATATCCCAGGGTCCTCTTACTCAGAATAGGCATGTGAGTTTGCATATTTCACTTTATAGCAAGTACCTTAATGTTTGCAAAATATTACGATTCATTATATCAATTATGTACAATTATTATTTTCAGGTTCATAATGAGAAGAAATTATTAGCAGTGTCTAAAAAACTAGACGATATTCAACAACCATTTACATGTGTATTATGTTATACATCATGTGTTAAACTCAACCGCTCACACTCACATCGAACATGTCTCTGCTATCATACTCCAACACGACCCATTTCCTTTTCAAAACCCGTGTGTAATCCCCCCATACCCAATGGGCCCCGGTGGGTAATTTTGGTAGGTAACATGGGCAAAATTTGTCGCCTAGATTGGAAATTATCCTGCGTGTCTTTGGTGGCCATGTCACCAGTACTCAGGCCGCTTGCTTACTCAGTGTTATCCGCTGTTTACACGCGCCCGGTGGCGGCATTATTCGTGTTTGCACGTTGTTAATTTTCCCTAACCCCAGGGGTGACTTGTAGGGACCCTAGCAGCAGGAGGAAAAATACACCTCCCCTCCCCCAACCACCAGCGTTTTCATTATGTCCGCCCGCCGTGTTAATTAGAAATAATGAAGCTTAATTGGCGCAACGAGCCTGGCGTTTTCTGCATGAGCGATCATCCCGTTCCACCCATCAAAAGCCCCTTCAACTGCCTCCCCGGACTCACCTCCACCCCCAAAACAATCAAATGGGAATTAATATGAATAAACACCAAGGCGTGCATAGGGGAGTCAAGAAATGAAAAGGGGAGGGAGACTCACCGTCGGTGGGGCGTGTAATTTGGGTGAGCAATTACGGTATTGTGATGTTGGGGTATCAGATGGCCCACCTGGATGACTCTGGGCATAAATAACAGGTAATTTACCTGGGGCACACCTGTGCTTAACCATCAGGTATAGGGCCATGGTGGGAGTTAGAGGGGTGCATGTGCTGTATGGTATGTGTATATAGGGTGTGTATGTAGCCTAACCTCACGTGTAGTAGACTAGTGTTGATCACAGTGATGATTGTCTGACACCTGTGCACAGCATGTGTTTTCTAAGAATTCAGCTATAAATAAGATTTATGCAACCGTGGAAATAATGTACAATCAGTTAGCATTGTTAAAGTAATAAAAAAGCATTTTAACAAGTCTGGAATATACCGTCTCAGACCACCTTAATAGTTGTGTATATACTTGGCCTGGCTGGCTGTGGTTGACCTTATGGATTTTAATCTAGTATGCAAAGTATATGGAGTTTTAATGATAGGCCAGCATGGGAAATTCAAATAATCCTATTCTAATTTCATGAAAGCAATAACGTTCGCATTTCAGCAATATCCGAAAATATTGATCTGTTCCACTTTCAAGAAAACTCCATCTTTATTAAGACCACTTGAATATAAATACATGATGTAGTAGAATAAGAATGGCAATGATGTTGTAATGTTTTACATTTTTAGTACTCAGTCATTGTGTAATGTAATAGTTAACATTCATAAGATTTGAGAAAGATATAATGGAAACTAGTGTCGTGTATCATCTGTGTGGTATGGACATGGTACGTTATGTTATGAGCTGGTAGCGAGGTTTTAATACACTGTGGATAGTTATTCGCACATCTGTAGAATCTACTATAGTTTTTCTGTAGGTTTACAGAATCTACTGTAAAGTTACATTAGATAATGTGAGACTACAGTAGATTTAACCACCCAGTGTACATACGAGCTACCATTAAGAGTTCAGTTCTGAATTTACACATAACTGGAGAAAAACTGTTTTATCCATGGAATCCCCCTTTGTCTCCTTCTTCTCAGGGAAACTTATTTCAAAACAAAACTGTTTTTGGATCATCTCTGTGTCTCATGATGGTGTGGGAATGGATAGCCACACACTCTAGTGCATTCAAGCATCATAGCGATAAAGGACATACTGTTATTAAAGCACTATGCATGTGGCCTAGACGCGCCCATTCCCACCTCAATCCTTCCGAATACAGAATACCGGTACTACATGTATACCAACTTGTCAGAAAGCATGAACGAAGTGAAGACTTCACAAAGGTCCAGGAGAGACGACTACATATAAGTGTGGTCGGGTTTCTGTGTGTGTGTGCGGGGGGGGGGGGGCTGGGAGTGTCTGTACCTCTCATGTGTGGCAGCTTGGATCCAGGAGATGGGTCGGTGGTTGGAGGGGGGGGTGCATGGATGGATAGAGATGGGGCGTCATATGGCCAAAGAGAAAAGAGGGGGTGGGGGTGATTAATTTGGCTGGAGCTGTGAGATGGGTCTGGAATTTCACCCCCACCCCCCTTCCCCCTTCCCTCCCCCATCCCTTTAACCCCCCACCCCAACCCCCCACAATAATATTGCCCGCGGTGAATATGCTCCGGCAATCTCCCCTGACATGGCTGCCTTGATTATGGCTGCTTGTAACCGGCGCGCCGCGTCCGCTGGGACCGCGCGTGCTCCGGTCATTTTCTACTGGGGCCGCTGACAAGTTGTCATCAGCGACACACCAGGCAGGAGCCAGCCGCGAGAGTTCACGGCCGTGGAGGAGCCCTGGAGGTGGCGGCTGGGGTGGGGGAGGGGGAGGTGTCAGATTGGCCGCTTGTCGCCGCTTCAGAATGATCTGCTTAGGTCGGTGGGGCGGACACGCTGGTGTCAGGTGTGTCAAAGGAAGGATGAGATTTGGGCTCTTCATATGCTTTAGCCTAAGTACGCAATATGTAGGTGTTTATTATGTATACAGTGGGGCCTCTGTTAGAAGGACACACATCAAATGGTTATGGTATTATATATAGGGGTGTTTTAGGATGGAGTTAACTAATAAAGAATATGCCTGGCTCGTGAGAGGGGGAAGGGAATTACTACAACTGCAATTAAACCATATATTGTACTCAATAATAGGTAAATAGTAAAGCCAATGAAAATCACGTCAAGCTGTGTATAATAATGAACCCCGTGAAGATTTCTTTTGGATCGTTATTCAATACTGATGGTCCTCCAGAGGAGATGAAGTTTAAAGTGTCATTTAAAAAAATAAAGGAAGAAAAGGTCCCATGCGTTATTCGCATAAATACAGTGGTTTTTTTTTTTCTCTCACTCAGGCAAGTATTTCGGAAGTTTTATGGTCTTGCTGGTGTCGGCCAGTGGACAGACAGATGGGACGAGGAAGTTGATAAAATGCATTACTAATGAAGCCTATCAAATACCGCCTGGCCCAAGATGACAATGCCATATACTACTCACTAGCCGCGCGGCATTTCTTGACTACCACCGTACGCTGGGCATGGTCATTGATATAGCCCCAACAGTTTCCCTCCTCCACAGTTACATCAGTGCGATTGCAAAAGAGTCCTAAAATATTAGCATGACATACATACCGGTATATCGATGCTGAATGGAGAAGGGATGGGGATAATGATAAAGGTTGAAGCAAACAAAAGGACGTGGAATACAGCATGTCTTTTAGGTGTGGATCTCAGAGGCAGAGCTGATCCATTCAGCTGTTAGAAGAGGGGTTGTGGGGTAACCGCGGAGTGATCTCAAAAGTATGAAGGCATCTGAGTGTGTGTGGGGGGAGGGGGCAAAGCTCACGACCATGACCCCACAAAAGGAGAGAATCTCATATTTGAGTCAATCGTCTTATTTTATCTGGACTCATCCAATTACGTGCGACAGCAAAACACCGACCGGAGCCGACATGGGTCAACTCCCTCCAGGAGCCCGCCCCCCCCCCCCCCCCCCACCGCCACCAACTCGGATCCCACTACTTCATGGAGATGCCAGCCCCTGCTCATTTATAATGCAGCTCAGTAAATCCGTGATACAGCTGTTATAATACCCATGCTGCACAAGGAACATTGTAACATACATCATAGATATTGCATATTTCACCCATTGGAGGATACATGTTTGATGTTTAATAACCTTTGTAGTTATAATTATGTCAGATGTAAAATGGCTGAATAATCACAACAACAATTTCTAGTCCTTTTTACGATTACTATGGAAAGAAAGTTGGATCCTTAGGAAAAAAATCCATGAAATGTCAATCAAGATTTGCCAAAGATCCCTATCATCTGCATGTATGATTACCAAGCCAAGTTCAGAAGTTTAATTCAACAAACTGTTCCGGATTATTTTCCATCATCCATGCATGCAATTCCCCACAGAGAAAGGGAAATGAGCATCACACTGACTATGGACAGTCTCAAATATAAAGTTTCAAGAGTCAGACATTTTAACAGGGCCCATATGCAGGCACTGCTGAACTTTCTTCATATAATGCTGCACTCTAAGATGGTCCAGCATTCCCAAATTGCCAGAGAGTCTGGCAATCGCAAGGCTCTTCCTTGGCTCCAAGTGCCTGGCATTGTCATGCCAGCATTCTCTGTGCAACTATCCTTCCCATTGCATTTGAATAGAACGTATTGATATAACGTCTACATGTATGTGGCTGCCGATGGGTCAAAAGCGACTTTGCGACCTGGGCCATTTAAAGGCGACTTAATTTCGACCTAAGGCAATAATACAGGCGACCTGGAGACTTTTGGACAAAATTGACAATAGGTTAAAGGATCCAAAAAAAAAGTGACTTTGTGACCTGGACCCCTTAATTTTGGCGACTTTCTGACCTCAGGGGGGACCTCTCTGCACTCCCATGTACATTTTGTATATTGATGAGCTAAAACCTATCCAAGACTTCCAGGATGTTATATCCAAACCCATAAGCGATGTTGGAATCCACTTCAGAGCCCGGCCTTAGAAGAACTCAAAATTTCCAAAAGGTGCTCTGGTAACTGTTTCGCAATTCCAAACAACAGCTAGCTTATGTGATTTGGCTTGGAATGGCACATTCAGACCAATTTGAAAGATCAGTTGAAAACCTGGCTCTCATGAGATGTGTTCCCTGGGATAATCTAGATAAGCATAACGGTTGGATGCTTTTCAATTCAAAAGTTAGTTTTCCTGATATTTCTAAACTAGACACAACACAATCATCTGAAAAGATGGAAACTGTGCCGTCATGGGTGTCTGCCATCCAAACAAACTCAAACTGACTGATTGATTTTGGAAAGATGCGGTTGGCTCGACATTGTAAGCTGCGCTTATAAACTGGATAATGACCTCTTCAGAACAAAAATTGGAAGTGAGAAAAATGTCGTCTGGCTTTGGGTTGACAGCAGTTGACATTTAATTAGGACAACCGTCTGCTTGTAAAACACAAGGGTGCCCATCAAAGCGAGCCCCTTAACCTGTGTCCAACAGGAATCTGAAAAATAACCTCCCCAAGTCGAAATTGAAATTAAATGGGAGAGGCGCGTCCGGTCAAGCGGCGCCGACGAGGGGCCGCTTTGATTCGGCGTCGGGTGACTGGAGGAGTCTGTTCCAGGGTGGCTTACTTTAGTCGTCTCAGGCCCCACTTCCTAAATATGAATGAAGTAAATGGCTGATATAGTGTGTATCAAATTCAGGAGGTGTTCCCTTGAGAATTGTCGTCTGCCTTTTCGCCGAATTGTGACGTCATGGCTGGGGCAGACGGGGTGACCAAGTTTTGACAACGTCGGATTATGACGTCCTCAGATGTTGCAAAAAGTCCTCTGCTACTTCTTCATTTTGCCGCCATTTTCACAGGTCACTCAATCCTATTACTCTATGATCTTCACGAATACCTCACCCATTGTGCTCTAGTATACCAAGCAGTCCCTTTCTGTGCAGAGTTAATTGTCTTGAGGGAGGTAAGCTTTTGTTCTTGATCGACACAGATGTACGTCACCCATGAGTGCTTCAAATCAAATCACCCTTTGCCCCGGTTGTAAAACAGATGCTACTACAAAGGTAATATGAATTACCTACATGAAAGAACCCCATCTCATATATATGTAAAACAAAACAGTCAGAAGGGTAATTTGATTATCGGCCCCTCTGGTTAGATATCAAACCCTATACTTCATACATACCCCATTCGCCAGCCATGCGTGACTTTCTGTGACGTTACCTTTGACGTCAGGTACGTCATGCTCCAGCTGGCACGCCGTCATACGCCAACACTCCACCCAACAACATTGAAGGAAGATGAATAGCCTCAGCTCAGAGACATCTCCAATTAACTACTGCAAATGACACAACCCCTTTAATAATTCATAACCCTCCAAATAACACCTTTGAAATGTTCCACAAAGGGAAAGGTAGTTATAAGGGGTTGGCGCCTGGGCGAAGCGACCTCTGCTTAGCCAAGCTCTTATTGTTCAATTACTACCTGCGAGCATTGCCAATATAATTAATTGCCGATTGGATATTGGGCAATTACCTCGCACCGGTTCAAATGGGAGGGCAGGAGGTAGGTGGGTAAGGAGGGATAAGGGGAGGAGCAATGCCAATGGACTTGTTCCTGAGTGGCAAACTTGTGAGAGGGGAACACTAACTTCAGGCATGCAATAGGAAAACAGATGTCATCCTTGCCAAATCAAGATGAAGGCTGCCAATGGTCTCTCTAATGGCCAGAGGCTGTGAGAGGGTGGGGGTAGGGGTGGGGGAAGGATGGAGTCGAGGGTGTTAACTTTCTTGCTGATTCTTCACTTTCAGAGTATTTATCCTTGGTGCAAAAAAGAAGGTCTCTCTTGAACTGGTAATGAAATGTTTTCAAACTAACACTTCCTGTTCCCAGCCTTTGGAGGTGGTGCAAACATTATGTAGAAGTCTACAGCAAGAACATCGCATTCTACGTGTTAATGTGTAAGTACATATACACTATTGGAACAGATAAGTTGATAGTGTGCTTGTGATAAGGAAGCCATTCTGCGTACTTACCACCCATCGTTTTGGCGTTTTTAGAAAATAAAACTGGTAAACCTTTCACATGAGCATAGTGATAGGTGAACTGATATATGAAAATCACATCAAAAGGCAATGCAGCTGGAATAGTGATTAATTGTGGCATAAGTACCAATGTCAAGTATAGATAAGGGTGGTACATTATAGTGTATGGTGTAAGGGGGTGTAGCATGAGGTGTAGGGTTGGAGACGCCTGTAGTACAGCTGTATAGGGGATGTAGCAGGGGGTGTAGCGAGGTGCACACGGGGGTGTAGGGGTTGTCCTGCACCCTGGAGTACCTGTGTCCCGCACCCAGACCCCCTGTCCCCCACTACCACAGACATGGCGATGCTACCCGCCCCTACACGCGATCCCAGCCTCACCAAAGGGGCTCCTCCGGGCGCCACACAGCACCCAATTAATGTCTAATTAGGAGGAACATAGGTCCCTGGAAGCCAGCCATGTGGAGGGGATGGTGAGAGGGGTGGTGATGTCCCTCCAGTACCTCCTGGAGGAACCCCCTGTAGACAGTGTACAGGTGAGAAAGACAACACCTGAGGGCATGGAGTTTTCACCTGATTAGTTTGGGCCGATCCCCCCTGGTTACAACACCAGATTGGCCTGATCAGCAGCGACCCTGGAGTTAATTATACATGTTAAGCACTAAAACAGGCTGCCTGCATCAAGTCCTCCTGTGTTTATCTGATATCTGAATCCTGATAGTGTTTTACCTTTAATTCCCTGTGCACTACATGGTTATTGCATTTGAGAGGTGCAGACGTATAATGTCGATGGTTCTTTCCCATACCATGCATCCTGTGTAATTTTTTTTCATTTCTTCTTTTTCAACTGAAATCAACTGTGATTTAATCATTGCTGTATTTATCCTGAATAAACACTGACATAGTAGATTCATATCAATAAAATATGATTGCTCCATACACACTAATATATCCTGAGTGTTCTAATTTAAGGGACCAAATTAAACTAAAATAAACTTGAATTGTGATGGTTAACCCTTTAGGGACTGCATATATTGCCTCGGGGTTGAATAGTCATTTGTCGTCATGATGCACCAATGCAGCACCGGTGAGTAACATGCTGATGCTGTATTGTCTATTGGTGCATTATGATGCCACACTGGAGAGTATAGCTACTGTCATGTATCAACCCAGCAGAGTCTACATAAAGTCAGTAAGTCTCTTTGCTCAACCTTAACCCTTTGATATAGGGTCACATTTTGCTTAAACGCCGTATGCTATTTGCCTCCACGATGCATTAACATCATACCAAATCTCTTAAGTTTGTATATATATAACCCGAAGCGTCAATATGATCCATGCATGAACAATAACGCAATATGCGGCCCTTAAAGGGTTAAAGGGGACCAGTGAATGTAGCCGTGTTTAACAGGTATGGCAACCATGTAGACTACTGGATCTCATTCTCTAAATAGAAAGCCAGACAAACTTTTATGTGAGCTCAAAGAAAAGAGAAGATTAATGCCCTCTCATTGAGAGAGGTTCGGCCATGCGCATTTACATATGGGAAGAGATGGTTTGGGAAGGCAGGATGAGAGTTGTAGAGGCGACAGGGTACTAAGGGTGGGGGGTTGGAGGACCACTGTATCAGAGGAGGGGTGGGCGGGGTAGGGATGTTATGGATGGCACGACTAAAGGTAAAGCATGCAGGTATAGGTGAGCACACACGGCGGCCAGGTGTATCAAGATAAGACTGGGGCTTGTACCTGGGCCCTCAGACAAGACGGCGACCAGGTACTCTCAGGCCTTATACCTGTCTGCCCGCCCGCCTTTATAGTGCCCACTTTACCTAGTCGATCCCTGGTGCTGATAGGGGCGGGGATCCAGGCGTTCAGTCTACCTGTCCAATGTCACCTGACAAAGCCCACCTGTCCAGGTTCATTCCCCCTGTGCAGCCTGTGTACCTGGCCATCTGGGCCAGCCATCTCCTACCTGCCCACCTTTGGCCCCTACCTTTATAGGCGTCATGTTATCTGTCCTTATCTTGGCGCCTAATGGCGTCGGGGCAGCGAAGACGCCTGTAACTGACAACATGTTGAGTCAGATGGTATCTGAGTACGACTAATCATGTGTCTAGGCTATTGAACAGCTAAGAGTGTCTATGTGTAGGGAATAGGAAGGGACAGGGTATATATGTGTCCATATAGGTGAGCACTACATGATGAGGGGTGGTAAGTATAGCCTCCACATGAAATGTGAACCACTACTTAGAAGTGTACAGTATAATATAGGGTTGCAGCCTGTCAAGGTATTGTGTGACGCCTTCTACTTGTGTGGTTCTAGAATACCTTGTGTAATGAGCTGTATACATCAGAAAGTTACTTTATCTGTTATCAATGGCAGTGCAAAGGGTATACGCAGAGCCATAGGAAAGCCCCAAAACCTCTCTATTGTATGTCTACATGTAGAAATTGTTCTAATAAATATCTGAACTAGCTAGAAGCGAGTTTATGTCAACCCATGAACTCAAAAACATGTCTTGCTTGGTCTTAGTTACTTAGTACACAGGGCATACATGTATACATAAGCCGTAAACAATATACCCAAACATCAAAGCAGAGTAGCACAAATGTATCAAGGTTTAGTCTGAATCCCCCGTTGTCTCATCAGACATACCAGCCTGCATAGTCTATGTCCCTAAGTGCTGGGGTGTTCAATTTGTGTCTGCTCAATCAGTACCTGCCCATCCAGACGGCCCTATCTCAGCTGGCCTATCTCACCTGTAGATCAGCCTCCTTTTACTCACCTGTGTGCCCACCTTTACAAGCTGCCCCTACCTAGGACTGCCCTGGCGCCTCAGGCCCTCCCCGCCGCCCCCTCAGGGGTCCAGGCGGCGCCAAGAGCCCCCAGGTGCCTTGATCTTATCCCCTCCAAAGGACCAACCTGGTCGGCCCATCTCAGCATTGTTTAAGGCACCCCTTAACGACCAAATTACAGATAGTCTGCTTAATCCGCTAATAACTCACCTGTAGGGGAAGGTATAGGGGTGAGGGGTGGGTAAGTGGGGTACAGAAAAAGGCAGGTGTTTACTATGGGCAGGCCTGTGTCCTGCTCTGATGTGACAAGGTAGTAGGCTGGTATACAACCCTGTATCTAAGGGGTGGTCACCTATCTAGCCTTAAGCTATAATGCATCTATGGCCCTCCTGGTCAAGGGGCCAAAGGTCAGTATACATTGACTATAGCTGAGCGGGCCTTCTTTTTACTTTCCTGTCTTTGTTTGCTTTTGGACCTTGCTTTTGTGAAGTCTTTTCACATCAAGGTGTACTTTTGGCTGCAAGCAAGTTTTACTCACTGGTTACATATACACCGTCTACTACTATGAGAAAAGTGAACGCCCCCTGTATACTATGTTACGTATCTAGTAATTGAATAAAAACATTATACAATATTCGTCACCTGTTTGTTTTTGGCCTTATAAAATAAATCATAATCATAACAATAGAAACTTCTAATGTTCTTACAGATGATAAAAGCGAAATCATAACGATATACGTTGTGACATTTTTTCCATTAGCTTTATATGTACTTTAATTCAAAGTAATCTTAAACATGAAATAAATGTCAACTTGATACCTGGGCACCTGTCCTCTCAGTTTGCTGGTGATAGATTTCTCATTCACCGCAACGATGCTATATGTATTAGCTTCAACAGGTCTGTTTATTTCAGAACTGGGTAAGCCAAGATCTTGATTTCCGACTCCACACTGTGCAATCCTTGAATCTTGACTCGTGATCCCTCCATGAATTTCAGAACGTTTATTGAACGTTTTTGGATATTTTCATGTCATATTCCCTAGAATGTCTTGTTTTTTTAAAACAAATGAAACTCTGGAAATCTAAAACGTTTCCGAAACGTTCTCTGGACACTTTCTTGAACGAGTGAAACTTGAGAAATTCATGTTGTCATTCTACTTGTGGAATTTCTTGTTGTTTTCACAAGTAAAGCTCGGGAAATACAGATCACTACTGAACATGTCACTAAGAACATTCACTGTTCTCGAGAATCTGCCGTGTCTATCTTGTGTATACAGCTTGTGCTTTTCCTGGGAAATACACAAGATACTAACTTGGGTCCTTCTTGAGTTCTGTTAAGAGAAATTTTCCGATAAATATGTAAGTTATACCCATTGATATCAGTTACAATGTGTTTATTCCAATTATTGTGTACATGCATGTACCAGCAGTCACAAGCACGCGCACCAACTGACCTTTGTCTCCAAGCAGAGTCCTAGTCCTACCGTCAGGTAGGATAGTGTGGGCCACTGTGACTGCTACACTTGGCTACCTGTACTACCTGTGAACAGACCCCTGTCCTTTCCTTGCTCCCCACAGTGTTGTAGGTATGCAGGCCATGTGCTTTAAGGACCACAGCAATGTTGACACAAAGCAGAGGGGGGACTTTGCTAAATGTGGGTATATCTCCAGTTTAATGCAAAATTGTGTGCTCTGCATTCCAGTAATATTATTCATTATGCAAATCCATGAGATTATGCCATTTTAATGCATCCAAATGCATGCATTTTCACCAGAATGCAATGCTCAAAGCAGAGGGGGAACTTGGAGTTGACTACCCTGTTTCTGTTACCAGAAACACCTGACCTCCCCCCCGAGGTTTAGCTCAGTGGTGGCCCGTGGTCACAAGTAAGATGGTGTACAGAAGGTGAGGTGGACGTCGTGATTTATTGATCGTCATAGTGGAGATGGGTTTCTATTCCGAAGTTGGCAGTTTCAGAGACTCGGCTGATGCCCACATGGACTGCACTGAAGAGAGCTCCAACAGTGTTCAAATTGGTCATAATCCAGATTATATCACGAGACAACTTAAAATTTTATTTCCACACGATAGTACAAGACTTGGTACCAAATTCAAGATAATGATGTCCTCTATATAAAACCATGCTCTGGTTTAGTGAGCATTCAACACTGAGTCTCCATTAAAATTTTGTTAACCATGGCAACAAACTAGTGCAAATTTAACTTTTTACTGCAACTTTACAAAAATATTAGGTATATTTTACAAGCTGTTTATTACATATTTATGTTACAAAGACAACTTATACTGGGAATCCCATGAAAACAAACATCAATTTGATCCATGCAGTTTTAGCATCACAGATGAAGCAAGAATGGAATTTAGTGAAAATATATGATTTATGAATTATTTTCTTTATATAAACAAATCAATTTCCATGGTAACCTCTCTCAAAAGGATTTTGGATTTTTCTCATTTTTCCTGTTCTTCATGTCATACTCTTTGGGATGGTATATGATGATGATGATAGGATACTCTCAATATAATTTCATGAGTGTTCCTTTAAAAATAGGTCATAATTTCAATGAAATTCAAATATAGTCGGTCAGAAATACAGCACTTATTCTGTGATGAAAGGGGCGAAAGGGTTAGACGTGCTTCTTTTCTTTTACAAAGTTTCTCTGTAAAGTATAATGTAAAACTGACATATTCAGTTTTTCTTTTCACTATGCTGTCTTTCATTTGATATGTGTTATAATGGCATAATCGGATACAGGTATATAGACAGGCTTTAATGTACTTAAATAAAGAATGACCAGGGGAAATTAGGGTATAAATAGTGAGACAACACCATGGCTTACACTGCAGGAGGAGGCGTGGTCAGGTCGTCAGCATAGAATGGCACAGTCTTGTATAGGGTGAGGAGGCAGGGTTATCACCGCCTGCTCAGTCCTGGTTCCCATGTTGTGGGAATGGACTGGTCAGTCTGGGCCTGCCGACCTCGCGTGCCTCCTGATGACCATTTGCTGGTCAGGAGGTAGGAGTGGGGAGGGGAGGGGGAGGGTGTGTAGTGAGGGGGTGAGGCTGAATTGGGAGGTGCCCCTTGTTTAAGGGGTCAGAGACCAGCCCCACCTTATTATAGGTGTCGCTACGATCAAAGTGTCAACAGTCCCCCCTAATCAGCTTGATTTCTGCCACCCCTTCAAAGCCCCAACTGACGCCACCCTGGACACATGGCCGCTGACATTTGAACTTCTATAGTTCCTCCCGCGCCCCAAGGTGCTGATCTCTGCGCATGCGTGCCCTGTCCAGATGGACATGCGCAAGCCGGGTCACATGCCGTGACCTGGGAATGACCCCAACTGACCCCTCCTTTGGCACCGGGCACATGAAGACGTGGCGTCATTTGGCGTCATTTGGGCGGTCGGTGACTCTTTGGTGGCGCCATTGAAGTGCCTTGGAGCGTTGACCGGTACTGACCGCGACAAGCTCATATCTCTGGGCACGACAACGTCATTTCATGGAGTATCATGTTGTCAATGGTAGTCTTGGGTGGGTGTGCCTTGGGTGTCGCGTGGGGGGCGGGGAGGGTGAGTGACACTTCATATTCTTACTGGTACGACAGATGAGAGAGGAAGAGTGGATAATAAGGAACGAAGGAAGACTAGCGGAAGGAGATTATATGTACGCAAAGTGATCAATCTTGAAATTAATAGGTTTCTTGAATAACCATAAAGGTACATTTAGATTTCCAACGAGGACAAATGTTTTTTTCTCTATCTCCAGTTAAAGCCTGAAGATCATGTTTACTACATGCATGTACATGTGTATGTATATGTAAAGTTGAAATATAAATAGGGCTATACAAATTGCAATACAATTTTAGTCAATACAAATGCTGAGAGTAAAGAGGATGTGACATGATGCATGTGGCGTGATTCTACGCTAAAAAAAGGGACTGATGGCACAGCTATAGAGAAACAAGAACTGCTTTAATCTGAGTGTGTTGTACTAAGGTAAAGAAAATTGAATTTCTGTAGAATCTCTGATGCTGTCCTATTTCTCACCACATTTAATTCTATTGGGTTTCCCCAACACGACAAGCAACTTTAAAATTCATAACGTGAGTTCTTTGAGATTCTAACAGTGGCAGTTGAATACGGCCCTAACAATGACTTGTAGGCATGCAGAGGCTGAATGTAGTGTATGTGTTGCAATCCAGTGAGGGTATTGCGTCATCTCTTTATATGGTGCTGACCTCACCCTTCTAGAGTGTTCCAGACTATGTTGCAATCAGGTAGAGGTATTTCATCATCCTCTTTCTACTGTGTACTATGTATGTTTCATCACCCAGTTTGGTTATTGCATCATACTTTTTCTGAGAGTCTGACATCAGCATGTTGGTGTATTGCATCATCCTGTCTGTGGCCTATAAAAGGCAGTGCTGTGGAGGTGGTGAAATCAGTAGCTACAAGACCACCATGGGGAGCAGACCTGTGTCAGAGTGCTCCAGGATTACCCCACCTGTATACTTTGGACTATATTGAACTTGCTGAAGCTGGACTTTGTACCTGAGGACTATAGGAGACAATATTCTTTGTACAGTTAAAGTTAAAGTTGGAGTTATACACAGTTCCATTTACATTCACCAAAGGACTTGCAAAGACTTCAACACTTTAAGACATTATAAGGAGTGTATGGACTGTATGTGTGCTACTGTGTCAAACCATAGGAAATAAGTATCTACCCAAGAGATCTCCTGTGGCTATTCTATGTGATTGCAGGACATTCATCAACTCTGTAAGAGTACTCAAGCACCTGTAACTGCTCTCATGTGGAAAAGGTAATAAACAGTAGCAAGTCAACTTCTGTCACAATACTTTGTCTCAATCATTGGCTTTGGCCACTACATTTGGTACAAAGAATAGTCTACAAGAACCAGGATATTTAGCAAGTACACCAAGTAAGTCATCATGTCACATACAAGTTCAAGGCAAAGAGAACCAAGCAAGATGCTGGACCCTCATAGTGTCAATACTGAGAAACTGTTGGCACTACGCCGTTCAAGAGGTGGTTATGCTGGTCACCTGACCAAAAAGACTAACATGCTGATACAACTGATGCAATGTGACGCCGGTCTACCTGAACTTCAAGTTGCAGCTGAGAAGATGACATCTGCATTTAAGGACTTATATTCAGTGCACCATGACTTCATGGATTTAGTGCTGGACATTCAACCTGATAGGGCCACTGATGAAGAGGCCTGGTATCAACAACTTGAAGACAGGTTTCAAGGTGCACAAAGACAATATATCTGTCTTCAGGAACCGCATAGCCTGCAGGAGAGTGTCAAACCTGAGGATAGTGTGTCACAGGGTGGCTCTGGTGCCACATCCAGGGCGTCGCGGGCATCAAGTACCAGAACCAAGGTAGTCGCGAAACGGGCTGCCCTTGAAGTCAAGGCTAGAGCTCTCCAGGAGCTGCAAGAGCTTGAGCTCACCCAGCTACAACTGCACCAGGAAGCCGAACGTCAGCATGAAGAAGCCGAACGTCAGCGCGAAGAGGCCGAACGTCAGAGGCAGGAGGAAGCTGAACGTCAACGCAGAGAAGCTACACATCATCAGAGGGAGAAGCAGCAAAGGCTAGAGCTTGAAAAGAAGAAACTGGAACTACGTCGTCAGCAGCTACAATTGCAAACAGAACTTGCTGCTGCAGCAGCGGAAGAAGAGGTCCTGACCAAGAGTGTTCATAATCCTGAGTATCTATATAAGGGTTCAAAGGTCAGTCAAACGTTTGTTGGTAACTGTTCAAATGTTAACTTTGATTCTGTTTATGATAATGTTGTAGCTAGAGAAGATACTGATGTAAAGTTGCAATGTGGGGAGATGCTTGATTCAACTATTGCCAGTAGGGCCTACCGTCATCTGGGGGGTCCCATAAGTGCTAGTACTGCCCAAAAGACCAACAAACCTACAGCCTTTAGCTCAGACAACAAAGGATCAGGGGGTGTGGGAAGGTCAATGCTCAACCCATTTGCACCTGAGTGGACAGGATCTCCAGTAACAGAGAATGCTGATAAAAGGTCAGATGAGACATTCACCATTGGACAAGTAGCTAAACTCATGGAGTTAGTTAAATCACCACAAGCTCCAGTAGCCATAAAGCAACCGTCTGAACCAGTTTTGAAGGGTCTTAGTGAAACTTTAGGTGAAATTCAGGAGAGGAGTCAGTCAGCTTTAGAATCCCAAATGATGACTCAACGCCAAATGCTCAATGTCATTCGCCTTCCTAAGACTAGCCTGACAACCTTTGATGGGGATCCTTTGAAGTATTGGACATTCATGAATGCCTTTGACAGCTGTGTTGATAAGACTGATGTTGAGGATATTGATAGACTTAATAGGCTGTTAGAGTACTGTACAGGCAAGGCATTAAAGGTGATACAGCCATGTGCATTGATGACCGCAACAGAAGGTTACAAGAAAGCAAGATATCTGTTGAAACAAAGATTTGGCAATGACTTTGTAATCTCGAAGGCATGTATCTCTAAGATAACTGAAGGCCCAGCAGTGAAGCCAAATGATGGTGAAGCCCTTCAGGACTTTGCTGATGATGTCAGGGGCTGTTTGGAGACACTGCGTGCTATGAATAAGCTTAAAGAAGTAGACTCACAGGACCGAATGGTGAAGATCCTGACAAGGTTGCCCATGTATCTTCAAACCCAATGGCGCAAGGAGGCATATAAGGCCCGTGAGAGATTCGGAGAATATCCAAACTTTGATGAGTTTCTAAAATTCCTTGAGATGGCAGCCGGAGAGGCCAATGACCCAGTATTTGGAAATGTAGGGTCAGCCCCCAAGGAAGCAAAGCCTAAGCCTTCCATACCCAAGAAGAAGGGATCAAGCTTTAATGTAAAGGTTACTGATAAGTCTAGCCCCAGCTCAAGTCAAGATACAAAGCTCAAATCCACTGATGCATCACCGAAGGATAAGCCCAAGAGCTACAAGTGTCGCATGTGTGATGCTGATGGTCACACAGTGAGTGGATGTGAGAAGTTTAAGAAGATGCCCCTGGAAAAGAGAAGGGAAGTGGCAAAAGAAAAGAGACTGTGTTTCAATTGCCTCGACTACAGCAATCATACATCTAAAGAATGTAGAAGACCCAGAGGTTGTCAAGAGAAGGACTGTAAGGGGAAACACGCAACATTGCTGCATCAACCAGTGAAAGTCGCCGAGCCTGAGTCTGCAAAGGACAGAGAACAGAATGAAGAGCAGAAGTCCCCAGACAAGCCGGTAGAAGCCAAGAGCTATGCATGTGGGCAATCAGACGTTGAAAGCACAAAGGTCGCTTTACCTATAGTTCCTGTGTATGTACGAGGAAAGGGTCAGACCAATTACATACGCACACATGCCCTGCTTGATCCAGGAAGCAACAAGACCTTCTGCTCAAAGGACTTGGTCAAGCAACTAGAACTAAAGGGAGAAAATACCTCTCTATCATTAGAGACCCTGAGTGAAGGGAAAGATATGGATGCCCTTGAAGTCTCTCTAGAAGTCACAGCAACTAAAGGACCAAAGAAGAAACGTAAAGTTGTCAAACTTCCTAGAGTCTATGCACTGAGCAGGTTTCCAAGCCTACGAGACAGTGCACCATCACAAGCAGATGTTAAAAAATGGGATCATCTCAAGTGTCTGGAAATACCTCTGCAAGAGAAATCAGGCATTACTCTCCTCATTGGTCAAGATGTCCCAGATGCACTGATTCCCCTCGAAGTGAGGCGAGGAAGGGAAAATGAACCCTATGCCACCAGAACAAGTCTAGGATGGACACTCAATGGCCCAATGCAAAGTGGGAATTCAAATGATTCTGCTGTTTGCCACTTCATTCAAGCTGACCAGGGACCAGATGTGAGACTTGAAGCTCAAGTTGAGCAGTTCTGGAAACTGGACGTGGGACAGACGTTGGCTGGAAGTCTCCCACAGATGTCTCAAGATGACAAAAGAGTTTTGGATGTCTGGAATGAGTCCATCATACTCAAAGATCAACATTATGAGATGGACATACCCTTTAAGGTCACACCACCAGCACTGATAGACAACAAGAAAATGGCAGAGAAACGTCTACAGAGTCTTGGGAGAAGACTGTCAAAGGATCCTGATCTTCATAGACTTTACAAGACAGGTATAGAGGATTTACTCCAGAAGGGATATGCAGAACCTGTTCAAGACAGTGATGATGATAAGGATAATGGAATCAAGTGGTATATCCCACACCATTCCGTTACAAGTCCAAATAAGCCAGGAAAGCTTAGGATTGTCTTCGATTGTGCAGCAGAATATGGTGGTACATCATTAAACAAGCAAGTGCTGCAAGGCCCTGATATGACCAACAAACTGATAGGCGTGCTACTAAGATTCAGGGAAGACCACATAGCAATCATGGGAGACATAGAAGCCATGTTCCATCAAGTGCGTGTGTCTCCGCAACACAGAGACGTATTAAGGTTCCTGTGGTGGAAAGATGGTAACCCTGACCTTCCTCCACAGACTTACAAGATGGCAGTGCACTTGTTTGGTGGAGTATGGAGCCCTAGTTGTGCAAGCTTTGCTCTAAAACGCACTGCTGAGGACCACAAGACTGAGTTTGATGAAGAAACTGTCAAGACCGTGATGGAGAACTTCTATGCAGATGACTGTCTCAAGTCACTGTCAACAGTGGATCAGGCAAAGAAACTGGTAGAGGAACTTTGTCAACTCCTGAAACTGGGAGGTTTCCGCCTGACCAAATGGATCTCCAACAGCAAAGAGGTTATAGAATCTGTTCCGCCTGAGGACAGAGCAAAGGAAGTCAAAGACCTAGACCTTGATTCAGCAGCCCTTCCTATTGAAAGAGCACTAGGTGTCCAATGGGATACCCAGGAAGACATGTTTGGCATCAGGATCAAGCAAAAGGAAGTGACTTTCACCAGAAGAGGGCTTCTCAGAGTGGTCAGTTCAGTGTATGACCCGTTGGGATTTGTATGCCCATTCATACTACAAGCTAAGAAGATATTCCAAGATGAATGCAAAAGAGAGAAAGGATGGGATGATGAACTGGAACCTGACAACATAAAGAAATGGAAAAGATGGCTAGAGGATCTCCCACGTCTTGAAGAGTTTAAGATAAGGCGTTGCCTCATACCACAAGACTTTGGTAAGTGTGTGGAAATCCAACTTCACCATTTCTCTGATGCATCTGAAGAAGCCTACGGCACAACTTCTTATCTACGTGTGGTGAATGAGCAAGGAGATGTCCACTGTTCATTCTTGCTGGGTAAATCACGACTTGCTCCTGTCAAACACATGACTATTCCAAGACTAGAACTTTCAGGAGCTGTGGTGGCTGTTAAGATGGATAGCCTGCTCCGCAGAGAGATACGCCTGGAAGTTACCAAATCCATCTTTTGGACTGACAGCATGATAGTCTTGCAGTACATCAAGAACACCACCAAGCGGTTTCAGACTTTTGTTGCCAACAGAGTAGCAATCATCCTTGATGGATCATCACCGACCCAATGGAGGTACGTAGACACCAAGTCAAACCCAGCTGATGATGCTTCTCGTGGCCTCAGTGCAAGTGAAATGCTATCCAGCAGAAGATGGAAACAGGGGCCGGACTTCTTGTGGGAAGACAAGTCCCAGTGGCCAGTTGTTCCTCAAAGATCTCCTGACCTACTATTGGATGATCATGAAGTCAAGAAAGAAGCCAAGGTTTGCATTGCAGTCACAGATCCAGAAGACCGCTTGGAACAAATGTTCAAACGATATTCAAGCTGGTTTCGTTTGAAGAAGGCAGTTGCATGGCTGATTCGCTTTGGCGAGTGGCTCCGAAAGGGAAAGCCGAAACTGACTTCTGATCTATCTGTGGATGAGCTCCAAAATGCTGAGAAGGGCATTATCAGGCATGTGCAAAGAAGGTGCTATTCAGATGAGCTCACCAGCCTGGCATCAGGTAAGCAAGTCTCCCATAAAAGCACTATCTACAAATTGGAGCCGTTCAGAGATGAGGATAACATGCTCCGAGTACAAGGCAGACTTCAAAGTGCACCTATAACTGACTCTGCCAAGCACCCCTTGATATTACCAAAGGACCACCATGTTGCAGAGCTGATTGTACGACACACTCATGAGTGGATCTCCAAACATTCAGGACGAGAGTATGTGCTCTCAAGACTGCGGGAGAGATACTGGATACCACAAGGGCGTCCCTTGGTAAATAGAGTACTGCAGAACTGTGTGATATGCAAGAAATTGAGAGGAAGATTAGGTGTCCAACGGATGGCTGACCTGCCAAAGGACAGAGTTACACCTCACAAACCACCCTTTACCTACACAGGAGTAGACTGCTTCGGCCCCTTCTACGTGAAGAGGGGCCGGAGCCAAGAGAAAAGGTATGGCTGTTTGTTCACCTGTTTGACAACAAGGGCAATACACATTGAGGTGCTAAATTCAATGGATGCAGACTCATTCATCAACTCCTTGATAAGGTTTATCTCTAGAAGAGGGGTTCCTGCGAAGATCAGGTCAGACAATGGAACCAACTTTGTTGGAGGAAACAAGGAGCTGCATGAGTCGCTACGAAGGTGGAATGAAGATCACAAAACCAAGGAAAGTCTTCTCATCAGAGAAATCAAGTGGGAGTTCAACCCACCAGCTGCATCTCACATGGGAGGAGTCTGGGAAAGACAAATCAGGACAGTACGCAAAGTACTGAATTCTATACTCAAAGATCAAGTCCTTGACGATGAGAGGTTGAGCACAGTATTCTGTGAAGTTGAATACATTGTCAATGGTAGACCACTCACTCCAGTATCAGACGATCCAAAGGACTTGAAACCTCTAACCCCAAACGACTTACTTCAGCTAGGTGTAGGACTTAGAGCATCCCCAGGAACCTTCCGAAAGGAAGATATGTATGGTCGTAGATGGAGGCATGTACAGTACTTGGCAGACCAGTTCTGGAAACGGTGGGTAAAAGAGTATCTCCCTACATTGCAGCTTAGACAGAAATGGTTAGAAACAAAGAGAAATGTCCAAACAAATGATGTGGTGTTGGTTATGGATGAAAATCTGCCTAGAAATAGTTGGCCACTTGGTCATGTTGTCAAGACGTTCCCAGGTAAAGATGGCCTAGTGCGGTCAGTAGAGGTCAAAACTGCTACAAATGTACTTGTGAGACCTATTGACAAACTTTGTTTGCTTGAATCTGTCACATCATAGATATATGATCTTGTCGTGTTTGTAAGTAAAGGATATCCAAGATGATGTCATATTGTACACAGAGATGTTATTACTATGCATATTGTATTGTACCTAAATAGTAAAGAACATACACAGATATTGTTGTTCCATGAAAGGTTGTATGTTATTATCATTTATGTATGCTAATGTTTGAACTATGTTCTATTGCTCACTGTATGCACTATAGATAGTTTTGTGTATGTCATTGTCATGTCACTCATACAAGTGTGAAGTTTGAAATATTTATATTGATGTTATGAAGAACTAAGGAATGTTTGTAAATGTTCACTTCTATAGTTCACATTTAAGGGGCCGGGAATGTAGTGTATGTGTTGCAATCCAGTGAGGGTATTGCGTCATCTCTTTATATGGTGCTGACCTCACCCTTCTAGAGTGTTCCAGACTATGTTGCAATCAGGTAGAGGTATTTCATCATCCTCTTTCTACTGTGTACTATGTATGTTTCATCACCCAGTTTGGTTATTGCATCATACTTTTTCTGAGAGTCTGACATCAGCATGTTGGTGTATTGCATCATCCTGTCTGTGGCCTATAAAAGGCAGTGCTGTGGAGGTGGTGAAATCAGTAGCTACAAGACCACCATGGGGAGCAGACCTGTGTCAGAGTGCTCCAGGATTACCCCACCTGTATACTTTGGACTATATTGAACTTGCTGAAGCTGGACTTTGTACCTGAGGACTATAGGAGACAATATTCTTTGTACAGTTAAAGTTAAAGTTGGAGTTATACACAGTTCCATTTACATTCACCAAAGGACTTGCAAAGACTTCAACACTTTAAGACATTATAAGGAGTGTATGGACTGTATGTGTGCTACTGTGTCAAACCATAGGAAATAAGTATCTACCCAAGAGATCTCCTGTGGCTATTCTATGTGATTGCAGGACATTCATCAACTCTGTAAGAGTACTCAAGCACCTGTAACTGCTCTCATGTGGAAAAGGTAATAAACAGTAGCAAGTCAACTTCTGTCACAATACTTTGTCTCAATCATTGGCTTTGGCCACTACACTGAATATTACACGTGGCAATGGAGTTGAGGATAGGGGGCCTTACAGGTTGTTTTATTACCTCTAGTGGCGTGTGAATAGGGCGGCACCTAGTAATAACACTGATGAAAATTCCATCTCACTGTGCACAAACGAAAATAGATTAAGCGTAAGAAAGTCGATAACAATGCAGAGTAATATTTTAATGTTTGATTGATATGGCTGTCTGGCAGCTGCAATCAGCATCAAGAGGGGGCTGACTACCATGACGATTAGAAATATGGCTTTGAGTTTTCAAACTCTAATCTCGTCCTGTGGCTGTTTAAAAGGCTTTCCTTGTTCGGGGCGGAGGGAGGCTCCCTTGGATGCATGCAGCAGTCGGCTGTAGGCGTTAACGATGTGACATCAGTAGAGGAGAAAAACAACAAATGTAAAGTTTGTCACAAGCCAGGCGAAAAGTCGTCTGCGCAACTGGTAAACAACCTGTCGGTTCCCGCCAAAACACGGCTACAGCTGGCCGACACCAGGGGCCGCTTTCAACCTGACGTACTTCCGGTGCTGTTGCGCCTGCGCACAGACGAGCACAACATCCTGTGATGTCATCCAAGCGTGAGCTCATTTTCCGATGACGACGCAGTTTGGCGGCCCGCCACGCGCAAGGCATTGTGGGGCTCGAACTCTCGCCACCTCTCGGAGCCAGATTTCTCGCGTGACGTCTTCGGCTGGGGCCGGGCGGGCCGGGCAATCATCGTGAAGCGCCGCTAAATACGCCAGTTTTTCCCCATTAAAATTATATAGAGTCAGAGAGAAATGAATTGGAGATGTGTGGGTGCATGGGGAGGGGGGGGGATGAGAGGGGGTGCGTGGAAGAAGGATAGAAGACGGCTGATTGTAGGGGTGAAAGTCTGAGTAGTCGAAGAAGTATAAATTGGAACGGCATAATTATGTCTTATTAAAGTAACAAGGTGCTCGTTGCATTGCTTCATTTGGAATAATGATAGAATGTTAATTTCAACCACCACATGATATCTATCATAACTGAAGACATGAAAACATGGCTCATGGACAATCCAAAATTATCATTTCACATGGTACTAGA
Organism: Harmothoe impar; assembly: GCA_947462335.1. Taxonomy (NCBI): domain Eukaryota; kingdom Metazoa; phylum Annelida; class Polychaeta; order Phyllodocida; family Polynoidae; genus Harmothoe; species Harmothoe impar. The sequence continues at coordinate 34,989,378 of OX381712.1, forward strand.
AATCTCTCAACATCCCTGATATAATGATTTAGACATACAGAGGCGACCATGACATATTTACTCTAGCACACACTAGAGAACTTCAATATCTGAGGAACAACTATGAGCTGACTCCCTAAAGAAGCCAAGAATATCTATTCATGAGCGCTGCTACATCTGAACATTTTCTTTCTTAGTTTCTGACATTCCATTTTTTCACTAAAGAACAAAACCATATTTTGAAAGTAAAAAAGAAGAAAAAAGTAATAGGAATTGGCACGACCCACTGCTGCCACCTCGTGGAGGTGGGGGAGGTGAGCAGGGATGGCCCGATCACGAGAGTCGTCCGACTGAACTGTTTAATCGTGGGGTCCGGGGTCAGGGCCTGCACGCATGGCTTTAATCTTTGCCGTTTATTCTCCACTGCATGCACACACAGCGGCACGAAAGCATCAAAAATTCATTCGCCACACCACACCCACCCCGGTATAGGGCCCGAGTTTGCCGACAGTAACGGCCGACGTCTAACCCTATGGCGTGTTGTTGGACCGTGGAGGAAGGTATTGTGGAGTAGGTGTGTGTGTGGGGAGGGGGGAGGGGGAGGGTGGGGTCTTCACTTAGGCCTATAACCCAACCCCTCATCGCACTCACGAGAATTGTACATTTTTCTGTGAGTAGCGACTCCTTGCTCCTCGGCAGCCCTCCTACGTAGTAGATATGTATTCTGTTATGGTCGAAGATCAAAAGGCATCATGACGTTGTCTGCAAAAACACAAATTTCACGTTACTCTGGGTGGTAACAGACACACACACTCGTAGACATGTTTGAGAAGAGTGAGTTTGACATCTACCACTCAGTCTTTAGATACCTGACACAGGGTCTACATTGAAATGGAATGCCCATCAAAAGTCGAAGAGAGCTTCACTGGTAGTCTAGTCAAATGAACCCATATCAACGTTGGTGAAAAAGAAAAACCATTACGATTTAGCCCACAAAAACGTTGCTAAGCCTTCATGAATTGTATACATATGTTATGCATGAGAAAAATATGACAAAAAAAATAGAAAGAAACATAAAATGCGATAAAACCAATGTGTGTATTCTACTCCCACGAAAAGAAAGCCTGACACTTGGACATGAGCAGACGACATATGACCGAGGTTTCGCGCCCACTCTCGCGGCGTCCGAGATGGGACCGCCATCTTGTCTTTGTGACATTTGCCTCACTGGAAAGTGTCAATGTCACCACAACAATGATGAATGTACCACTCCTTGGATCTCACTACAGAGACAAGTTTACTCCAGATCCCTCCACGCAAGCCGCACCAAAAAGCAGTCAATGACAGCTATTTCTGCACTCAGAGACCTTTGTATGGGAGTGTAAAGGGGGTGTTCTTTCTGCCCCTTATGTTGTAGAGCACTGTGTTCTAACAAGTAGTTGGCGGTTCCTGCTGCTTAACGTTGTCTTTCAGGGCCAGTTAAGGCTGGGGTTAATGTATATTTTAGTGTTCAGGGCATACCTCCTTTGTGTTGCTACCCCCTGGAGCACTGCAATAATTGACAGACGACCTGTTACTGTTCACCATACAGTTGTAAAACCATGCTTACTATGTTTACAACAAGTCCAATTGTCCAAGATAATTATTTTGTCATAACTCAGTTTTTGCTATGTGAACGGTAGTTCTCAAGACAATAGATACAGCAAGTGTTGGGGACAGTACTCTTGTTACAGAGATAAAATAGATTTCCATTCATCTAAACGAGACTGGTATGTATTTGCACTTGACTTTTTGGGGTGAGAGGCAAATGCTGACAAAGGCATTTCTGTGGGATCTATTTTGATTTCCCTCAGGTATAATAGCTGGTTCTAGTTTCTCCTCGGGAGATTTATGAATCTACTACTTCTGTACAATGTATATATGTGGCTGCCATACATGGTCAACTCTTTACAATGGTCATATAAACAGTATTTGAGTGCACAACAAGTATATTGTTTAATAAGGTAGGCCTATAACAATGGTATAAGTAATTACTATAGTATAGACAGTTGGTGGAGGGATACCTGGTATGCTCTGTTTTGAACTTACATTTATACAGTGTCATTGTACACATACATGCACATATGCATGCACACTGTGTGGAGTTCTTGAAAGTATGTATGTATGTGGGGGAAATAGCTAGTCAAACTATATTCAATATTTAACCCAATTTATAATTGCAGCTTATTACTAATGAGCGTTAATGGGAGGAGGGCACAGGATAGCAGGTATCCCACATTGGAGTCAGAGTAATTTTGCCTACTCCTCCCTCCAGTGTAGCTTGTCCAATTAGAGTTAGACACGTGTCAGCTGGGAACCTGTTCCATGGTGTTACAGGTTCACTTAGTGTATGTCAGATAAGGCGGGGGAAGATGAGCAGCTCGGAGCAGCTCTCAACAAACTGTTGATGAGATGTGATCAATTTAATCAAGTATCGCATATCTGCAACGCATGTCACGTATAGGTCTGCATGCATGAGCTCGTTCTTTGCCAAGGACCAATTATGTGAACAGAGTAGGACAAGATGAAAAGTTGTTGGGGTTTTTAAAAGTATGTAACATGTAACAGCTAACATGGCTAAAATAAATAAGATAAGCATGTTGCTTTTTTAAAACCTAATCCTTTCAGGGTGATTTGTTAATTTTGGAAATTCATTTTTAACCCATAAACAACGAATTTAGATTCAGATGAACTTTTCAAAAGAAAACATGTAAATTGAATCTAAGTTTGTAAACTAACTGACATGGATATTTCGCAATTCAATGAGTGAAATAATTTAGTATCGAACCTGTGTTTTTTATGTGGATAGGATGGGTAACCCGAGACATTTCTCCCTTTGCCCACCACACCTGCAGACCCCTTCACCCCTGTGTGGCTCCAGGACCACTCTGGTGGCCTCAGGGGGTAGATTACTGGAGGAATGCTGGAGGGCCTCCACCCTCTGCAGTAGATTATAGTGTGACTAAGATAAAGACTCCAATCTCATTATCCAATTTGTGGAGGTCGCACGCGTCTGTAGGAAACACATGTGTATGTGCTGTGTGTATGTGTATGTGTGTGGTGTGGTGTGAGGGGTGGAGGGGGGGGGGGCGGGAGGGGCTTACATGCAGGAGGAGGGCTAAACATAGGGATGTACAAGGTGTAGTCGTGTGTAAGACATGCCATGACACTTGTTGTACAGGGTATGGAGGTTACTGTTGAAACTGGAAATGTTAGGACATGTAGCATAGGTATCTCAGTGGAAGATGCAGGATTTTGAAATGGGGAGGGGGGCGCTATAGGGAAAATTCCTCTTACCCAACCTTTGGATCAAATTTTACATTAAAAAGAAACACGTGAGTTTTGGCCAAAAGCTGTATCTGCTATCTGTGTGTTGGTCCTTTCGGTAATTTGGGGTTTGCATTTATTGAACTACATTTATAATCTTATCATCATATACAGGCTTAGTGTAGTACAAGGCATTTAATACTGAATTGCTTATAATGATAAATGATATCACGTCCATACTTATCCATCAGAGTAAAACATCTCCTATTTGAGGGAATGTATACATATATGTAAAGGCTGCTGAGCTTGAATTGAATAATGGCATATTCAAAAGGGTGTATACTTTACCTCTAGTTATACCCAATAGTTCGCAGTTTGGATATGTATGCAAGGACATCTCAGTAGCTCGGTCGAAGATCACCCCCCAGGACACCTAATTATTCTACTGACATAATACATGATACGGTTGTGATGTCATGACGTCACTTACGTCATGCCATACGATCCTACCTTGTCACCTGACGTAATCCTGCCAGGTACTATCTGAGAAAAGATAGGAGGCCAGTATACACAGGGAAGAAAACAGTCTACATGGGAGTGTAAGTTACAGTGCCAGAAGTAGAAGGATACATCGGCTACAATGTTACTGTATTAGACGTTAATGCAGCTGAGCAGTAGAATCTACATATCGTAGTTTTACACTACATGTTTATACTACAGTATTGATGCACAAGAGAAGTGGGATGTACTGTTGATTTACAGTATAAAATGATGTATTTTAGGTTGGACATTTTAAGCAGTCTTTAGATACAAGTATATTGCATATGTATTCCATACAGATTTTAGTTTAATGTTTTTAGCACCTTGTTTCTATCCAATAGAAAGAGCGTAAACACCAGATCTATTTCCCAAACAAATTGTTAACCTCTCCAAGAGCAGTATAAACTATGACAACAGGCATGCATTTTACTTTTAATAGAGCACAATATATTTCTCTAAAGGGCAACATCCTTGTTCTTATTCTTCACTTTGGAGCCCCACTCACCAGCACCTTACGTCCTTCCACAAGCCCTTGTGTTATCGCCCCCTTGACTGCTGTTAACTGTCGTGTTCTCCTATTATCGCCCAATAATGAATCGTCTAGTCACAAATCTCGCCACCAGAAAGCCAACGAGAGAAGGCGAGATTTACTGTCTAGAGGTCAGGGTCGTGGCCCACTCACAGAAACACTCCTTGTTAAACACAATCTGAGTGGGTTGTGTTACTTAAAAAGATCAACATATCCTCTTGTTTAAGTAACTATTTATAGCCACCCTGACCGATTTTTTTATATGGAAGTATATTTTTCCTGTGCTTTAGGTTTAAACTACCTCGGGCGGATCTCTGTCTAGAATAGGAGTGATAATCTTTGTTTTGCTTCTTTTCTCCACACAGTCTACTGGGATAGTATTAATGGAGAAGGAAATGGTTGTCAGTGTAGGAACTGATTTGGGTCTGATTTAAAGTGTTTTACGGCAACCTAAGCTTGCTTGCTTCTTCGCAAATCCCCATTTATCATATAGGATTAGATAAGAGGCACTTAGTATAAGTGACCACTGTTTAGGTAGCAATGTCTGTACTGTAGTTCCCACTGCCAGTCCTCCTTAGTCCTACGTCCCTAACTATGTTATATGCCCTGTCAACTATATACACATCAGGTTCTGCTCGTAGTAGTATATGCACCTGCATGCATTTTAAAGATCCTAATCAGACCAATCTTTCTATCATTCATTGTACGAAAATTGTCCATTATTCATATTCAATTTCATATAGGTCATATAGACATTTTGTAATGCGATGACTCATGAGGCAATGTTAGACAAGCAGAGAATCACAGATGATACATTTTGAAAGAGATACATGCTAATCATTGTGATACATACTCTAGACCGAGTTCCCAAGCGGGTCCCAGTGCTAAATGCCTGGGGTTTGGGTCTGAGTAGCCATTGAGTAGATGGAGATGGTGGTACCAGGACCGTGGAGGAAGGTCCTGGAGGAGGTGGTCATGTACTGTGACCACTGGGAGACTTCTGTTCTCCTAGCTGTCATTAAGACACCCACACACCATTGGAACCCACAAGGCGTTGTATGTTGGTATTCGGAGTGGTCGGTATCAGGGATGTAGAGAGAGAGAGAGATACCATTATGTTTACACATAATGACTGTCTATTTCACATAGATCGATATAATATAATATCTTTTCTCTATCTCTTCTCCATCTTCTTTTTTCTCTCCGGTTTCATATCCACCCTCAGTATACCTTACTGGAGAGAACTCAGTGTCATGGGGGAAAGACCTCTAGGGTACCCTCCACTAAGGTCCCTTTTCCCAGATAAAGTCAATATAATTATGATGTATAGCTTAGAAACATTACAAAATACATGCACACACAGAAAAGTGAGAGTCATTGTCGCTAACACTACCCTCAGGTGAGGGTAGCTTTAGCGACAATGACTCTCACTTTTCTGAGGGTGTGTGCATGTTTACATATGTAACATGTAATAGAGATCATTCAAAATACACGAGTATAGAAGATCCTATCTATGGCTCATATGGCGGTCTACGTGGTGTACGTGGGCTATACATGTCCTCATAAAAAGTATCTAACAGGAGGCACATGTCACACGTAGGGGCTAAGATCGAATCATGACATATTTCCTGTGATACAATGTCTGTGTTTGTTTACTTAAGGGGCAGGATCAGGGCCTCCAGTGTGTTTACAGTCTTACTGTAGCCAGTTTGGACGTGTCTCAAACCTCCTCCAGGGCGCGACCTTTCTGCTGCCTCCGTCTCCACCAGTCTCCAGTGAGTCTGCGGCCGCCTAATGGGTACTGGAGTAGTGTATCCTGCCTGCAGTGCCGCTCTGTCATCACTACGACCGGCCCTGGAGGAATATGTGCCCCACCCCCATGCGCCTACACACCACCCTACTAACTAACCTCCTCCAGTGTGCAAACCAGCAGTAGTATCTACATGTACATTTGTAATATTGTTACAGTTATTATTCAGTACAGTTGTTGTTTGCAGCTCCCAAAATACATACTGTATAAGCTATAGCTGTTCACAATCATACTCTACCATTTACAAGGCAGTTATCATTATCATTTACAGTGGAATGTGATGATCTGATTATCTGGGGTTATTTGATCTCTCTGCAGTCATAAACCGACCACTTATGAATGTACACATGATCTAACATAAATGCAAGTGGCACCATACCAAATAGACACGTGTTCTTACCTTTATTCATATATCCGCTTCCCTGTTCTGTAAGCCACCTGTTAAAACATAACAATGCATGCTTTGTAAGATGTCTGACATTAAAATTAATGTTCTTCTCTCCAGTTCCTGTGTGTGCGCCCCCTCAGCGACCAACTATATCCTTGTTTTGATACAACTATATCCGCTACCATAGTCTCCACGTTTACATCTACATGATATGGATAACAGAACAGGGATATACGTGTCATTGAACATAGGTATAAATCATCCTGCAAGTCATTTTTTAAAGTCTAATGGTGAAAGGACGGGGTTGTTGATGCTCCGCTACTACATCCAGATTTTTTGATTTTTTTTCATTATTTAAAGTCTGTTTAACTTCTAATGATAAGTACAATGTAGCCTACATATAAAACTGCAGTCTATGTAGATTCTGCCCAAGACTCTCTACAGTACTGAATGCTTACTCCCACTCCGTCTTCACGACAGCCTGGAAAAGTGACTCATACTCAATGAACACCCGACATGTACAGTATGGACCGTTTAGTCCCCTCCAGGGCCAGAACCCACCCACTGAACACTAGTAGTAGACATTCACTACTGCTGACTTGTAAAGTTCTCAGAAGCCCGCGTACAGCACTGAGTCAGTGGTCAGTGATGACAGACCAGTTGACACTATAGCATACATTAGTATGGGTTGTGGCCGTGAGTAGTATGTAGAAATGACACCTTGTCTGTGGCTGTCATAAGGCGACTGGGTATGGGCTGGAGAAGGGCCCCATAAATCTCACGCCTGCCTCTCCTTATCGGCCGTCGAGTTAACCCGGCCTACGTGGAAGATACTAGAGAGCACTAGACTGTTTCCCACCGCGAAATCAAATAGAAACAAAGTTTGGAGAGGGATAATGAAAAGCATGGGTTATAGATATTTGGCTATAGGTGAGATATACATGCTAGCCATGCTGCATACATTGCCATTGACAATTGTCGATTTACAAGGTAAACAATCCATACCAGTGAAAATATCCTGCTGCTCAGAGGATAAGTTGCGGTACTCTATAGATCTATGTGGTTTTGAACACTCAGCTGTGCCTGCTCCATCTTACACTGTTCCACGTAATCAAATAAGTTTTCAGGCACATCGAACGCTTCTATTCCCTTATCAAATGTGGGCATGTGTGTCTACTATTCTCTTAACTTGAAAGTTCTAGCGGTTCTAAACGTTTTTTTAATATTATTCCTGTGAATACAATATTTGGACCCCCTCGCCCCTCCACACAGGGACCTTGCGTTTATCTTTCCATGAGCTCCAATTATATCACAGAGCTGAAAATGTCTCTACTTTGCTCTCCTCTCTATATCCCTATGACCCACCTAGCCATGCTAGTAACTGTTTCTCTAGGTTCCTCTCCCTCCACCCCACCCCACCCCCACCCCTGACTCTTCCTCCAGAACCTTCACCCTGTCGGCCAGGCGGCGCCCTTATCGCCGCTGTCATCTGGAGCCCCGCCCGCCCGGCGGCCGGTGGCGCTGACGGCTGCTCCCGGCAGACCGTGGAGGAGGGCGGGCAGGCTGATTGATGGCGGCCTGGTCTGAGCTGGAGGATGGGGGAGGTGGGTGGTGGTGGGGAGGGGGGGGGCAGGGGGTCTACTCCAGGGCGTGCCCACAGGACGGACGGACCCTGTCGGGGAGCGGAGAGCAGATAACACGGACGACTTCCAGATTGCCACCCCCCGAATTACGGCTCGGTAATGAGATAGCTACCGACCCCCACCCCCACCCCTTAACTCTCAATAACCCCCCCCCCCTACCAACCCAACCCAACCCAACCCAACCCAACCCAACCCAACCCCTCCAGCCCCAGCCCATTACCCTCAACATCCTCCTCCTCTTTTTGTTACCCATCTTAAAATGGATACACCCCAAATAAGCATCTCTTTTTTTCCAATCCTTAATTTCATGATGCATTTAACAGATCTAAGTCAGTAACTGTATCTTTCTAGATCCTCTCACTCCGCCACTCCCCTCTCAGCTACCCCTCTCAGCTACCCTCCCAGCTACCCCTTCCAGCTACCCCTCCCAGCTACCCCTATTCAAGCTACCCCTCCCAGCTACCCCTCTCGGCTACCCCTCCCAGCTACCCCTGCCAGCTACCCCTCCCAGCTACCCCTCTCAGCTACCCTCCCAGCTACCCCTCCCAGCTACCCCTCCCAGCTACCCCTCTTCAAGCTACCCCTCCCAGTTACCCCTCTCAGCTACCCTCCAAGCTACCCCTCCAAGCTACCCCCACCTCCAGCTGCATGCATGTTTCAGCCTGTTGATGTAAGCCTTGAGTAACTTGCTGAGCTAGTTGAGCTGCTCCGTGGTACTTATTACCGACTCACATCAACTCAGGCCTGATAAACCCATGGCTAATTTTACCACGCCCCGTTGGTGCAGTGGTAACAATCTTACAACTCGCTGGGCTTGTCTCTGAATGAATCAAGAATCTCTTAGAGATCTACTAATATGTTGGTATAGTGTGAATCATTGTGCTACATGTCGGACCCTATTGATTAAGGTCAATAAATCTAAAATATAGAATATTACACACAACATGGCAGAAGCTGAAGGGCTGGGAAGGTTGTGTACAGCTAATTAGCACATTCCCCTTCCCCTGTGCAGTGGCGGATTTAGAGCGGGTGCGGGGGCGCGCACCCTCCCGTTTTTTGGTCAAAATATATTTTTCTTTTAATGTAAAATTTGACCAAAAGATCGGGGAAGAATCCCCCCCCCCCCCTCACCCTCCTTTCAAAATCCTGGATCCGCCACTGTGTCGTCATACCTGCATCTTACCTCACAGCGTTATGTAGATGCACTCGAGATATCTGAGCCGCTCACGGGCAAGAAGACATGAAGCTGGTGAGACCACTACCACCAGCTACTATTACTATACTGGCAGACGACAAATTGCAACTGTTTGGCACCACAGGGAATGGTACACATGGACCGCTGTACACAGACACACGTTAACATGTGAGAGGAGCCATGCAAATAGGATGACCCACGTCCGTCGCACGGGGCACCCTTTCTGAGTGGCTGCTCACAATATAGTCGGGTGTCTGGCGCAGCAAAACGCCTCCCAACATCTGGAGTTTGGTGCCGCGCTGCGTTTCTTCCTCCAGGGAAGACATGGAGGGGAGGAGGGCGTGTCTCGGGGAGGTTCAGGGGGTAGGGTGTCGTCTGCTAAGGTAATTAGTGGCGGCCATTATCATCATTAGGTGTCAACTTAAGTTTATCTTGGGTGTTGGGGGGGAACGTGCGCGTGGTGAGATAAAGAAAGGACCAGATTCAGCCAGCAGACGACTTTAATGAAAAAGTCTCCAGAAAAAGAGCGGGAAATTCAAATGCCTTGAGTATTCCTATCAAAGCAGAGTTTATAGCTTGATGTTGGAATCTTGAATTCATCGCACATTCAAACGATGCCATTTTTACAAAACTTTTACAAAACCGCCAATCATAGTGAATGGTTGTAAGAAAACCCCACAAAAAACTTGTTCTTATAATATAATATCATACAAGGCTATTGCAACTGGAGGAGGACATGGATGGTATAGGCATGCTACTGGAGGAGCGTGGTTATCAGCTGCAGCGTTTGGTGGCAGGAGGGGGGACATGTCTCTGATAGGATCTGGTATGTGTCTAGAGACCCCCGCTATCGCTTACAGACGGCCAAGGGCCAGCACTAACCAGATTTGTCCCGCCAGTTGACTGTAATCTAAGCTGATCCTGGGTGTTACAGGCTGGAAATACACAGGCGATTGGGTATCGCTGCCACTCCAATGGTGGAGGATGGGGGTAGGGGGGGGGGTGAGTGCCAGAGGCATAGGGGCATGTTCAGGGGTGAACTGAGACACCAACTAAAGTCAATTGCCTCCAATATTTGGTGTTAGTTTTTATGATTTTACTTTTTGCTACTGTTATTATCTTTTAAATTCACTTCTCCTTTAGTTGCGACTCAGTGAGGGGGAAGGGATGATGCATTTTACCTTATCTGTGAGAATTGTGGTATCTACCCAATTGAACATTGCTATTATGATATTATTACATGTAAGGACATTCATAATCATGTACAAAATACATGGGAGAGTGTGTTCATTCAGTGCAAGTGCAAGCATAATATATAGTGTCTAGTATAAGGGATTATATCAAAAGATAACGTCAGAACATAGAAATGTGCACAGATGATCCACCCATGCACATACAAACACACACACATATATACATGTATCAGTCAAGGATCCAACAAAGACAATGTGTCACCCGGAAAACGTGCGGTTGGCCACCTGATGCCCACAGTCCTGTAACATGTTTATCTTGTCCTGCCAAGGAATCAGGTCTTACCGTGTCAGGGTGTTGTGATTCTGTCTATAAATAAATACATACTGGTCTGGGCGGCCCTGGGTGGGCGTGTTCGGGAAACCAGCCTCATTGACACCGTTATTGCCGTCCACACCCATGGTGGGATGTTTTATACAGATCTGGTGCATGTATAAACATGGGTATTATACACGTCTGATGTCCATTATATGGTGTATGTGACCACAACATGGTTACATTGACATGGGGGGCATAGGGATATGGTGTGTGGGGGGGGGGGGGGGGAGGGGTTGTCCCAAAGTCACTCCCTTTTCTATGGAACAGTGTGTCAGGAACGTGCAGCTTGTGTGAGGCCTGCTCTATATATTACGCCCTCACACATCATCAAACAGCACCACACTAATTTTCTGAGTAAGTATGTGTAGACCCATAGTCCTTCCGATCTCCCTTCATCGTGCATGTGCAAACCCCCATTTATATATGGTCCTATATTCATATTTCATAAGCTGATGTGTTTGAAAGAATTAAACATAATTTATTGACATCGATTTCACGGAGAACTGTCTCTTCCTAGTTGAACACATGTGTAATTTAGTTACAGTAACTCACCCATGTTGCCATGTGTAAGGGTTTCTGCCAGGCAGACCATGCAGTGCCAAGGTTATAACCGTTATTACAATATCCATCATCACTGCCCCTGGGTCACGGGGGTGTGCATGCATCAGGCAGCATGCAGACTCATCCATGTTTAACCACTACCCCGTCCACTCCCTCCTGTAGCCTATCCCCCCTGACCATGGTCTCGTGAGGGATCCCCATTTAACCCTCCTGGCACAACCCTCCTCCTCCAGTACACCCAGGTAAAAAACACCTACCAATATGGGTGGTGGACTTGGATTAACCCCCATGTTGATGGGCATTGGCACGCAGGAGGACCCCTTTACACAAATATGTTTTACTCAGAGCCTGCCCCCTTAACCCCTGCATACCACTCCAATACCACTCCTCATGTGCCACCCTGAATGTGACGCCTGTGCTACAAGACGCCTGAGGGAGTTTCCTCCAGCGGGGACAAAGGGGATGGAAAGCTATAAGGCGAATGGGGTGGATGTGGGGGGGGGGGGCAGCATATGCCATGCTTTTGTGTCTGCTAAACCCCCAGAAAGTGACTTTAAAACTTGGGGTAAAACGTTTGTATTGTCACAAGGTTTTGCTGTTGTAATGGGCCATTTTCTGTGTATAGCATGAGGGCCTCTTACCTGGTGTAAATTTCCACACAGGATAATTATAATCATATATATTATATTGCCAAATGCCGTATCCAATGCCAACGCTCGAAGATATAAGTTAGCATACATCATGCAGATTGACAGTGACAGTGATTCTTCTTTCTTTTTTTCGAAACATAAAATTCGAGAAAATGAAACAACTTTTCTTTAAAAAAGAACTATTTTTATTCTAGATAATAACTGTAATTGAGACTATGCTGCAGGGGCGAAATAGAAAGGATCTCCAAGTATCGTGGTCTTATATCTAAACCAATATACAACACCGTTCCAGATAACGCCCATTCGGACACCCCATGCACTGTATGGGAGGGTATGGTGAGCAGACCCAAGAGGTAGGGTGGTGCTTGGGTACTATAGTGATACTGGGGAAGCAGGGGAGGGGGACCGGCTGGGTGGCAGCAAGGGAAATATATGGCCTAGTGGAAAGGCGGGAGGGTGCGACGATAGGGGGTGAATTGGATGCCTGTGATCGGTGAAAAGTACAAGATTGAATCCATCAAGAATCTATAAATCAACTGGCTATAGTGGAAGCAACATGAATGGGAAGAGACGGGCTGAGAGAAGGCTTCACTATACTGTGTAGTCTATACCCTGAATACAACATTCACACAAGACATGCGTTAGATATTACAGTCACCAGGTTATGCAACCCTGGCAAGTATCAATCTTTTACCTACACTGTCAGAAGTTAGTGTAGCTGCACAGCTGAATCCACTGTAGATTTACAGTATAAAAGGAGGTATTTTTGGTTTCCAGTATCACAGACTGTTCCTGAACAGACTCACCTACTGTAAACACACATAGGCTTACTACAGTAGTCAGTACTGTTGCAGTCCACAATAATTATAATCTACTGTTACCCAATCGCTGTAGTATAACAAGGCATTGATGTGAACCAGGTATAAAACACCCCTGAATATGTTTCAACACCCTTTGACATAATGCATTACATTTGAGAAACTTCACTGGGATTAGAACCATCAACCTTCAGACCCACAGTCCAATGCTCTGCTATCTGAGCTAGCTGGACAGTTGTATGGTCCTATGATGAAAAGCCTTCTGATTCCTATGAATGAGGGAGCAGGTAAGAAAGAGATGCTAGGAACCTTTAGCAAACCTGACTTAGCTCATTAAATGTAGACTTTAGCAATGCTAGAAGCATAGACTACATCTGTGTATAATGAACTATGTCAATGTTTCTAAAGGTAGTTTTGAGATTGTTTGAGATAGATCTATGGTCTAACTTTATGATTATCAAAATCCATGTGGCTCTAATAAAGTAATTATGTTCATGCTACTGGGTTCCCCCTTCTCTGTCTCTATCTATCTATTTATATAGCTTATAAACATACAAGCTCTCTCTCTCTGTTCCCTTCTCCTCAAGCCTCTCCCTAGCTCTCTTTCCCATTCTCCAACTCCCTGGTGTCATGTGAATCGAAAAGCTTATTCTGACCATGAGAATATACAGCCAGCCCCACTAGCTCAGTTAGTAGAGCAATAAACCTTGGATAGGAAGGTAGGTAGTTCGATTCCCGTAGGTGCTAACTTCTTTTGTCTGATAGCTAGTCTAGTATTGGCATAAACTACTGTAGATACCTACAGTATATAATACCTTAAACAGGAACAGTATGGGTTCTGTTGGGGATACAGTACCTACTGTAGTGTAGCTGTACAGTATAAACTACTGGAAACCAAAAGTACCTCCTTTTATACTGTACAGCTACAGCACTTACTCCTGACAGTGTACATGAAATATTTGAAAGGAAATTCCAAAATACAGTTTGATAATTCACCCTGCATTAAAAACCTAAAGTATTTAGACTCCATAAAAAGATACAAGACGATGGGACCGGAAGCCCCCACTCCCCTTTCCTCCACCAGTGGGTCGCTGCCAGAGCTCTCAGACTAGAACATGGAGGAAGGTGACAAGAATCGATGTCCGCTCTGGTAGTTGGCGTCGATGACCGCTTGAACCGAGCTGCTCGATTGGACTCACGCGCTCTTTTAGAGGGAGTGACTGCTTCCGGTGCGACAAGACCTCAGCTTTTTGGACGTCACTGACGTTGGTGACGTTGCGTGTGGCCGGTTGACGTTCGGAGGTGAATGTTGGGGATCTTAGAGGGGAGAGGAAGTCAAGGTGTCACATGTTGCGCCTGAAGTGAAGGGTGGGCGGGATGGAGGTGAGGAGAGCATGGGGGAGAGGGAGGAGTCGTAGTGGACGCAGAACACCGTGCGACCATCAGGGTGGTCGGCACAAGATGGCGGACCGGAAGTGGGGACCGGAACTGGGTCCGGAATGGGGGTTCACAGAAAAAATCCAGAGTCGGCAAACCTGGCACTGCCTTGTCAATTTGACAAGGAAAGGGGCTGGCAAGCAAAACCCTTCAGTAAGAAGACCCAACTAGCTCCACCTGGTACATGCCAGGCCTAAACCTGTCAAGAAGTTACTCACCATTTCCCCTGCAGGTGGCCATTGTCTAGCATTAATGTGTACTCTTGGGAATAAATTGATTAATTCCTATCTTAATATAATACTGAGTATTAACATACCTATATGTTAATATGGAGGATTCTGTGAAGTATCTAGTAAAAACATGAGATAAAGTAAAGAATGCATGGTTTTGGCAGCATTAAGGAAATAGATGATAGGTGTAGAGTGAACACACCTCTTTTCTGTCATTCACCAGGGCAGAAGTAGGGACATGTCCCTTCTACTGGTATGATCCACACATATGCCTATAGTCTATTGCTGATGAGTAGCCTATCCTCAGTAAAGACTTGGTGATACATTATGTGATCCCTTGGTGGCACTAATGTATTAGATATCACTTCTATATGTGGTTATTTATTTAAACAAATTGATAAAATAATCTTGTCATCTGGAACCAGACCAAACTCAGACATTTGAAATCCTAGACCTACCACCATTATGCAATGATGAGCCCCAGCTGTGGCTAATCTAGGCCTGCATCAACTATCTTAGTTTGATGACCTTGACAAGTCTAGGGTCGTCTTGTGGGATGGTAACCTGGCAGGTTGTCAATTTGACGAGTTGAAGCTAGTTGATTCTATGCTGTTCACTTAGAAGACCCTAGGGTCGTCCTGTAAGACGACCTTATGGACTCCAGAGCTGTCCAAAGTTTTTCAGTGTTCTCTCAAATTTACAAGATGGAAAGAAAATCTTAATTAACCTTGGCCAATGAATGGCAATTATTGTTGACCGGCACTTTGGACAATTACTTTGCATGTCTTTGGCTTATAACTCCGGCTTATAACCCTACTCGCACAAACAGTCTGCAGAGCTGTCTCACAGTGTATGGGGAAAATACTGACCAGACAGTATTTCCAATTTCCGTTTTAACAGAGGTTATTCCATGCATATAAAGCTACACCCCCCCCCAGCCCCAGATATCACCTCAGCCTCGGGTTTGAGCTCGGGTTCGCCCCTATATACAGTTATCTTATATAAGACAGAGGCTACACTGTTAGAACACTGTCCTACATCTATTCCATCAACAAATCCCTACTCTGACACAAGCACTCTACTCTTACCCCCTCCCCCATTCCCCCCCCCCTCCCTGATCCCAGACTCTCCCTCACCCCATAGCCCCTCGACCTGTAGGTCCATAGTTCTGGGGGTTATCGTGGTAGAGTGCCACCTAAAAGAGCCAGTCTAACTCCTTAATGTAGCCATCCGTCATGGTCCATCGGCGCTCACCTCGGCTTGGAGACAGCTCCTTATCTCGGACAACACTTCACGAGATCCCGGCCGGCCTTCTCCAATCGTGGTAGCGGACAAATTAAGTCCTGTTTTCTTGTACTCCAACCAGCCACGTGACGGCGTCTGTCGACAGGGGTCCACAAACTAGCGCGCACGGGGTCCACTTGTTACTGTCTGCCTCGTTTTGGGTTGAAATCGTCAAAAACAAAGGTTACTTTTTCAGAGTAGATGCCCTTAACACTTGTGCTGCTTTTAACGTAGACTAAGTGCGTCCTATGTTAGGTCCAACCTCAATCTCCTTTGATGGCATTTATATTGTGCACTATAGAATAACTTTATTTGGTAAATTCATTTAGAATGCAGCAAGAAAAGGGGAAAATCTGATATACTGCAGGTATAGACATACCTTTATCACTTATTTAGAGTGGATCTATGATAGTTGTAATAGTATGTATTGTATAGTAAATAGTGTGTATATGAAGAAAATGGGGAATGCCCTAATCATAGCCTAAGGTCTTAGGTTTTAACTTGCCTTTGTCGGGGGTAGAAGTCGACATCAACACGTCATGTAGCTGTCGTCTGCGCTTGTCTATAGATAACGGTCAGGGCTGATTGGTCTGTGTAGGGTGTCGACACACATCTTCCTCCTGTTCACCCTATTCAACCCTGTACACGACCTGCCTCTCCCATGTGTGTATGAATTTGTTGTACTTGGGGGATGATTGCACATGTAGTATTCACTTTGAGTATACTTGGTGAAAGTTCTGTTGTTGTTGTTGTTGTTTATTTTTGCATGGAGATTATAGCAGAAACGTGCTTTTTGGAGTTTGGAATTTGAGGGATCAAGAGCTTGTGTATTAAATCTGATGTAACTGTACAATGCATGCATGTTAAATCTAAAAAGAAAAAGCCAAATGTGGACTCTGCTGGGAATGCCTTTTGTGATAATTTATCGATACCCCTTAATAACTGCTTTATCAGGCGCCCAAACAACATGCACCTTGACACTCACATCCGGGCACTCACATCTACATTGTACCACCTTGAAAATGTCATCTGTCTAATGCATAACTGTCTTTCATCATAGTCCACTGTTATATGTATACATCATCACTTTACTACAGGTTCCATAATACATGAGGCCATACAGAATAAACAAAACCCCATCCATCCACACACCTCGTAATAGGACCGTATTTATAATGTGTACTTCCGGTCCTAATTGAACCGGAAGCTAATATTTCAAGTTCCACTGCATGCTTTTTGGTATACATATTGGTCGGAACTATTTGTATCAATTACATTGCCGCATGATTGCCTTTGGCAGATATTATAGAGATACCCTTTGATAATGTGTACTTTTAATATAACCAATGGACAACACGCCATTGTTAATTGTATTTGGTAAACTATTTTCAAAATACGTTTAGAAAAGACAGGTATTTAGGGTTTAATTTACGAGATGCATTTCACAACGAAAATAAAGTGATTTGTCAGATATCCTTCTAAAGTTCTATGTGATAAAGTCGTGTGTGATAATTGTATGTCTTGCACATGATGTCGTAAATAGTGGCAAAGACATGTATGTCGTTCGCTATCCATACAATAATCACATTTAGAGGGGATGTATGGCCTTTTGTAAACTATGTCTACTACTTTCAATTACACATTACTATAGTAATTTGACAGTGATCTAGTACATTGCATAATCTGCAATAAGGATCACAGACGGCCTTTATAGATCCCGCATATGAATATCTGTTTCTGTGGATGTTGTGGTAAAGAGTGTGGTAAAAAAAGAAGCTCATATTATATTTGGTTTTCATTGAATATAGATAAGGTTCCCCTATAGCCCAATCAGTAGTTGGGGCGTGAATATTGTTATTATCTCCACGATGTCTCTGAGCATTACAATGGCTACTGAATGCGGTGACTAACCTGATGCATATTAACTATCTAGATATGATTCATCTCTTTTATTGATAATAGTCCATATCACACTTCCAATGCAAAACATGATAGATTATATGAGTCTATAAGTATAGACTGTCTATAAATGCATACAGATTAATGATGAAAACATGTATTCTGGTTTATGGAAAAGGTACACACAGAAGAATATCATAACATACTATTTGAATGGATTCATTCTTAGTGTAGTGTTGTTTATAGTAAACATAATAGACAAAAAGTGTTGTTCCTGACAATACCGCCAGAGGCAGGGATGTCGAATGCTACTAAACTTTTTTTTGGGGGGGGGGGGGGCACGAACCAAACAAAGTTCAGAAGGGTGCGCAAATCTGAGCGTCAAAAGGGATGTGATGAAAAACGTATGGGGGAAATTTTGAAAAGGGTAAGGGTAATTTGTGGGTATATCTTTATATATAAACATAGAGAAATTTCCAAAATGTCCTTTTTTTAGGGGGGGGGTACTTTGCTGCCCCCCCCCCCTTGTTCCGACACCCCTGAGAGGCTCTGGCTGCCATCAGGGATGTGACAGTCATCAGAATCCGCCAGTTAAATAATGAGGAGGTGACAAGCACTACTTACCCACCCCACTAATATAGTCACACACTTCGTCGCCTTGCCGGCACCCTACCCCATCAATCATGTTCCCTCTAGCTACGAGAATCCCACTTCATACAATACCCCATTGTCTAAAAACAGGGAATATTTACTAAAACTAATGTTTGTCTGAAGGAATACAACCATTCACATGCATCCCAGCCATGCACCTGCACTCACGCACACCCCAAAGGGCATACACATGATTATCTGAGGCACACATTTTAATTTTTGTGTTTGCAGGCTTTGCTTTTTTTCAATTTATTAAATTCATTTCCCCCAGCCCAGAACCCTTTTTGATTACTGACAGGTAGCTTTCATACACACAGAGTGAATTTAATTATAGGAAGAAGAAAAAAAACCTTCATTGTATGTTTGTCTCTTTTGGTCATATGTGTGTAGACATTTGCAAAGCAAACTTGAACTTGTCAGTCTATTGCTAGTTGGTGAATAATATGCATGCCTGATACGGCACTGCTCAAATATGGCCCTGCTTGGCCGTCTGTCATATTCATTGACACCAGAGTGACAGCAGTTGACAGTAGGTGACGCCCAGGTTGACAGCGATAGATTGGGTATTGAGGGTGCAGTGGTTGACACCTGTTGTGTCCTGGCCAGGAAATTGATGTGAAGTTAATTGGTGGCACCATCCTCACACCCTATCCACTCATTATCATATTTAACAACCTCCAAATATATAGACACTGTGCACATCAATGCCCTTACTAGCAGGCCCTTAGTTACTGTTTTAGTTCTACTGATGTGGAACACTATTGTAATGTTAATTATTAAACAATTATCCTTGTGCCTTTAACTTCCAAATGACAATCACATTCACAGATAATTCCAGGGTCTCATATAGGAAATTAAGATGTATTAGTTATTTATTCAATATTGTTCTTCAAATTTGATTATTGTACATATGTGTATTGTAGAGTTTTGACATTCTATACAATCTAAAGAGAATCGCTGATGATATTGATTGATATAAGTGGAATCAATTATGGTGCCTGGTAGTAGATTGCAATCCCAGTACATGAATATAAAATGTAGATTATATGAACTTGCAAATTGTTTGCACATCCAATATACTGTTGCCGCTTCGATAAACCTGTATATTGGAACAAAATTAATAATAAGCCTTTCTATATTACTATGTGAATATGCAAAACCGCCAACCAAGCAACTCCCAGCAAACTAGCGTGAGCTTGGACAAGCCTTATGGGTACACAAGAGCACCCAATTGGGTTGGCTTTTGTATACATAAGGCATGCGCTAGGTCACGCTAGTTTGTTGGGCTAATATATAAATATCTACTCTATACTCTCCACCCACAACCCCTCCAATATACACTATGCATTATATCTCCTCCTTGCACTGTTCTTACTAGTCACTCGAAGAATCTTATGACCACTACCCCACCCCCTCCAATGGTTACTATGTTTACCTTCTGCTGAGCATCCTCTCTTGAAGGGACTGCAGCATCTAAGTACCAAGCCAAACATGTCTTGTTTACCCGCTCCCTGGAGGATGTTTTGATACCTCGCCACCCTGGAGACATCAGGGGCAAGGCCCAGGAGCAGTGTGGTTTGAGCCAGCAGAATAATTAACATTATCTGGAATAAAACAAGAAGTTGTTGTGTCGAGGAGGTAGAGGCTGGGCCTATGGGAAGGGGAGTTTGTTTAGTGTTATGTATGGGGGTGGGAGTTGACACAAGGCTTTGTGGTTTGACTTATGTGTCAGAGATAGAGATTCTAGGAAGATTACAAAAAGAGCAGCAGAAAGAAAACTATATAGAGTCTATAGTTGGCAAATAATGTGCTATTGGTCTTTGTTACAAAGTACTTTCTTGTTGTTTTGTCACTCTTTATTAAATGCCCTTTCAGGGATGAGGTAATGATTATGCAGAATATCATCGGATGGAGTTAAAGATGGGTTAGGAGCTAATTTTGGGTCGATTTTTATTTTTCAGTTTTCGATGTATTTGTGCTCATTATGTCCCTTTATATACATGAGAATGATTTAAAAAGCCACACAAGTATTTGTATGGACATTATGAACACAAGTACGTTGGAAAACTGAAAAATAAAAAACGACCCCCAAATTAGCTCCTAACCCATCTTTAAGCTGCATGTTCTGCTTTTAAAAAAGGCCTTAGGGCATCGTATACATGCACCAGGATACAGTGGGTATGCATGAGGCAAACAAATCAATGATTATCACGACTATGTTCATTGTTCTCATGGTTGACAGGTCTATACTAATCATAATTATAATATGCTTTAGAACGCAGCCAGTATGAAACCTGTACAGACCTGTGAGTGTCGATATTTGATATTACTTAATTCTTAATTCAAATGGAATATGATAGTAAAGTGTAGAGTGTAGAGATATAGACAACGGATTAGGTATATATATCAGATATGACATTCTGGGGCTCTATATGACATGTATGTAGGAGGGCATGTAATGTGACCAGGGATATACCCATGATGTGACACAAGAATAACTTATACATCTGACAGAAAGGATGTAACCATGTCAAAATACAGACGAGCTGGAGCCGAGTTAGATCATGTTCCTTATAGTTGTTGTGTACATACCCCTACACACCACTTGCTATGTTACAAACATAATAAGGAGATCGTGCCAGTTGTCTCAGGTTACGACACCGACAGGGCGAGGAGGATTTGAACCTGGTATTTGAAAGATGTTTGTAAACATGTTTTCAGCTACATCTTAAATCTATGTGCATTTACAGAAAATCAAAACCTGCATGTATAAAGGATGTTCTACTGTGGTAGAGAAAAACAAAGCCCTTTGGGGGTCTATGCCTGCCCGGCCGGCCGATTTTGTTTTATTTTATTTTGCTTTCCATCTTTTTAGGGCCCGGTTGTTTATATTTAAGTGACGATCTTCAACAGGTTACCATCCCACAAGATGATGCCATGCGCCTATAGTAGGGTCGTCTTATTGACTTTATAGGTTGACAGGTTGTACAAGAGACAGGTCTAAGGTAACCAAAAGTACCGGTTTAGTTAAATCTCAGATGTCATTGTAAATTTTATCCAATCAATAATACGTATCGTACATGTAAGGGGGTATATATAGCTCATCTTTATCAGGTGTTTCCCTTCCATGCTGGGTATACATAATATATATATATAAGGGTTGTGCAAGCTCGCCCTATTTTGCTGCATGGGAAGAGTGGGGAGAGACAAGAAAGAAAGGCTCAGGATGAGTACTAGTATATACATGTACAAGTATATATGGAGTATAGGTTGAAGGCGGGTGATGGTAACCATGGCTCGTGCCACTCACATCCTCCCGTCCCCTAGGTAATCAGTTAGGGGTGGCATGACACGTGATACGTAAATTAGCCTATCAGCGACGAGATGCCATCTTGGCCAAACATGACTGCCCTCTGGCCCGACGCGCTTGTTGACATTGTCGGTCCAGTCCGATAGGGGGCGAGATCAGTTACCTACATATGCTTGCCGTTATCGGAGAAATGCGTATAGGGGGTCGCTTCTGGAGTGGAGATGGTGTACAGTAGGGTTTGGGAGGGAGGGGGGAGGATGGGGGCTCCCCTCAGCCCCCCCCCCTCCAGCCATCATCCCATGTATGCATGCCTTTGCGTTTTGTCCAGGGCTAAGGGGATCGCTATAAAGTATAAGATGGTTGGGGTCCAGGGGCAGGGGCGGACCCAGGAATTTGAAAAGGGGGGGGGGGCACCAAACACCAAAGTACCGAAAAGTGACGCGCCGCGGCTCGCGGCGGATCAAATTATCATTAATAAAATCTAAATTGTTTTCCAAAAGGGCGGGTCCGGACCCCCAGGACCCCCCCCCCCCCCTGGATCTACCCCTGAGGGGTTGGGGTCCATATATCATGTGGAAACATTACAGTACAAGACACTGTTGTCAAGATTCGCATCTACCCGTATTCACATTTTGTTATTTCATAGGACGATGCTTTACAGTCCATTTCTCTTCCTCTTACGACAGAATTATCTATTTGGAGATGGTTCATACATTATCTAAAATGTGTTAGAAAAAAGGTTAGCGTGAACAGAACAGTTGTATTACACATTCCATGTAAAATGTACCATTCTAAGTTAATTCATAGGGACATATTTGCTGGAGATCTTACAATATGTCCTAAATGCATGATGAGAATAAATAGTATGCAGCGAGACAAGGCTTCCAAGAAGCTATAGTATAATGACTTAAGCTCTGAGCTCTCGCCCACTCCCACAGGTTAATACCATAAGCCCAGCCTTCCAAACAGACAGTTTACCTCCGCCCATACCAGATAGCCAAGGAAAACTTTCCCGCCCACACTGTCTCCAGTAACAGATAGATTATCGACTGGAGATTATGCCTCATATTTTATAATCATGTAAATTGGTTGATAGACATGGAGGGTGGTACTTGGGGAATCTCCTTGGCACCTTTGGCAGGTGTCAACTCATAATGGTGACAGTATATCTCTGGGAAATGTCATCATTATACCAACCATGAATATACTATATAAAAAGTAAATATTTAGCGTTTTACCAGAGATATAACATATAAAATATAACGTATAACATAGTTTAGTTATAATATGAGAGGTTTTAAATGGCAGTATAATAGCAATGTGGTTTACTCTCAGTAATGTACTTTTATATGATGTTTACTTTGAAATTTACGTTTATGATGAATTGCCTCAAACGTGCATTTATATTTGCAAGATATATTATATCAAAAGAATTATGGTAAAATCTAGGAAGACCTGTGCAGAGGAAAGAATGAATATTTCATAAATTGACCGAAACCAATTGACCATAGTTTGTCAATGGAAAAAGTTGTAACATTTCTATCATTAATAATGTCACACTTGATAAGATCATTAATACACTGATAAGTATCATAATAAACACATAAGTGTGACTAGAGAACGATCTATAATTTATCTAAAAATATTTTTTGGATTATAACAATACATCTCTAGTTATCACTCCTATCTCCCTCACCTGTCCTGCCTATCTCACTGCATGCATTCTCTCACCTGGAGGCCCCGTGCGGTGCTGCCACCTAGGTGGTGGCCGTGCTGGAGGAGGGTGGTGGGTGGTGGGTGGTAGCAGGCCCAGTCGGCCAGGTAGACAGCTCCCGGCCACCACCGCCACCACCGCCGTCACACACCTTGTCCATTTCACCTGAAATCTACACGGCCCGCATCCGCTTGGCGACAGTAGACTGAAATGTACCAGCAAGAATCTCAGGTAGGGTGTTCATTTTTTTTATCTGAGGCTCTCTTGTTTTGTTGGGTAGTGACATTGTTTCTATGGAAGTGTGGGGTGACTCGGGTGCATGGAGGCGGGTTGTGCTGAAGCTTTTATGCGGTTCTTTTATGGAAACTTTGAGTGTCCGGGTACATTTTCTGATGAATCAGGATGAAATTTGCATTTTAGAATTTGTTATGACATCACCATTTTATTTCTAATTAGGGGAGTTATGGTAAAAGCTGAAAATTACATTTTTCTTACATTTTCTAACAAAAATATGACAGATCCAAATCTAAAATACGGAGTGCGTATTTTTATCTTTTAAAAGTTAGAAGAGCTTTTGGATAAAATAACCTCTCCCAAACAACTTTTATACTAATCTGCAGCGATATTTTCCATGACTCTCTGCTGCCTATATAACAGGATATATCATAGTCACATTTATCTCCAATTCCGATTTACATGGTCGGCCCCCAGGTGCGAAGAGATACAGGTGTTGAGAGACATGGTGCCAATTGGTGGTGTTTGGCAAAACACATGTTTTGGGAGTTCCCCAAGAGACGGAATAGAAATACCCCAGCGATATATCCATTCTATTTCTGTCCAATATACTAAATCAGTTTTGACATATGTGGTGTATATACCGATTGATAAACATGTTCATGTAATGTGATCCGCCACATTGAAATGTGGAACTGAAACTGATTTTTAGAGAAACAAATCACACTGTTATGTATAGAACAACTTTGTGTATTTCGTATCTCCATTTGTTATTAACAACACATACAGATAAAATTATTGAAAAACAAAAACAAAAAAAGAAACCCAACTCATATACCTGTATGGAATTGAAATAATCTAGCTTCATAGTACACGTAATTAATCATGTAGGGCCAGTCAATAGGATGTTTCTTTTCTTTCACTAACTTTCTTTATAATTATTATGGTATTATCATTCAGCCTGAATATTATCAACAATCTGATATTTTTCTCACCTATGAATTCACGTAAATGCGTCATTCTATACACCAATATTAGTGAGCGCAACCAACAACACAGACACCTTGAGACGCAAATCGACAACCTTATGGCGCCGGGGCTGTTTATACTTTGATTACACCCTATCGGCTTTATCTTCAGACGGACATGGGGAGAAATCACTCTAGATTTCTTTGAATTGGCTCTGGCCGCGGAGATAATTGCACCAAATTAATTTCAGCATCTGCCGACGTTCCAAACCGCGGACCCGGCCCTGCCCCGTGTTGATTTCACCAGTGGCACATGTTGCTGGTCGCGGGGCGGGTCTGACCACTCTATTGTTCTGTCACAATCATCCCTCAAAATCTGTTAATTTCTGCCGACGTTTTAAAAGGCTGTCACTGCCCACTGATGTCAATTTCAGATGCAGAATTGTGCGTGTGTGTGCGTTATGGAAGGTGTGGTGGGGGGGGGGGGGATGGGGTGGGGCTATTTGGAGCTCCGTCCCATGGAAAGTCCCAAATCAAATGACCAGCCCCTATTTCAATAACCAGCCCCCTTTTCTGTGGGCTAAATGTATCCAATGTTACAAGTACCCGCCTCCTTTCCAACAGAGCTTTGTTATCTCCATTTAAATTATTGATGGTTGATTTCACACTGAATCTATAGCAACAAAGAAGTGGACACTTTTCAGAAGGGAGCGAGGTGTGGTGGGTGTAGTTAATATCTACAATAGTTGCCAGTATAGGCCAGGCGGATATCCTCTATTGTGGTCTAATCCACCGGTACAAAGTATGTACACATCCCTTTCTGATGGTCATAAATTTGTCTTAAGTGTCCTACACTTTCCTACTAGGTCAGTATTGTATGTTGATGTATATATCTGATGTAATACATAAAGTTGTGTAGTTTTACATGTGTATTACATGTATGTACATGTATACGCCATGTAAACCAGTATATGTATCATAATTCACATAGCATATAATATCATATTTCTGTAATATCAAAATTACATCATAGAAAATAATATATAATATATATATATATATATAAAGTTTATTCTAATATCTAACTATAAATTATTATAAAGTTTATTCTATATGATTTTTATAGCTTTACATGATGCTTACGAGCATCAGAATGGCTAAATAGGATATCTTTAATAAAAGTTATTTCAAAGCATACATTACAGAACAGCGAATATTAATGTCATCAGTATGTAATACAAATACATGCATACACACCCTATTTAAGCCAATGTGACATTGAAACAGTAAAAAAAAGAGATAGTCTATATGACATACATACGTAGCTCCATATCTACTGGTGCTCTTTTACACCTTATTTGACACTCGATATTACATTATGACAATCGGGTTCACGTGCAACAATATCAAAAATAAAATAATAACTCTCTCTATATACACATGCATGTGTATAGCTACACATGTACATGATATTGTTAATTTTCTTCATCTGAGCCCCCTTGTTCATCCATGTATATATACGGCATGGTGTAGTTACCGACAAGTCACACATACAAAACTATCACATGATGTATATCATGCCCTTACCATCCACATACACGGCCCCGACACCACCCCAGCACCACCCAGTGCACACACCCTACGGCACAAGTTAATGAACCACCTCACCATTCCACCCAGACATTTCCGCTCATTTTACTTAACCCTTTAAGGGTCGCATAGTGCTTTAATGTGATATGTCGTTTTGTCGTCATACAGTGCATGAATGCAGCTCTTCGCCAGGGTTGTATTCATGCATCATGAACAATCTTGGGGAGTGCATCAACTACATTCGTTTTGCATGATGCTTGAATGCAGCACTGGCGTGTGTTACTCACTGCAGGACTGGAACCATGTACAACCATGCATCATGACGACAAGGGACTGACATATAATGCAGTAAATCACGATGCGGCCCTTAAAGGGTTAATACATCCCCAAAGTTTCCCATTTTGCGACGCCAACCATTTTTGGCGTCTGACATAAAATGGACATCCATAAGATAAATGTGTATTGTATATCAGTATAGGGTGGCAGGGGTGGCGACATGGGAGGGCCCGGTAATAGGGATAAACAATATCCTGTGGGTCGCCTCCTGGATTATGGGGCTAATTGTAAGGGGGTATAGGGGTCAGAGTTAGGGTAGCCTTGGGGGAGGCTGGAGGGGGGTAAGGGGGTATCTATGGTCCCATGCATGTTCACACTATGGAGGAAAGGGGTAGGGGTATGGTATCATGGGGTGTCTATCCACTGGGACTTTATGTCCCTATACAAATGCTACTGGCTCGGTTACTTTTGACTTCTGAACCACATTAGGACTACTGTGGGAAAGCGGAATAGGGTTTGTTGTTGCGACAATGATTAATGGTTTGACATATATGTACAACTTTTAACTTGTGGAACAGCGTTATCTGACAAGAACTATAGGCATATACATAAGTAAACAGGGATATTACTATTTTTAGTGCGTTGAAAAGAAAGTTTACTCCCCTGCTGTAGCACTACGATTATGCACTTGTGTACGGTATACGTCATTGTAACGTTATACTGGGATGTTTCTTGCAATAATCACATGATAATGAAATAATTTCCAAGAGCTTTGCTAGCAGGGCTATACTTTATATTTTTACCTTAGAGTGTCTTAGATCTACATCACCTGCTGGATATGTGCTGAATATAGTTTAGACTCTGGGAACATTCAGAAATTACGTCACGATCTCAGGGATATGTGAGGGATCTTGTTACGAATCCTTGTGCATCCTTAGTATGTCTTATTCTGGGTTATGTTGTACGGGAAACTTTGCAAAATAGTGACAATGGGTAGGGGGGTCTTTAAAAGTGCAAATATAGTGAGGTCAGTAATGTTACTTTCAGTTCCAAGCCACTTTTATTTTTACGTATAAAATTTACAGGTAGTTATATGACTAAATTAATACTGAAAAATGTTGGTGATATGTCCATGTTTGAAAGATCGAACCACTTCACCTCGATAGCAATCATTCATCTTTATAATTATTGACACTTTGATTGACTATGAGGAACTACCCAAAAATTGAATTGAACGCTACATAGTTTTAACTTCAGAAATATACACTATCAAAGTAAGAAATAAGGGGGACATTATACGTACGTATTGCAATGTGTACATATAATCCACCCATTCTTTCATGTATACCATGACAAGCGAACACAAACTTCATAGGCTTGATTCATTTATGACACATAGCTCTCTGACATCCTGTTTCTTTCACTTGGTATCCCCTGATAAATATTCATGAGCCGTCGACATTGTTTTCCCAAATCAAAGATACACCTTTGAAACACAAGGAATGACCCGACAAACATTCCCAGTACATCCCGCCATTCAAACCTACGCCCCTGGCTTACTAGTGTTATTCTAGTTCGCGGTTTGGCCGTAGAGGGCGCTAGTGTGTCTCCGCTAGGCCACAGACGCGCTTGGCAATAGGAAAAACCACATTCCGGACTGATTGTAAAACTGACAGGTCTTCACAGAGTTGGGGACCTGTTGGCGAAAAGGGCCCTGGGCTCATTGGCATGGCCAATAAAGACAGGAAACTATAGCCACAGGCAAAACAGATCTGTGTGTATCTATATACAACATGGAGTCATTTTCCCGCCGACTTTTTATGACGCTGCTTGCTATAGGTGCGTTCCATGTTAAAAGAATGGTGGGGTTTTCTTGTTCTGCGCGAGAACCGGTAGAGGATTCACGAGAATATAGGATGGAACTTGTTCAAAAATGATTTTGCCTGAAAAGATTTCAGATGGACACTTTTAAATTGAACACAGACATGAATATTTAAAAGGGCAAATAATGTTGCATCACTATTCAATGGGAAATAAACAAAATGTACTTTATTTTACATGTAGTTCTTCAAAAAGTCACATTTAATATAATTCCATGCTTTTCTGTCTTATACAGTCACCTATATAACTTTATTTTCATTATTCTAATGAAAGCATCATGTTAAATATGTGGGTTCTATAAGTATGTACCATATATGAACCTAAGGTGTCAACATTCGGCATGTGGAAATGATAAAACAGGGGTGAAGTATGTACGCTCTTTTCTTTTCTTTTCAACAATATGAAAATTGTCGTCTGCTACAGTTACACATTGATGCCAGCCTGTCCTGCCCAGGTGGCAACGGCAGTTCATTCGGGGAAGGCATGGAGGTGGTGGGAGAGAGAGGAGGGGGGGGGAGGCAGTAGGCGTGGCCTGCCATTTGATTGACATCTGTCAGCCCAGAGGCAACGTCCTAGCTCCAGAGTGCCTGACCAATCACAGCTGTCCTTGCTTGGAGGCTGCTGGAGGTCGGCGTGCTCGGTGATTGGCTGGAGGCGGGAACCTAATCATGTCAAGCCATGGAGGGGGCGTGGCGTAAGCCGGGAGCACGGGAGGCCGAATAAATACACTGTCTGGTCGGTGGTGGGGCTACACAGTTACAGACTGGCCCAGTGCAGGAGGCGAGTGAGAGAAGGCCATACAGTGTTAAAGGGTGGAGGAGAGAGAGAATCATAGGGAAAACCTATCCCTGCTGTCACTACAGAGCTCTCCTGTTACATGCTTTATCCCCCTGTGTGTGGAGAGAGACTCAGGGATAATAGAGACTAACCCTACTCTTCATCCATGCTTGCCGCCCTTTTTGTAAGCCCTGCACGCGCGGCCCCTTCCACGGCTTAGCTTAAGCCGAGTGAGGAGGGACAGAGGAATAGGAGACAGGAGGAAGAGGGGTGTGTCAGTTATTTGGATTGTTCATCACCATCGTCACCTCCTACCTCGACTCATCCATGCACACACTGGAGTTGTTGTTATTATTGTTACCCATGCTCGTACGGACCTGTAGACTCCACCAGTGTCTCCCTCCAGTCGTAACGCCTGGAAGGGCGTCCGGACTGCCCGCCCTGGAGGGCCCTTGAAGGGCCTGTACATATACCTCAGTATAGGTCACTGCTATACCTACACGACCTCCATACCGTCTACCACTACTCCAGGGGAGAGGTCACTGTCATTGGTCCACAGGCCATATTCTGGACATCATACTAGTCTATACATCAACCAGTGTGCCATCACTACTCTTGACTCTCTCCATGGTAGGGGATCCCATCCTGACCTACCCTTAACACTTAAGACAATAGGTTTTTTCAATGACTATGGCTTATCCACAATTTGGATATCCGAGTGCTGCCTCGTCGCTGGCCTCAACCCAGGTAGGTGAAATCAACAGCCTTGTCCCTTTCAGTGAAACCGACATGGCAGTGACGTGCTGACCCCGTGGTGGCCATGTGCGTGTATATTTATGTGTGTCACACTGGTGGAGAGGCATGTGATACTAGTCTTGCACATCCCTACCATGCAGGTATGGAGATATAAGCTTTGTGGCTTCTGGTGGCCAGATCATGCCATAGTTCAACATGTCAGTCGCTATACTAAAGCACCATAAGGCCATCCATGTCTAGGTGATAGTGACTGGGAGTATGGGTGAAAGGGAGGGGGAGGTGAAACTTAACATAGTTGACACAGTTAGCAATGTTGTCATGGGAACAGTCCCATAAGGATGTCACTGTCTACTGTTTGCTGTATGTCATAGGGCCTACTGTACTACATAATGTAGACTAGAGAGAGCTGTGTCACTGTCACATCTTTTACTTATCAATACACATGCAATCAACAATGTGTCTCTCAAAATATACTACCTATATAATTATCATAAGAATTCTACATGGATATGTTAATGGTCATTTCTTGGAAATATTTAACTAGAATATCAGAAAATATGGCCTCTTTCAGAGCTATTGTCAGTTGAAATCAATGCTTTGGATTGTGCACTGTTTGAATGATTGACAGGCAGGAGAGGTCAGAAATCAATTTGGGGGAACCAGACCACTTGTTTAGCCAATCACAGGGGAGGCTATCGATGGAAATTGGGGGTATCTTGGCTGAGGTCTTATCAGGTTGACAGCTGTTGATGTCAATTTCGTGGCTGTCAGTGTCAATGTCATCGGACGCCTGATTGTCAGGCCCTACATAAACTATGGGGCCTCTTGGATGTGTTGGACAAGATAAATAATATCACATGGGCTTTTAAGTCTTTGTTCTACCAAAGATGGCCTATATTCAAACTTTCCTCCTCTTATGTTCCTTTGTGTAATTTTTCCATTTGAAAATGACACTTTGTGCTGTTATCTGGAGTGTTGGGTCATTTGTATGGATTATGGGTTTGGAAGATTGACATTGTTGTAGATTTCAGTGACACGTCTGGTGTCTAGACACAGCCTGAAATCGACATAACCTGAAATGTATCACCAGACCATGATTGGGTTGTCAGAATGTGGATATGGTCGTGTACAATCGTCAGAAGCTTCTGATATAGCATGCAGATATCATCTTCATATCTCTATATTGGCCGATTGAACATGTCTATGGCTTGTTAGCATTACTTTATATAGCCATAAGC
Source organism: Harmothoe impar (assembly GCA_947462335.1). Lineage (NCBI taxonomy): Eukaryota > Metazoa > Annelida > Polychaeta > Phyllodocida > Polynoidae > Harmothoe > Harmothoe impar. The sequence goes on from OX381712.1 coordinate 35,020,611, forward strand.
CACAGTCATATAATATATCTATTATATGTGAGAGAAAGTACACATATAATCAAACCTATTCATACCACCGGCAAATATTTAAAAAAAAAAGGAACAATACCTGTAGACACAATTTGTGCTGGCTAATAACACATTATTAGTCAGCACAATTTGAGTTAGAAATTAGAATTTTCATACTTATAATAGCCTTTAGTTTATCACATGTGTTTTAAATTCTGGCAATATAACAGGAACCCATTGAAACCTACCGCCAACAACCCCTTAAATACATTAGACTGAGAGTGTTACACACTTTAGACGATAGGAGAATAAAGGCTATTAATTATTCACACATTAAACATTTAACACCAGTCACTTCTCTCGTGGTGCACGAGAGGGGCCATACACGCAACCACTTCACTCACACACAATCATCCTCTAAAGCATTTTTATTATTCTTTTTAATTATAGATTTTAAATCAAAACGATGAATATTGCACTTGATTTAAAAAAGAAAAAAAAACATCTAAATTATACTTCAATTGTATTAATGTACAGTGAACTCTATATTTATACAGATCTGATATAGGCCACAATGTTTGAAAACATAGGATTTAATCATTCACAGCCAAGCACATTAAATTCTCATGTATACAAATTCTTAATTGTCTCCATTTGTTAACTCAAGATACTAAGGCATTTCTATGTATAGGCACTGACACTAATCATGTCCACTTCTGGCGAACATTTGAGCCAACTTCTCTCTTTCTTTTGACAATTATTGGAGTTGACAACTTGACACTTAGCACACATGTATATTTATATTGATTTACATCCCATATATTAATATAATCAGCTCTTCCTTTTATTGCACACATTCACAGTAGTTACTGTATCTTCCTTTTAAGCTGAAAAGATATTGCTAATTGCTCATTTTGAAAATATGTTATACCAAGACATATATACATGTAGAATAACTATATACATGGTTCACCATTATAACCAATGGACCCCAACAACATTACACCGAGCAATCCTGCCGTGGGAACACAATCATGTCTAATTATCCCAACCTCACCACCCCCACCTTAGTCAATATAAAGCTGCCTGTACATTTCACCATGAATTAACCACACCAATTACTGCTTGTCCATTTCAGTTGTTAAGCAGCATGTCGGCGGGGACGTCGCCCCAGACGTCGGTACCCACGTCGTGCTGTGAGACGGGCCGACCCATCATGACTGACCCCCAGACAGGACAGACGATCTGCTCATGTCAGTATAGCTCGTCTCTCCTCTCCTACCCCCGGGTAGCCTCCCTCTCCGAGACCGTCTACGGATCCGCCTACGCCTCCCAGGGCTATGTGCCCTTTGGCACCGACCCGTCCGCCTTCTACTCTCCACTGGTGAGTGAGCTTTTTCGGGGTTTGATTGGTATTTAAGAGTTTGAGTGGTTCGGTATATTTGGGAGGGGTGTGTTTACGGCAGGGACTGGAATGAACTATATAAGAGGTTCAGGATTTGTCACATGTGCCACTCATGTGTATACACTACTGGGAAACTTTCACAAATTGTGTCACTTATTTGGGTACTTTTTCAAGTTATAATATTGATAAATAATATTATAATGTGTATATTCTAGAAAGATAGGCATAGCCCAATGTCGATGCATGTACCATTCTTCCCCATATATAAGGCCATGCAGTACATCATGTTATCTTTTTCTTTTAAATTTATTTCCATAGCAAGTATTATATCACATTAAGGTGTGTATTCTATATGACCCAATCCACTGTTTAGACTAAATAGCCTCATTCCACACCCATCACCCCAATACACACAATGGTAGCCCCTTTAACAATCACACCTTTCAATTAGCATAATTTGAGAGGGTGTGGATGGCCACTGGTGACCTCATTGATGCTAATGGTTTGATTGCTTATAACAGTTATATTGAATTGGCCCTTCACACAGGTGGGGGTTGCATGGCCTGTGGTTGTTAGCCCTTTAGGGTTGCATACAGCTTTAATGCACTGTTCTTGGTTGTCATGATGCATGGATGCATCCCTGGCGAGTATCTGACCAGTGCTGCATTCAAGCATCATGGTGTATCAACCCCACAGAGTCGGCACCATGTAATCATTAGTAATGCAGTGCTGGCGAGGGCTGCAGTCATGAATCACGATGACCAGGGGTAGCTATGTACAGCTATATTACAATGCATTGTGCGACCCTTAAAGGGTTACACATAGAGAGGTATCGGGGGCACCGCTGCCATATTTGTTGTTATTATGGGGTAAGGGGCGAGCACCCGGGCAGAGTGAATGTGTTTGGGTTGGGAGAGGGAAAATAAACTGTTTGTAACAGTTTGACTCGCCAACCACAAAACAATGAGGGTCTTTCTCAGTCTGAAGTGGGGGGTAGATGGTGGGGTGGGGTAGGGGGGGGGGGGGACTACTGGTATACTAAACCACGCGACTGGAATCCCCCTGAAGCTCCATACCCCCTGTGTGAGTGAAGTGATGGTGGTCGGTGGGCATCCATGGAGGTTGGAGGTGTGTAGGGATGGGGAGGAGGAGCGGTGATGGGGTGGGGTGGGGGGGGGGGGGCGGGGGTAACCCGCCTGGAGGGGTGAGTTGTTTCCCCCGCCTCAGGCTAGGGGTCAGCACTGGCGCCTCGTCACACTTATGAGCGACGTCGTCAGCGCCTCGCGTGATTCATTTCCCTTCTCCTGCCCCCCCCCCCCCCCCTCGTCCTCTCCTCTCAGACTCACACACACTCTCTCCCTCATTCCCTCCATTCCTCCCACCTCCATACTTGATTATGGGGTACCGGGTGGCTTTTGAATTGGGAGAAAGCAGCAAGGCTGAAGGGATGGGGGCAGAATCCAAGGGGGTGTATGGTGGGAGGGTGTTTGTAGGAAAAGGTCCTGAAAGGGATAGAGGAGTAGAAAGAGTTGAGAAGAGGGGAAGGGGTGGGGGTTGTTTGAGGTGACTGTTTTTACACCACCACCCCACCCCCTTTACCCCCGGCTCGGGGAAAAGAGACCGGCACGTGGGGAGTTGGTGACCGGGAGTCCCCCCGCGGGGTCCCGGTCAGTGGAGGTCAGTGTTGGCCGGTCTCCTGGTGACCTTATAGCCGGGGGCTGGGACGTCTGATTTGAGCTCCTCTTGGGACGCGAGTTGATTCAGAACAGATGCTAGCATTGGCTCTACATTTGGTCTCTATGTCAGATGTACATGAGGGCTTTGACATTGCGCAGAACATTCCATTGTACAATATGTATCTATCTATAATATGATCTTACAATCATGATAAACATGACATAAAAATAGAAGCAGGGATCTATGTACATCTATATACTATACTCCTGATAGAACTATTCATGTACAAAAATAATGTGTGTATGTCTATATATTACATAATATATCCAGGCGTATTCATTGCAAATACATATTACCATCGACTATGAGTATGACATATTTCAAATTCCCCATGTAGTATAATTCAAGATAAATCTATATATGTGTACTATGATAAACCAATACAGTCTCCGAGAGAAACCCAGCACTTGCACGTGTGTATAATGCTACACTTATAACTCCAAATGTCCTCTCCCCGGGTCAGTAGTGGGCGCTCATGGGTTAGTGTTGACAGTAGGGCCCGGCCACCCGATCTCTCTAAGACCGAGTTCCTGTCTGTAATCGGACAATGTCAATTTCTCTGATCTGAAATGTACACACTAGGGACCCACGTGGGGGATACAGCCGCCTAACAGCCCCAAATCCGGCCTAAAGGCTCGCCTATAGGCTTGCCCTTTGGCCCTGAAAATCTCCGGCCGAGGTCATCGCTGTTTTTAGAGCCCAAAGAGATAATGGATGCTCACTGAATATAGGGCCCCCGATACCATTGTGGGTTTTTTGAGCTGGGATAAAGCTCTGGGTTCTTTGGTTAAGAAATTGCCATGTTTTGCTGCCTTAAATGGATGTATTGAATTGGAGGGTGGCTATTAAATGGGAGAGCTTGGTGGATGGCTCCGGGAAGTGTGAGGGGGAATAATCTCTAATCTATTCCTATTTACACAGGTAGAGACAGTTTATGGTAATATGGATGAGGTTCACAATGAAAAGTGACTAAATGGAGGCTAATTTGATTTAGAACTCGATATAAGAAATTACCCCCCTTTGCCTTCATATTTCAGCATTGCCCATTAAAAATGAAAAAGCCTGTTTGGGTTAATAAATATCTGATGCATGGGTTGCTGACAAGGGGAGTGGGTGTTGGGTGTGATCAGCTGTGAATTGCTTCTGAAATAAATCAAAGGGAGAATAGTCTACAGTCAGGTGTGGAAGGCTAGGGTGGGGGTGGGGGTGTCATTATGGGGTTGATCGATTGTTAAAATGGTGGTCGTTAGAAGATGACAAGTGGGGTGTTTGGAGCATGGATACTGCTGCAGTTGGACACCCCTTTACATGCTAGTTAAGCTGATACAGTTTTCTGCCCACCCTGGAGGAATTTTATATGCCATAATATAGCTCCCTCCATGGTTGCATGCTCCAGGGTTGTCCGGCCACTGCTGTGAGGGTGGCGCGGTGTTGGCCCCGACTTGTCAGTCTCTATCATGGCCAGGAACGTCGCCTTACATTCCAAGCCTCCCCCACCCCACCCCACAACACCCTACACCAGCCCTCAGACCAGCTCACCACCCCGTGGAGGAGGGTCACAAGAGGGTGGGGATCCAACTCCAGGGGGTAGGGATCATGAGGGGCGGGCTACAACGTTCAGGAATGAATGGATGCTGGGATGAGGGCAGTGTGGGAGGTTACCCATGTATCGACACTCCACGGGGCCGGGCAGGTTAGAGACCGGGCCAAGCCCTGCTGAGTTGACGGCACCTGCGGCGGTTAGAGCCGGGGAGGAGAGGGGCGCGTGGCCGGTCTCTGGTCTGTACCGTCGCCACTCGCTGGGTTGCTGGCGGGCCGTGGGTTGTCAGTTTCACGTTGGGAGACGACGTGTACATTTCGCCACACGTGGAGACGATCTCTCTCCTTTTGTGGCACATGTGATGTTGCGGCTGTATGACGCTATGTGGCAGAAGAAGGTATCAAACGCACGGCAACCCATGTCCGTTGTAGGGAACGTTCGCAAATGAGTTCACTGGCTATTTAAAGGGCTCGGGGTCTTTAAGGATTTAGTGACGAACGTGACCATATTTTTTCTAAAAGGCAAAAGTGCACAAACATTGTGACGGGTGAGGGGTGTGTGTGTGTGAAAAGGGATGACATCATTTGTAAACGTTCCCTGTATGGATAGTATCGTACTCCATGCTTCTAAATTGTATGATGGCAACCATCCATGTGCCTCTACATGGGTACACACAATTTTGGCCATGTCGCTGTGTCGATTTTTAGCAGGAAGACAGTGCCATTGTGTCGATTTTTAGGCATATAAGAACTTAGAGGAAAAATCCCTGTGGGTCGATTTTTATCCCTGCTTTTCCTGTGTCCGTCGATTTTTAAAAGGGCCTAAAAGGGCCGTGTCGCCGTGTCGCCCGTGTCGATTTTTACCCATGTAGAGGCACATCCATGGGTACTAATCTGTTAAAGAAACCGTTTATAACGTATATATAATACTTACGACTGAAATCTGCCTTGAGCTGTTGAATTTCTTCACGGAGGCTCTAGGCATCTCCATGTTCGAGTGGTTGCCATCTTGGGATTGTATACAGATACTGGTGGGGTTTCCAGTCTAACCTTTGCTATCAACTTTGATATTTACACTGCCACCCAATGGGGCAGGCTACCACTCCTATTCTGCAGTTTGAGTTGAACTGCTCAAACCGCAATTTAGGCCTCAGTTGGGCCGCGGGCGGTGATTATAAATTAACCACTCACTAAGCGAGGCCGTGTCGATTTCACGCGGCCATCGTTAAGTGTTCATTTCAGTGGCTGCAGATCGCAGAGAGCACTCGCCATGCCCAGTTCCACTCTCCCCCCCCCCCGCCTCACTCTCCGGGCACAGACACTAGTTAGGCTATGATGCTATGGGGTTTCTATGGAGTGTATCCGGGATATTTTAGTATGGAGTCGGTCTTCTTTGATCAATAAGGTTGATACTAAAAATTGCTATACAGAGTTGCAAATGGAAGGGTTAGGTGGGTAGGATAGAAAGGGGTGGGTGGAATGTTGTAGAAGACTACACTATATGCATATATACCGGTACTAAAGGCAGGATTACATTGGTTCCTCCAGTCAGACAACCATACTGCCATACGGATGCCAGTCTGGTTAATTTACAATGTTCAACAGTTTGAAAAAAACATATACATCAAGGACCGATATTCAGCGCAAAAGCAATCCAAGCATAGGACATTATTGTATGCTTTAATGCCCCGGATTTCACGCCCACACAAAAAGAACAACTCATTTTATATTTTTTACCCCATTTTTTTTTATATCACCACGCTTCACAGGAGGGTCCCAATATATAGTATTCCAGAGGCTGGTTTCTTTCTCTGACCCCCACTTAATTCGCTGTACATATAGTTAGTCGGGACGGCGCCGTCGTATGACAGTTGATAGTCTCGCTGATTTAATCTAGTCACACTCGTGGCCATACATAATTTAGACCGGCCCGCTCGCCGCCCAGTCACCCGGCTAAAGGCGCGCCCAGTGCCGCCAAGCTAATGATGCACGAGGCGGTCTCCCCTCCACCCAACCCCCTCCCTTAGACTCACTGCCAAGTCAATGAAACAAAAACCAATTTCATTATTTCCCTCTGAAAAGCTAATTAGATGATCCGTTGTTGCGCGAATGAGTTATTGGTCGACCCCGTTTAGCTCCCCTCCTTCCTTCCTCACTTCTACCCCATTTCCTACTAGCACCCCCCCTCCCCCCCACACACACTGACACACTTGCTGAAATCCACACCAAGTGTCTAGTATTTATACCATTGAAGGAACCCTTTGCTTCCCATGAGGGTCGCTATACCTGTACATCCTACATCCATCAATCATGATAGGGTCACGGGGGAGTGTGTGGGTATTATAGGGTACAATCATGTTTTATTATTATCTTGTTTCTGACTTAAATATGATTAAATTTGTTTCTATTGTTTATTTATCATTATATATTTTTCATCTGCCTACCTAAGATATTCGAATCATGTTACCGGAAGCACATAGTTATTGGCAACAGGGTAGAAATGCAACAAATGAGTCTGAATACTAGTAGATATCAAGTTCCATCTATTCATTTTGGTTTGAAATATTTGTCAAACAAACTAAGTGTAATACATGTATATAAAAAAAAAAAAAAAATTCAACATTGACACATCCCAATATTATATTAAACACTGCTCTCTTTTCCTTCCTGCAGAACCCTGCCTACGACCTTAAGGATGGTAACGAGGCCTGGAGGAGTCTGGCCCACCCCACGGCGTGCTACCCCTACGACCCCACAGGCATGGCGGGCGGGTACCCCTACGGCCAGAGGTACGACCCCTACATGTCCACGTCAGTAACACACTGTCTGATATGTAGTTATAGAGTGTAATTTATGTGTGGAGTACCTGATAAGCTGATAAGGTTATTGTGTGTATAGCTCAAAGGGACAGGGAGTGATATAGGTATGTTAGAAGGGGAGTACCTAGTCACCTGTACAATGTAATCTCTATACAAGGGCCCCAGACGGGTAAATTCGACAAGGGGACAAAGACACTTCTTATGATCGACAAGGGGACAAGTCCACTCCTTAGGATCGACAAGGGACATGGAAGTTGAGTGACAATGGACAAATGCCATTCCTTAGCTGCGACAAGGGACACAGTGCTTTTGGAACAGCTTAGTGACAAGAATTTCTTTCCTGACTTATTTGATAATGATATCAACTTTATCTATTCCTGCGGAATATATTTTATGCCAGAATGTACCAGAATGCACCATTTCAAGTCTTGAATTTCAAAATGTTCAAGGTTTTATACCTGTCCTATAGGCATGGTATTTGCACAGATCTCTGCTTAATTAGTGACAAATCGACAAGTGTTTTTTGCTAGTGACAAGTGATAAGTCCATTTCTTAGAATCGACAAGAGACATGGGACCCCCCCGTCGGGGGCCCTTATACAGGGAAAGTGTGTTGTGAGGGGGGGGGGGCAGAGATAAGACAGGGGCTATAGTATAGAAGAAGTCGCTGGGATTTTCAAGGGTGAAGAGAATGGATATATTTTCAGATCAATATTTATTGCGATTTTTCCCATTTGTGAATGAGAGGAGGTATAGACACGTGGTTTCATATTTGTCTACTACACCATTGCATATATGCCACAGGAACACAGATATAATCACTCTGCAAACTTGCCATATTATCGGCAGATGCCAACATGTTTATGCAATTGAAACAAGATCGACTGACACATTTATAAATAAAAAGATTTAAAAGAAAAGATTTAAAAAAAAGAGGAGGGCAGATCGATAGAATCAAATTGTTGAATTACGTATCACCGTGTGAAAATCGATCAGGGAACCTAAAATAATGTAATTTTTCTCACCCTATCTCCGATACTAATGCCAGTCCAAACTGTGTGCATATAGGCCATGGGGCAGGTGAGGGAGGGGTGCCTTTGTTTTATTTATTTTGCCTCGCCGAGCGTAATTCGCCATCGATTGGCAGAGCAGACGAGAAGGAGTAAAAAAGGCGGGAAAGCCACGGCTTGAAATGTATTTGCGGAAGGCTTAGGCGGGATGAGCCGGGGCACGTGGCCTATTGGGCCGACTTTACCCACTGACAATACACATTGTGGAAACTGTGTTTGGTCTATGAACAACTAGGGTTGGAAAGGGGGTGGGGTTAAAAAAAAAAGGAAACAAAAATATAAAAAAGGTGTGCGTTGGGGGTAGTGGTTGTGGCATTTATAGGCAAGTGTAAAATTTTACGGAGACGGATGTATTTTTGGTGTGGGTGGGTCTTTTTTAAGCTGCAAGAAGGGCCTTTTTTCTTCAACACTATTTTTTTGAAAGCTCTCCCTGTTCCACTCCCTTACATCTGTGAGCGTATAGTGTGGCATATCCGGCGGGAGGGAAGTAGGGACCCAGTGCAGGGATGGGGAGGGGATATTGGGAGCTATATCTCTTCAGTATTCACATCTCGATCCCCCCAAGACTCTATCCACTCTAGGTTGTTGACATAAAACCGCCGTGGCACGCTTTTCATAGCCCACTAAGTCGTCTGCTAATATAATATAATATACATACCCAACGCTGTGCACCTATATTCTGTCCCATTCTGCATAATCCTTTCTCTATAATAATATCATCAGCAATCACAAACGCTAGTATAATAGCGCAAATACTTCGAACAGCGGCAAATCCGCATTGATGAGTCGTTAAAATCCAATTTTGTCCCGACACAAATCACTCTTTGATTGAAATTAGCGCCCATTTTCAGTAGTGGCTCAGCAGAATGAAAACAATCAATGCGGCTTCAGAAAGTGGGCTTTTATTCGCGGCCATGAGTGCAATTGTCGTCTGCCGGGCGGCGTGCACATGGCGCCCATTGTCTGTCTGGAGTAGTTTTCAATATTGTTCAGAAACTTGTCCTTTTCAGGCCCGTGTTCATTTCGCGGCTCAAATCGCATTCATTTTGGCCTTGGAGTAAACATGGCGGTCTGTGGAGGCGGCGGGCATGTTGATTTCTCTGGGTGAAATGCATTAGCTCGGTGGTCTCAAACCAAAGGGGATGTGAGTGTGTGTGGGTGGTGGTGAGAGCGGGGGGGGGGGGGGGGGGTGCTAAGCCCACAGGTAGCAACAATATACCAGTGCCATGGATGCAAGGGGAGGGGGCCCCCCATGTCCCTCTGTCAATATTAGTAAGAAAATGGAACTGGCTTGGGTGGACATATCGGACGACATAGAGTTAGAGTATACCAGACTGTGGAAAGGTTATAGCCAGAGAAACCACAGCATAGGAAATGGAGTACATTCATGAACATTGATGTAAAAGATGCACATGCACCCTCATGTATATACCTAAAATGAGGCTGAACACCTCACTTCACCATACAAATAATTCCTCAAAATCTCTGACCATGCTTGACCATCTCCCCTTTTCTCTCCTCCAGTGCCCTAGCACAACGGAAAAACGCCACGCGGGAAGCTACGAGCACGTTAAAGGCCTGGCTCCAGGAGCACATAAAGAACCCCTACCCCACCAAGGGGGAGAAGATCATGTTGGCCATCATCACCAAAATGACACTCACCCAGGTGTCCACCTGGTTTGCCAATGCACGGCGCCGACTCAAGAAGGAGAACAAGATGACGTGGTCACCCCGGAATCGGAGTGACGAGGACGGTAATAAACTAGACTCTGACGATGAGGACGGCGATGGCGACAAAGATGCCAACAGTAACGACGATGCCAAGGACCGTAAAGACCGCCTTGATAAGTCCAAGGATGACGACTCTGTCAGTGATGTTGGTGAGTTTCAATTTTGTTGTTTATAGCCATGTACATTTTGTACTAAGTATTGATTAATGGAGGAATTGTAAACATCGAATGAATAGACAATATTTCTTGGTTATTATACCATTTCATACTCCCTACGTTGTATATCTGTGTGCATTGGGACCTATATAAGGGACTCTAAGGTTAGACTTTGCATTAAAAAAGAGAACAAAATACCCAGACCCTATACAGGCTATAAATCCAACTCATCCATCTACTGGGCCAGGAAATGTATTGGTGAATTGACCATGCCTGCTCACGTATACAAAGGAGAGTGGTGATCTGACATCTCCCTCCCCCAAATAGATCCAATTCGGGGTGAAAGCCCTGATATTCCCTTTGGTGGGTTCAGTAGACACTGGGAACCATGAAAAGGCATGCAAGGGGTCCCCAAGCCTGCATGAAAGCTAGTCTCTTGGCTGGAGGCTTTGGTGAGAGGTGAGGACCCAGGAGGGGCCTTCTCTCTCCTTTTTGTGGCGGGCCAGTGGCTGGGAAACGACCGCTCCGGCGTGATTGACAATGTCGATTGGGGCCACTTCATTTGGCTGGCTGGCCGGGGGTAGGGTGGGTGAGCAGAGGGGTGGGAGGAGGGGGGGGGATGGAGGTGGCCTAGCCAGGCACGAGCGGATAGCCCCCACTACCCCCCCCCCCCCGCCATCCTAACCTCCCTCCTCCTCACCCATTCTACCTTTTCTCCCCCCACAAGTAGCCTTTCCATCAGAGGTGGGTAAATAGAGGTTGGACTGAGGGTGTGTGTGTGGGAGGGGGGGGGGGGGGCAGCAGAGCACTTGGCCAATGAATTACCCAGACACTACCGGTGCTTGGCCTCAACCCACCGATGTCAAATCGTTTCTCATTGGCTGAGGATCTACTGTTTCAAGTGCTGACAAATTCCAAATGTCTGACAAATGCAAAATGTCGTCTGCTGATAAAATAGCTCTACTCGAGATATTTTTAAAACAATGAAACCACAAATATTATGGATAGGACCGGTCGATATTAGCATAAAGTGGACTTCTAACCACATTTGCGGCCAGTGTTTAGCTTATCTCTCATCTATTGTAAGATTGCATCGTAATTAATCCAGTGGAGTTTCCATTATTGTCGTCTGCGGCTTGATAGGCTGTGGGCCTGGGTCGTCGACTCAGTGGCGCCGGACCCACTCCCCTCCTAGACCGCGACCACTTTAGATAGAAACGGTGATAGATTTCAGCCCGCCCAGATACTCCTCTGACGTAGTAAGGTGGGTGGGGAGGGGGGGGGGGGGCCTGGAGGAAAGTACATTTGTCGATTTCTATCTGACAGATGTGTCAATTACAGTGGTCATGGGGGCGGGGGTGGGAGCACCACAAGCCCCGCCCAGGTCAGTCTTATATCTGTACAGAATACATTTCATTGAGTAATCAACAAGGTACAGGGGGATATATCGGGGTGCCTAGATATGTAATTGGTGGTTGGGTATACCCTTAGTTCTATGTCAGCAAATGACACCCACACCCCATTCAAAATGTCCCATATTACTCTCTAAATGAACCTACTGGTTTTAACAGATCTAGGATTGTTATTATATTTGAATATATTTAACCGAAGCCCCACAACCAGCTGCCTGAATTATCCAATATCATATGAATTACACCCAATCATATCAAAAATAATTATTTAAAGTTGACACGATCACATATATAGGCATGGCTTTAGTAGTATAAGAGAGGGGGATGTAGGAAAATACCACTTTGTTGGTATGGTTATTTTGGGGCACACTTTGAGTCATTTTGGCACGCATGCCTAGGTCTGGGCTCCGTCCAGGATGTGTGGGATCGTCCTTGGGTTGAAGCGGACAGACAATTGGCTGATCGATTTCACCAGGGGTCAGGCAAAAACAGGTGTGGAGTTGTCACGTGACGAAATGGACACCCTCATGTACCAGCCCTTTATAGCCCAAGGGAAATCGACATTATAGAACTCGGCCCTTGGGTGACACTCCATTGGTCCGCCGGGTGAAATCGGGGTAAACTCAACATCACACATGTTAATGAAATTGACATAGGGCTATACAATCATATTTATATATTTCATTTATATTTATTCATGAAAAGTATATGATATTATGATCATATATTATTATTTTGTGATATGGTCATTGAATATTATTGTATGCTTTCTTTTGGCATGTCTGCGAAGGCAGGACTCTTAACCCCTACTCATTTTCCAGTAAATATAGAAAATAAAATGATAATCAGAGGAAATAGAATAAAATGCAACTCGTGGGGACATCTATAATACTTGCTAATGGAATGGAATTCAGCTGTCAGAAGATTGCCAAGTGGGCATATATCATAGGGGCCGTTGACAGGAGGGGGTTCCCTTATAATTCAGAAAATAGTTTAGGGCGGTGCCTTGGGTTCTTTGGCTGCCTTTTTCAAGGGGGCTGGGCCCCCGGGGGCCGACTGTGTGATTAAAAACGGGCCGGGTGGCGGCCCTCAATCCCCGGCGGAGGCTCGATCGACGGACGGCTGGCAATTGTCGCCGACCACGAGTGGCCATTAAATAATTGAGCGTATTTAGACAGCAGCCACAGCCCCCCCCCCCAAGCCTCCAGCCTCTCCACACCCCTAACCCCTTACCAGTCGCCAAAGCGTTTATCCCCCAAACAGGGGGACCGTAATCCTACAGTACTCTAGAGGGTTAGCAGGAGAATGGAGATAGGAGGGGGGGGGGGGAGGGGGTAACACGAAGGGTGTATAGCCCCCCCCCCCATACCCATACCCGGACCTACCCACATGAAATACACACAAGTAAATCTATTAAAAAGTCAGACTAACCTACTTTCATACCATTTTCAGCTCTTTCTTTCCTCTCATAATTGTCTTTCTGATAATGCTCTGTCGTATGGGTTTAGATAAAAGTTGCACAAACCCCCATCCCTCTGAATTTTATTATCCAAGTATACAGGGTCTCTCTTGGCAAAGGTCCACTTGGCTTCAATATGGGTTTGGGTGGCTGCTTTCAGGGGTCCAATTTGTTCTGATACTGCGAGAACTACATTGTATAGACAATGTCCCATATATGTGAGGGGTGGAGTGAGGACAAAAATATGCTGAGAGTGGAAGGAATGCATGTTTGCTCATGGGCGATTAAGCCTAGCCCCCCTCCCCCTTTTTAGGGAGAGAATTAATGCTTTTATATGTAAATTTTGGTCCGAGAAATTGTAGAAGAAATATTTCCCCCGAAAAGCCCAGCTCCGCCAACATGCTGGCTGTGCCCCTGTTACATACATAGATACCAACGCATTATATAAATCTACAAATGCATAAATTACCAAAGGACACAAAGTTGGCGTTGACCTTATACATAGAAATGGATCCAAAATGGCTGGGCCAACATATGTCGCACGGTGACACAGCATCCATGTGCATATGGGGGAGGGGGGGGGGGTGTTCTGAGAAATGAACACGACCTGTATTAGTCTACAAGCGACATAGACATGGATGACACGTGTAGTACATATCATTTGTCATTCATGAGAGCTGCGACATTCCCCGGACACTCATACGTTTAAATAGACATAAGACCCCCTTCCCCATACCACCCTCCCGCCCTCCCTCCCCTCTCCATGCCTTGCTTCAGAAATTTCCAAATAATATATGTATCTTTCCACCATATCCATTGCCTCCCCTCCACCCTTTCCTTTACAATCCGCCATTAAAGTAAATGACAATAATTGTCTTTGATACATGCAATTTGTGGCCATGTATTACTATACATTTATACATGACCTGCCCAATGGTGTTCAATGTTGTAACCCCCCATGCATGGGTCCTAATTTTCCCCATTAGATATTCACGTCTCCCTTATTCTATAATATACTGGCACTGACTGCAATCTGACACCATCCAGTGAGACTACAAGTCAGTGCTTCTATACACGACACATCTAACTGAATAGCACATTAGCATTTATGACGGACAGTGATTTGCAAAGCAGCATAGAACCCCCCCCCCCCTTTCCCCACACGCCCCATTCCACCTCCACACTGGCATTGCACACTTGTCAAAAGGCCTGACACTTCAAAAAAGGGAGGGTATATAGACAGTACAATAAGCCCGTATGTTAGACCGAGATGAGGATCACTGCTGAAACGTATCAGGCCGAATAATACGTGCACATTTCACTTTGAAATTAACATCACAACTGTCTCACCCCTACCCCTCAACCCCTGTGTATGGGTGACAGCAGGGACACTACTGCTGGCAGCTACCACTGAGTATATATTGGCCAGGCAGGGGACAAAGGGTCCCTTTTAGGTTTTAAAGCCCCATCTCCCGTGGCTGTGGCCGGCGTGATTGTCATGTTGATTTTCACTAATCCCGCTCGCCCCGTCCTTATCTAGGATGCTCACGCTGCCACGACGGCCGAGGTGATGTTCATTTCACGGCCATGTACATTTCACAGCGCTGTCCATTTTGCTGTGTTGTCCAGGCAGTCTGCATGGGTTGCCATTTTAGCCTTGCTTCAATGGAGGTCTAGAATACTTTTTTAGTGTTTGGAAGATGGGAGGGGGGGGGGGGTGTTGATAGGAAGGTAGTCTATAATAAGGTATGCAGTATATAGGGAGACACTTGGGTGGTCGCAGTATAGGCCCTACAGCATTGCCACAATCCCTAAGGCCACCATCTAAGAGTTTTACGCGAGAAAAATAACCACTAAGTATATACTAAGGGACGAACTCTTTGACCCCTTAAGGTAAATAACAATCATTCAAAGAAGAAAACAAGACAATGAGGAGCTGTGTATGACATTATTTGCATAATAATTACCCCCCCGCCATAATATATGTACCGTACATATCCATTATTATATGCGGAGCTGCACTTAATTTTGCACGCCTATTTTCAATCAATTTGGATTGAATCCACTCTTCCACGAGAACGATAATAATCTCAAAGATAAGCTGGAACAATATATGGGGAGGGGGGGGGGTGGGTTGCAGCTTTTAATTCATTTTAAATATTCACAGGGCAGCCAGAGAAAGACCTGATGTCAATCATAGCATGTGGTGTGTGTTTACCTTAGATGGGAGATAAATGGACGGTGATCGATAGGAAATTAATTCAAACGCATTTTGAAATGTGTCACAAAATGGGAAAGTTATACTTAGGTGTTGAAACATTGTTGGCTGATTGTTGGAACAACCATTTCTAAATATAAGGCTAACATTATACTTTTTTCTGTCATTTCATATGATGAAAATTGTTGTAGCAGATTTTATTCCTGTTATTATATATCATGACTAATAGTGGTACATTATACGTAACATATATGTAACATTATCAGCCCAGTTAACCCCCCTTGTCTATACATGAGTATATCAAGGCACTGCT
The DNA here is from genome assembly GCA_947462335.1 of Harmothoe impar. Taxonomy (NCBI): domain Eukaryota; kingdom Metazoa; phylum Annelida; class Polychaeta; order Phyllodocida; family Polynoidae; genus Harmothoe; species Harmothoe impar. The sequence goes on from OX381712.1 coordinate 35,036,468, forward strand.
ATAGGGTGGGTAGGGCTTCTGGGGTAATCTGTTCTCTAGATAGATCCCGTGGAGGTCGTGTGTGTGGGGAGGAGAGTAGGGTAGTCGCTGCATCATCTAATGATGCAGCCCCGGCATCCCCCCCCTACCCACTGCCACCCACCCCACCCCGCCCAGCCTTAAAAGCCTTTCCATGTCGCAGCAGGCGCCTGCCCCACATATTGTATTGACCCAGTGATGTGAGCTCAGTTTTCTCCTCTTTCTCTCCCTCCTAGATCGTGACCAGGACCTGAACGTCTGTGGGGACGACCCGGATGACCTCTCCGACCTCAAGGTAGACGTCGACGACCACGACGTCGTCGTCGGCGGAAGTGTCCTGTCGGAGCGCCTCCCCAAGCCGGTGCTGCCGGGGCTGGGGTCCCTGCACGGAACCGGAACTCCGCCCACCCTCGGCCAGCAGTCCTCCTGCATGAACGCCAACAACAACAACACCTCCTCCAAACCGCGCATCTGGAGCATCGCCGACGTCGCCACTTCCGGTAACTCGCCGCCGGGTCGGGCAGGCGGCGCGCTCAGTGGGAGCGGGTCGCCCGCGGCCGGCGGCGGTGTCGGAGGCAGCGGCGGCGGCTTAGCGGGGGGTCTGGGGACCACAGGCCCCCACCTGGGCTCTCACCTTCTGGGGGGCGGCGCGGCCCACCATAAACTCTCACCCGGCGCCGACACGGACGCTTACCGGCCGCTCATCAACGGCTTCCGGCCCTGGGTGAACGGCACTTCCGGTGTCGGTCTAGGCTCGTCGGTGTACCCCGGAAGTCACCATCCGCACCACGCTACGGCGCTGAGCCCGGTGCATGGACAGTCTAGTAGCGGCGGCGCGCTACCATTGTCGGGTGGCGGCGGCGGCGGCGGTGGCGCCAACACGTCGGGCATGACGCCTGTCGGGAACGGGCCCCTACTGCAGCCGACGTCAGGCCTGTTGCGGCCGTACGCCCTGACGCCGCGCACAGAGGTGCACTGACAACTAACCCCGTCCTACGGGGCGGCGCTACACAACAACACGACGACCACATCATCAGCCGGCTACGGCCCCCTCCAGGGGGTCAGCAGCAGCACCCTCAACACCCCTACTCACCTTAATAACCAACACCATCACCAACTGCACAGCCTCCAACAACAACATCACCAGCAACATCCATTGACTCTGTCCACTATCCATCACCACAACAACAACAACAACACCTCACAACAACATCATCCACAACACTCGAGCAACAACTCGCTGTCCACCCCTTCACCCCCGTCCTCCCCGGACTATTTATAGCAGCTGCTGACGTCACGACCTACGTCAGAGATCCATGACGTCACGGCGACGTCGTCATGACGTCACGTCGACGACGTGAGGTTCTAGTCAGCCCTGGAGGAGTGGGTTGGGTGGTGGTGTTGGTGGTTGGGGGTGGACACTACTGGCGCCCTCTGCATGCCGTCATCAGTACTACGCTATGCTCGTCATCATTACGTCATCATCATCATCACGTCATCATTATTGTCGTCGTCGTCGTCACTGTGGTCATCGCCGCCGTCGTGGACGTTCCCTCCGCCTACCTATCTGGTGAGTAGTCTAAAAATCATAAGCAACCATTATTTAAAAATGTATCTTTAAGATTGTGCATGCCAAGATATACATGTATCGCAGTTCTGCATTATGATGTATATTCGGCACTTGCAGTATTCTTGTCACTTTATACATGTACTATACAATATGACACCACCCTTCTGAAACATAAAGCCAGGGCCTGTATTCCTCATATTCGGTCGAAATTAATACCAGGATGTCGATTTCAACCCTCCGAACCCAGTCTATGGGCCGTCTCTCTGATCACCCTACACTGACACCCCCCCCCCCCCCAACACACACTACTTAGACCCATTTCCTCTAGTTTTAACCTATCCAACCCCAGAACCCCTTTCCAACGTATCCCAATTATAGATAATGTACCGACAAATGACGTATGTGTACATTTCGGTGGGCTCGGGGAAAGGAGAGTGGAAGGGAAATTGACCCACCCTCCTCCAGGATGTCGATTTCACCAGCTCGCCTGCCGGTCTATTTTTAGAATGAATGAGTCTAGTGCTTCTGGAAAGGAGAGACACCGACAGGGGAAGTTGGGGATTTATTATGCGATGGACAGGAATTAGGAGAGATAGACAGGGGAAGTAGACAGACACCAGTCCCCTTCCAACCTACTCTCTGGGTAGTTGTGATCATTGTATTTATACGGCACTAGCACATCCTGGTACCTCAGGTAGTCGGGGGTTAAACCCCCATCTCCTTATCAAGCTAATCCCCTCAATTTACACCTGGAACAAAGGGACTGATAAAAAATTAACCCATAATGCACTGCTCTGGAGTCGGGGGCCTAACCACAATGCATTGCTCTGAGGCAATATGGCTGCCCCCATAGTCTAATGCGCTAGTGCCGTATAGTAAAAGTGGCCCCAGAAATTGCATGCTTTATAGAATGTCGACCCGAACAAATGTTCCCGGGTACTTTTTCCCCCTTTCCCTAATATTGCCGTTGAGAGGCTATGATGGGAGACCTCAAGCGAAATTAATGACATAATAGACGCAGAGTCCGCTTGTAATCTTCGCTTGTCAATCACATGTTTTATGTATTTTGGTAATGGAGGCGTTTCTTGCTGTTTTGCCTGTGTTCGCCCACATTGACACACGCACAGTTCGCTGGTCATGTGTGTTATTACTTCCAAACCAGAAATGAAAGATTCAGTTAAGCACGGTTATTTGGGTAGGATAAAAATGCCATCACTGCAAGTTGCCACCTAGAAAATCCCATGTGGTAGTCACGAAGAGAGTAGTCTCATAGTTATGAGTTAATTTTTAAAAGTGATTGTTAACAATGTAGTGAAGTTCACCGAGAGACAAAAATATAGATGAAATGGTTCGCCTCGCATGCAATAATTGTTTCAATTTAAGAACAAAAAAAGACTCACTGCCTGTTGTTAATGAAATTGCAAAACGATTACGTCAATTGCTGACAATGATGGCCTTTTTGGCCTGGGCTGTTGACTAATGATTGATGCTTCTACCTCAATGAAATAGACACATGTATTTAATATGGTGTACAGCAAGTTTGCAGACACAGTGAAAGAAACCCCATCCCCATGCACTTCTAACCCCCACTACCCCACACATCCCCCTCAGAAACAGACAATGCCAGGGAATACTACTGGGATACGACTTCCACCCATAGCTCCCCACCCCTCTCCTCGCCTGCCTCCTTGCCATAGTCCCAAGGTGGTAAAATCCACTAAGAGCAAAAAGAGAGAAATAATAATTATACTCCCAGCCTGCCGCCCAGTGGTCTCCAGGGTGGAAATCGACACGTAATTCCATTGAGAGTCTGGACATTAAGCAGCACTGTGGTAGAGACGCTATAACACATGTATACTGAACTGGAGGGGGAGGGAAGGCTAGGAGGAATTGGGAGGTATGGCATGTCAGATAAAGACAAGGAATTCAATTTAGAAATTACCCCTTTTTTCTGCACATCCCAGTCAATGTCATCATATCATACGCCCATCTTTAAAATATTCTTATTGAATCCCCCCCCCCCCCCTATCTCAATCTCCAGCCTTTTTTCTAGCTCCTCCAGGTCCCTAATGCACCACGAAGGGACCTCTGGTACTCAGCCATGGTCCCTATACGAGCCTCATATTCAACCAGACATGATTTTCTGCTGGCATGTGAACTTATTTTCCTCGGTCCCTTAGAGGGCCAGAACTCTGGCCAGAGCTCTGCTGTGTACTCACAGGAGGTTCCATTTCATGGTACAGAATGTTCTGTATTCTAACAAGACTTGGCTGTTCTCTATTTCTCTACATTTTATAAATGGATATATATGCTTTAAAAGGAAAATCTGAAAAGAGGATATTGTGTGTGGAGCATCAGTTACTTGATTATCCTACTCTAGATTATTACGGTACAACACATCTTCTGCTACAGCACGTGTCCACATGGTAGTCCCACACGTCTCAGACAATGGCCCCTCCAGGCCCTTTTCCCCAGACCCCTCCACCTCCCCTCCCCTAGACCACACACATTGGTGCATGAACCATCATCTACACCACCCTCCACACCTTCTCCTATAATACCTAACTTCCATCCCTGGCATCCACAATCCGCCATCAACCCAGTCCAATCTTCTCCCAACCCTTTGGCTTTCCTTATCCCCTGGAGGAGCTCCAGGGAGGGGCTCCTGGGCGGGGCAAGGTAAACACCGTCTGGCCCCTGGTGGGCCCTCTCTCCTCCAGCCTGGGCCCTTCTGCCGGGCCCCATGAGATAGATGAATGGTCCTCCTAGTGCCTGCACTACTACTCGGGGATGCTTAGAGTGAATGATTGCACTCATAGGAAGAGTCAGTTGAGTGAAACTGAAAGACTGAATTAAGAACATGAACAGTACAGCATAGGAAAGGAAAAGGCAGAATACACAGGAAGGCCCACCGATATATGTAGCCATTGCAACATATTATATGCACATAAGTATAGATGTAGTTTGGGAACTGACACCTTTGCACTTGGTTTCTCTATTGTTTAATTATTTTCACTTTTACCTGATTCAATTCAAATGATTCAAGTTGTTCATGGAATTTCCCCTTTTGTATTTTGCAGTCTGCCTGATTCGCTAGCTGAGGACATGAGGTCAAGGTCACAGTCCACGTTCAAGGTCACCTAAGGGGTCAAGGCCGTGGCACCTTTAGGTCATTATTTTATGTGGCCTCTTGTCCAGCTGGACGGTAGTCAGTGGGCGCCCTGAGTGTATGACTAAATATGGACAAAGGGGGCGTGGCGGTGGGACATAGGATGTTTTGCATACAAAACACATCACCTAATATAATGACTCTGGGCGTGGTCTCAATCAAACACTGGATCCCCCATCAACATAGGATGGGTGGCTCTCCAAGGCAATTGTACATGTATAGTTATTTATATCGCGCTATGTTGCAATCAATGAAATGATGAAGGGTATAATTGACGATTATTGTATATATATATCTATAATATATAATTGGAAATGTACATGGTCACGTACTGTCCATTGTGCCATATATTCAATGGCGGAGCTGTTTTTCCGGGTAAAAAAACAATACTGATTATTATTATTATTATTTCCTGCATATATTATTCTATTTAATGTACACCAGAAATTACATGAAAATGCATGGTGGTGTCATCCCACATTCAAGAAATGCTGGGAAAAAAACCGGCCCATTGCTAATATAAAAACCAAATGTTTGGTCTTGAATGATAATTATCTTTTAGCTGTGTGTCAGATATAAAATTGTTAAATAAACATTGTTTATTATTTAACTATAGACCACAATGGAGAGATTCTGTATTGTAAACGTTATGGGATATGTCTAATCATTATGTACTATGTACAAACCCTGTTGCTCTATATATTTATGATAATTTCTCTGTGATATTTATTGGAAGAAATGGATATGACAATATACTACACTGGGAACACAGAAATCCTTCATGTTCTAGCTGTGGCGAGCCCGTAGCTTTTAAACCCACGGTATGAAAGGTATTTTGGGTGTCTAATGCTCGGCCAAACTGTTCGGAACAGTACTCAACATAATATTGTATTGGTTTCTGAGTTTTTATATTGAAATACACAAACCTACCCAAAATATAAACTGGTGTCTTTGTTTTATCTTCAACTGTGCTTTTTATGATTTCTGATAACAGTCCAATGTTAAATAACTACAATGCATACCATGTTTGTTTTCATGAAGCTCAATGAAATCATAAATATCGAATGCAATGTCATATTAATAATGATAAAAGACTGTTTTATAAGAACACCTAAAAAGGGTGGAACTTTATTTCCATTAAATGATGGATCACAATTAAGACGGCATTTCTTTCAAACAAATTGAAGTCAAATGTTATCAACAACAAACAAGAAGAAATATAGAAGAAAACACACGAAAAAAGTCCCCATGGTTCTGTGATAATTGCATAATGGGCCCCTATTCTGGGGAAGGATTTCACTAGACCAGTCTTTGATATGGCACACTTCTTGAATAAGGGAAATAGGGGCTAAAAAATCACAAAAAGAAAAAAGGGGACAGTATAAATTTACATGCATTCTATGAGAATGGCCCAGGAAAGGAAGGCACACTAGAGTTGCAAATAGACAAGAGTTTAACAAATGAACAGGCATGAATGTGGGGATCACGGAATAAATTGCATTTGGCAGGTGAGGGGTGGGTAGGTTTACCTGGGTCATGGTCTGCTGATTTTCACATAATGCTGAGGATAGCAGTGGTAATTGTAACTTGCTGTCACCTGTCCTGGAAATGTACCCCCCCCCCCCTCCCACACACACACGACACAGCCCCTCCACCCTTCACCCCTCGGGACCTTTCTACACTGTTACAAATTACCGTTGATTATACAGAGATTCACCGTTAAATTTAACGGTTCATCACCGTTACCCGATATTACGGTGAGGCAGCGTCAACCCAATTGCTTTTACAGTGAACCTCCGTAAACCGTTACGGTAAAGCACTGTAATTTCCTTTACAGTGAAATTCCGTAGTATAGGAAGTTCAATCTTTTCCAACTAGGTGGCAGCCTAGTTCCAGAGGAGATTTCTCTGAAGCTTCAACAATGAAAAGTGGACTAAATCTATTAGAAATCAAATAGTTCTCGATTACCTTTTTCAATACAGCATTAACATTCTAGTCTAAACCTAAGCTTGATCGAATATTCATAATGAATAAATAATTAACCCTTGTGGGACACCGGCAAGTAGTTTGGATACCATAGACACCTCTTGTGTGGTAATGAGAAAGATATATATGGAGGCCATATATGGATATTACTGGAGTTTTTGTTTTATAACAATCCTAGCCTACTTCTGCTTGTAGATTGTAATGGTGATGTGACATGTGACATTTATCTATGTCTCTTAGTGGCTAATTCATGATAATTATGAATTCTAGTCACAAAGATGTCTTTATGAATTGGACATGCAGCCAAATCAGACATTGGGAATAATTGTAGTGAATTGAGAACATAATTATGACTACAGAATAATCTGTCTATGCAAATCACTATATAAAAGAAATAATCCTTAAAAGTTTGAGCCGCTGCAATAGCTAATTAAGCCTCTTTAGTCATTATTAATTATAACGGTGAAAACCCGTATACAATAACGGTGACATCTAAAAAACGGTGACCCTAAAATAAACGGTGAAAGCTTGGCATCCATTGTTGCCAGTGAATCACCGTTTTTTCTACGGGGGATTTTTAACAGTGTAGGGATGATTGGCAGTTTCCCACACGTCGTACACATGTAATAATATAGCTTGATTTCATAACAGGGGAAGATTGCATTTTTGGAGGCTCTCCAAGATGTCTTTTAAAATTGATGAACTATATGAAAGGAAACCCATAAAATGAGAGTATTTAATTGAATATTGGCACAGCATGTGCATAACACCTCTGACAGAGTCACACAAAAGGAAGGGAAAGGCTTTTGGCTTGGATGGAGAATTTTCCCATGAGGTAGGGTGCAATGTGCATATTGTTAAGCCCAGTGTACATTGCATCGGTAATGTACATGTCCACAACTGAAATCAACACAGACAATTGCTGTGGTGTGTGCATGTTCCACATGAGTGAATCATGAGGGTGAAAGGAACATGGCTTTGTGTCAACATCGTAAATAAATCAACAATTACATATAGGTCAAATTGACATGACACTGTTTGAAATAGACATTATTTGGTAAGGTCAAGGGTCATGGATGTGACATGGGAAACGGTTAGGGTAACAATAGGCTGACATTGAATTAACACCAGTAACACATAGATTGGCAATGATATTGAATTTGAAGTAGTGTCATGAGAGCCTAGTTATTTGAGGAAATTGGTAGCAACCATGGGTGTTACATTTCATTTAGGTGTATCCCCTGTTAATTGAATCAGACAGAAATTGGTCCCGGTTATGCCTATGGAAACAAGAATGCATTTTGACTTCCTTTATCCCCCTTCGCAGGAGGGCCATGATCATAATGGAATTGGGTTTAAGGCAAATTTATAGCGACTTATGTATACCACTATAGCCATAATAAATCACCAAACATTTGCAGGCCAGACACACTGTCAGGTATATTTAGTAGCTAACAAATGCACAATAAACACATTGACTATAAGAGGCCCAGAACCGGTCTTGACTTCTGATATTACATGTAGATCTGTGGGAGGCTATATTATGACGTCCATATTCATCGCATGCTGCGTTTATAAGCCCCCTACCCCTTCTCTTTGTTTTTACTTTCATGTGTGTTTTTTGTGTGTGTTTTTTTGTGTGTTATTTTCTAATATATATATATATATATATATATTTATTTTTTTTGGGGGGGGGTCCACAATTTTGAAATGTAAGATTTGACCCACAAGTTGTTCAGGAAATGTGCTTCCAACATGCAGCGCCCACCTCCTGTCAAAGTGTTTTCAAAATCATGGATCCGCCAATATAGCCCATCCACACTAAAGACCCATACTTGTGACATTTTGAAACATTTTTTAACTCTTGGCCAAGCCGTTCTTGGACGGTATGGTCATTTTCATTCAGTAATCTAGTGTAATTTAATGCCCTTTTAACTTTTGTATATCTTATAATACATGTATAATATAATTCTATTAAAGGATTGATTCATGGAGAGATGAAGAAGGTGGATACAGTTGACTTTCGGCACAAGTTTGGATTATTGAAATCTCACTCCAGGTTCCATCCTTCCTCATGTAGACTGCACACATCTAGAGGAGATCGTTCATAAATTATGTCACCTATTTTGGAGCCCCTTGCACAGACCCGAGTGCAACTGCCCCTTGTCACTTTTTTTTTGGAAGAATTGCCCTTCATGTATTTAAATACTGCCCACCCAAAAACTACCCCAGCCCCTGACCGGTAATGTCATTTTTGAACGTTCCCTAGATGGGGAGTGTCCCCTATAGTAGCAGACACACATACATGATTGTACCACCCTCCTGTTGGCCATCGCAGAGCGGCGTCGTTGGGGGTCGGGCTGTTGTGTTTGGTTGTTTGGTGTTTCAGTCTGATCATCATTTCGCCGACACAGCCTGAGAAAGTTACAACATGACCGCACGCCTCCCTCCCGCTCCAACCGGTCTCGCCGCGCTCCCGGCACCGCGCGAACCGATTGTCGTCTGCGCAACAACACAAAAACAACCAGCCACCAGACCACCCACCGTCTCAGCTCTTCCCAATTAATAAAACGGTTTGGATCAAGGGAAAAACCAGGAGAATCGACGAGATGGGAGCACGTGTGCGATAACAAACATCACACGATTGAATCGGACGCAGCTAGGTTGTTGGTTGGAGTGTAAACAGGGTATAATAAGATACATTCGGCGTGGGGTGGTGGCCGCTGAACGCACAGGAGGATGTCCCGACAACATGTTCATCGTGACGGAAGAGCTGTTTATCACTGAAGAAATGTTTCCGCCCAAGGTTCAGTTTCCTGGCAAAAAGAAATAGACATTCTATAGGATTTTCAGAATACAAAAACTATTTTCAAAACATAGGAGCTGACACACGTTTCAATGTTCCAATATTTATAAAGGTTTCAATGTTTATAACGGTTTCTTTGTACATCATATATTGGCTATAGATCCTTTTTAGTAGATTTTGTGAAATCTCAAATGGAAAATGAGTAATTTGAATAAATTTAATTGCTAGTTTTCACATTATCATGCATGGATTCAGAAAATAATGGAAATGTAAACGTTTATATGCATAGCCATATTTGAAAGCCTAAAGCGCTTAAATACTGCGCGACGAACTATATATATTTCTGTCCTGTTCCGTATACTGTTGCCTCTATGCATGAGGTTATTAGTTGGTATGGGATAGGGCAATGTAGAGGAAGAAGTTAACATCAAAAGTAACATTTCTCTGAATATCAGATTTTCTGATCTGACCTTGGTCGGGTAAATGGCAATTGACGTGTGCAGCTACATCCTTGACACCAGAATAGACAGGAACCCTGCTGTATTACTGTGATATTTCACTTATACATATTGTTATGGAATGAAGTCATGTCAACGTTGTGCCACTATATACGCACGTATTTTGAATGTAAAAGTCACATACAGAAGCAGGTTATCAACATCCATATGAAAATACCCCACCAAAGCGGTATAAAAATAAAATAGTTCAAGGCAGTACTGTAAACAAAATCATCAGAAGCAAATTTTGCTCTTTTTTCCATCCCACATTTTACACTTTGGTGACAATCATCAAAAACAATATACCGTGAAATAACCACCACCAGCCTAATTGAATAACCAATGTCTGAAATATATTCATGACAATTGACTCTACATGGGGGAGAATTGAAAAAGAGGGAGATAATATTCTATTTGCTACTGGTGGTCTGATGACTCCCCTATAATTTTTGACACCAGAGTGGAGGGGATCACACGCCTGGATAGACACCTTATTATAGGACACACCCCTCACAGATTGCTATCAGCTTACTGGTATCCAACCTGAGGATATGCTGGTCTCTCTGTTCTGTAAGTGTAACACATTGTGAATGGTGTCACCGTGACATGATACCTCTGATAGGGATATAGGTGTTCAAATAGATGACTCTCTAACAGTTTAAATGCCCAATATAATATACGATTAAAGGCCCAAGTGCATTGCTTATACAAAGCATAACCTGGTCATTTTTTCAACATGTGAGCAAGAGAAATATGTTGTATGGAGGGGTGATGGACGTTTTTAATGTCCAGGGGGGGGGGTCCTGGGGGTCCGGACCCCCCCCCCCTTTTGGTCCACCCATAAGGCTGTTCAAATAGACTTTGCCGAGGGTGGACCCCCCCCCCCCCTTTTGGCCCATACCTGATGTCCACCCCCAAATGTGCTATAAAGTGCATCAATTGGCATCAATATTTTCAAAATTTTCTGAACCTCCACTCCCAGATGTCCACTTAGAAATGGCAGCATGTACCTGATGAAGGGGCAGATTCAGGGGGGTCCAGACCCTTTGCCCCTTTATGTAGAGCTATAAGGATCTCCACCGGAAAGTCAGTGTACAAACAAAGAATTGTATGTCTAGAATGAGGGGCAGCCAATGTAAGGGGCATACTGTGTTGAGGGGCAGCCAATGTAAGAGACTGGGACTGTCCAACTACAGAAGGTGGCAGGGAACATGAGGTGGTTACTCCCAGCCTGTTTACACTGCTATAATTTTCATTGAGGGAGGTCAACTGCTGACAGAACTGCTACCCCTGGACATCTCCCTGCTAAATTTGGGATGTACCAGAATGCCATAAGTGCATCAATTCACATCTACATTTTCGAAGTTTTCTCAACCTTGGAGTACACCAGAATGCTATAAATTGTGTCAATTGACATCTATATTTTCAAAATTTCCTCAACATTGGGGTATACCAGAATGCTTTAAATTGCATCATTTTACATTTATTTTCTCAAAATTGTCAAAGCTTTGAGTACACCAGAATGCCATAAATTGCATTAATTGACATCTATATTTTTCAAATTTTCTCAGCCTTGGGGTTCACCACAATGCTCAAGTGCATCAATTGACAAATATATTTTCAACATTTTCTCAACCTTGGGTTAGACCAGAGCGCTTCAAATTGCACCAATTGGCATCTAAATTTTCAATTTTTTTCTCAGCCTTAAGGTAGACCAGTATGCTGTAAATTGCACCAATTGACACCTATATTTTCTAAAATTTCTTACCCTTGGGGACATGCCTCCAAACCCCCTAAAATTTTCTAAATATGTCGCTTTCGACGCACGTTATAGCGCTGATAATTTAGGTGTACTAAACTTCATACTTCTGGAGTGGACCCCCCCCTTTTCAAAATCCTGGATCCGCCCCTGTGTATGTATAGAGAAGGGGCGTTGAGCATGGTGTATGAACAGAGAAGGGGTTGACAATGTTGTATGAAGTTGGAATAGATTAATTATTCGCATACAGTCACTTTTGAGTACGGAATATAGACCAATAATTAAGTGCATCAATATCTATGTAATTATTTTTTCCCACATTATTTCTGCATTTATCCATATCACGTGTAATACATACATATAGCCATAGATCAAGGACATTACGCCTGAAACAGTAAAGTATAGCAGTTTGTGTTCCTGAGGAAATATTTACTGAGTGCAAATCCTGCATGGTTAGGCAACATTGCTGTTAAACATGGTGTGCCAACACAGAGAACAGATGTTCGACACAATGAGAGTCATAGTGTGGGTTACACATAGTGTACCTTCATGTCCATGGTGATAACCAGGGTAATATAATAATATACCTGCATGCAATGATACTATTATACTAGTACATGTATACTCTGATATACCCTACACCTTGTAAGGTGTAAGTTACATTTGTAATCAAGGTAATCCTCCTGATATGCATGAAACACTGAAGACGCACTCTTGCATTAAAACCGTGGATATTGATTTCACAGACGGTTCATAAATGACGCTTTGTGTGAATGATGCCTTTTACTATACAAAGCCGATGTTATTTCAATATAATATAAGGTGGGGGGAAATGTGTGATATCATTGGGAACATAACCTTTCTACTCTGAAACCGCCCATTTTTATTCTTTATTATACCGGTATCTATCATATTATGAAACCAATGGATTTGCAATCTAAGAGTCTTTAATCAGTGTTCATTGCCAATTACAAAGGCCCTTTTCAAGTGTAATATCCAATATGTTCCCCGTCAGAAATGGCAGCATATGGGCTATTACTTTTGACCCGTCGGCATATTAGAGATAAAAGCGCTACCATATTAGATACATACGACCTGTTGATCTCCTCGCCATGTCCCCTATTAACCAGCCTTGTCAAGAGGCATGTTGAGCATGGCTATTTAACATGTCGACCCAGTCTGCCATGTCAAAACAGCATGTAGCAGGCATAGAGTGTTTGATGTCCAGACCATCCAGGACCATTGTGATGCTCATTTCCCTTATACATAAACACAGGCGCCTGCTGGTACGATACACATGGATACAGAGAAAGCCAGGCTCATACAAGCTTTCCTACCAGCCACCACCACCCACCTCGAGCTGTGAATAATTGGCTCGGCCGTTCAGAGCAATTTATTGTCAGTTGCCTCTCTCCTGGAGGCTCTATGTGTATGGTCAGTGGCCATTGCCAAAACTGAGGGCGCCCCAGCCCGGGTGTCCCGCTGCGGAGTAATAATAGGTTGGCCTGAGGGGCCGCTTCGCTAACAGCCGCCCTCCCACCTCATATCTCTTGGAAATTAACCCACTGATTGGGATCTCAAATCATGAGTGCTTGAAAATGGGACTGGTGAAATGGGCATACAGACAGGCGCCAATAAGGCAATAAGCCATGGAAGCCGGTGGCCCTGTGCCACGGTTATAAAAGCTAAAGAATTGAGCTTTTTATTTTATTTTTATCTTGAGGGGAAATATGGGGGAAATATGCTGCGTCATGCTGCCGGACGTCGCCAACACGCATGCGCGGTGTCAGGGTTGACAGCTGCGCCCTCAGGCGGCCTGAGAAGGTGGCAGGGTGGGCGTAAAAGGGCAGACGACATTTGAATGTTTTTGATTGACAAATGCTAATAGGAAAGCAATAGGGGCCGAACGCACAATAGCACCAGAGACGCATAGACCCCACAGTATACTGTTAGAAAACAACTCACAAAAAGGTCTGATCCCTTGGATGGGAATTGTAGCTTATGCCCAAGTGGCGAGTGCCTCGATTGGAAATCGATTATACTGTTTGGACTATATTCTCTTGACATTTCCGATTTATTGCAACTCCTGAAACAGAAAGCTATGCATTTGAAGACGCGGAAGTGGGGGATAGGTAACACCATTATATTTTGGCATTTCTATATTTCATTTAGTACATGGAAGATACCATTAGTACATACTAATCATATTGAAATGCTTTATCACACCAATAGAAATCCTTTGTTTACAACCGAGCCACCATATCAGAAACAGTAAACAAAGTATGATCACTGGCTCCAATCGCACCATACTTAATCGGTCATTGTTTTGGCTCTCATCAAGTCATTAGTCCAACAGTTTGATCAGTGTTCATAATTGATCCAGACGTGGGCATCCCACCAATAAACAGTCCAGAACATGCTAGTATCTTTGAATAATTTATACACATGTCCTACTGTGCTATCAGAAATATTGCTGATGCTGCCGATAAGAATTATTGATTTGTATTGTTAGTGTTGGAGATAGACATGCACTTTGTGATAGCAGTAAACAGAAGTACCTTTGATTGGAGCAATTCAGTTTGCTGAAGATAATTTTAGTCATGCCATTATGTAAGAACCCAGCAAATTAGTCTGATACTGTTTAAAGTTGCGTGGGGCTGACACAAGATCACGCTTATTTCCATGTACTTGCTATGTCAGCATGTTTACTGATGTTCATACCATGCGGTGTATCTGAATGTTAAAGGCTTGGTTCTCATTGATATAAAACCATTCATAACCTGCATTCCTTTAGAGGTATGGGAAATTTACAGGTACACTCAAAAAATAAACTTGTCTCCAGACTCTTCAAAGTGACGGTCATAAAATAAACAAGGCAAAAACTTGTCTAAGTGACAAGGAAGTGGGTCTTCTAGCTGGAGATAGAAGACCCACTTGGTATGTGCCGGCCCAAAACCCGACACTTGCCAGCTCCAGATTCTATTTGCGGGATGGTAACCTGATAGGTTAGACAACTTTTGACTCGTTTATTTTATGACAGTCACTTTGACGAGTCTGGTGACAAGTTTACTTTTTCAGTGTATGGATACACGTACCAGGGTATATAGCTAGGCAATAACAGCTTTTCAACGGGAATGGTAAATAATATATGACTTAGTTGTCTATATTCCCAAAAATAGGTCATAATTACCAGTAATAGACTAAATGGTGTCCTTGCTTTAGATTTTCTTAGCTGAGGAACCCCTATGCTTTGGACCAACGTTGCTTGCCAGCCCTATCCCGCCCATACATTCTGTGCACACGTTGGGAGAAAGGCGATTAATTAGGCAAGATGCTGGTCTGTTGACTCCCTGATGCAGGGGTCAGGCCGAGCCATCCGGAGACACGTCAACAGGGGCCGGGCAGTGATGAAATTTACATGAGTTCCACTAATGAAATCTACACCAGGTGAAAAGCCCTTGTACAAATGGACAGCCTTTAATTAGGTATCTACAAATAGGCGCCATGCAGGGAAAGTGAGCTGATTGAGGGAGGGGAAGGGGTGCATATCCTCCTCTCCTCCCTCCTCCTCTCTTCAACCCCCTCTTTCCTTCAGTATTTAGCTACAAAACTCACTTGGCAGCAAGCTCTAGCGCAAGGCAGCATCTTTGTCGTTTGATCAATTGGTCACACGTGAATTGGTTAGGGATCCAAGCTGTGTTTTCTTGTTCTCATTGAAGTGGTTCCGGATCTACCATGTAGCGCTAGATTAATGTTTTAAACAGAACTGTAGCTAGACGTGGATAGTGATTGGAACTAATTAAGAATATGCATCTGGGATTTCAACTGAAAAGGAATACTTAGATTATGGAAATTACCTACAATTTACAATGTGGTTGCAGATCGCATTTTTCCAATTATGGCATGTAGGTACATAGTGGAATAAACTGTATTTAACAACATTTATTCTATAGCTTTACAGTAGATCATACTGTTTATCTACACTAAAATATCTATACAAATCAGGCAATCAACCATGTACAGTGTAGGCCTGTTTGTTACCATTCTCTACACCTTCTCTCGGTGAGGTGTGACCTGTGAGTGGTGCATGGTGAAAGGGATGGCAGTGCATGCCAATTACAGATGACCACTGGTCAGCCCCTCCTCCTGCACCACCTTTCACACACCTCCCCAATAACACCCTGACAAACCCTCCACCAGCTAATTAGAGTTCCACCTGTGCTTCCTTTGTCGTCAGCATCTATTAACCTATTCCAAAATATTGGATGAAATTGGGAGCTTCTGGGTCATTTTCTTGGTGAGGATTTATTTTTATGAGGCATTATTAAAATTCTGCATTACGTTAATATCCTCATTTGGAACATTTCCAGGGGAAATGTTTGAGTTGGACTAGTGAGTGGTAAGATGTGGAAATGGGTGGGGAAAGGGTTCACATGTAGATAATAAGTGACCTTGGCCTGGCCTAATGAGGGACGGCACTAGACATGCAATGCAGCGCCCCCCCCCCCCCCCCCCTCATGGACAAGCACACAAATAGTGCATCCTGTAGAACCGATAGTATGAAGTTTGCTATTTGACCTGTAACCTATGGTACTAGAGTGAAAATGATATTCAATAGGGTGTAATTTACTACATGTAATTCCCAAGCAAGGCAGGTAGATCCATCCGAATGAGGTTGTTTTCCATCCCATTTATTCTGTTCGCGCGCCATGTTTCTCGAATATAAACATGGCTAAAATGTAAAGGCATTTATTATATATTTTTTAGTATTGGCTTATTCATTCGATGCAATCAATAACTTTATGATTGTCTAAAGTTTATAACGTATGACTGATAGTGTTCACAGTCAGTGAGTTCCAGCTTTAGAATTAAGACACATGAATTGTTGTCAGAACATGCAAAGACAACAAAGTGATAATAAATTCAGTGATTCTATTATAGTTAATGTTTATGGCACACCTTCCCCAATCCTTTGTTCATAGATGAATAGCCATGGCCAGTTCAGGAGGGTCCAGGTGGGCTGGGCACTGGTCAGTGAATGGTCAGTAGTCAGGCACCGCCTCAGGTGAGCCATACCAGTGATGGCCATACCTGGCAGTGGTCAGTTATTGGCCGTGATGTGGGTCATAACTCTGGTCATTACCTCCCCTGCTGGGCTATTATAATGGGTCGGCAGACCACGCCCCCTTACACGTCAATCAATATGGTCATTTCTTAACACTTCAGGCCATATCAAGGTGAAATCAGTCTTCACATATTATTCATGACAGTGCTGGACATGTGCATCTGAATACACCCTCTAATAGAGACCCTCGGATCGTTACTTTCCACGCTCATATTCACATTAGGGAAAATCTAATGAAAAAGACTTTTTTTTAAATCCACAAGTTTTCGAGATACTGACCTACTTGTAAAAACTCCCTTCTCCAATGTTAAACCCACCATAGTGTTTATGCATGCCATAATGGTCTCCATAGTAAAATTATAAATTGGCTAGATAGCCTTATTTGGGGAATACGTTAGATCCATGCTGGATAAGTTGAAGCTCTACTGGTGACTCCATGGAGTTGATGACTGAAAGGAAATACAGAAGGCAAAGTGATCATCCAAGAAAACTGATACATGTAACTGCATGATGTTTCCACATTGAGACTAATCAATGATAATTACTCTTAATTAGAATAAAACATTCTATGTATTTGCATGTTAATCCTTTCAGAGTCACATTAGCACTTTCATGAATTACACCCTTTGTCCTCATGTACTAGAGACCTGGTGGGTTTACTCACCACGACTGTATTTAGGCATTATGCAGACCTGACAGACTTGATACTATATATTATATCAGAGGGTCGCCATGATGCATGAATGCAGCCCTGGCGAATCTACTCGCCATGGCTGCATTCATGCATCGCGACAACCAAGGGCATAATACATTAAATCACTATGCGGTCATTAAATGGTTAATAACTTGGATATAAACCATCATCAGTAGGCATACAGCCAGGTATGCAGGTATAGGCTGCCTTGGCACACCTCTGTCCCCAGGTGCTCCTCATAACCTCAGCTGCATTGTCCACACAGGTGTGACACGTATAACCCAGGTGTAAATCTCCTGTATGACAAGATAGCCACAGGCCGAACCAGGCAAGAATCAATAATCAATTCTAAGGACATCCATGCCATGTATAACAACTGAAACATAATGGACCCCCTCCCCCCAAAACAGGCTCGCAAATAGTGTGTACTTCAGGTCTTGCTCAACCCAATCTTGCTCAACAAAACAGGACCGGTCTCAATTTTCTCTGGCAAAACCAAATTAGTCCAATATCTTAGGAGATGGGTATTTCTTTCAACAATGCAGCATATATGAGTAGGGCATAGGTCTCCTTAAGGAAACCAAACATACATTCCGCTGTCATTCTATAAGGTGTCAAATGGTCTGACAGGTGATAAAAACAAGTCCATCAAGTGATCATAATATGGCACTGAATGCTTCCTATATCACATGTTTAGAGCCCATGTCACCATTCTGGTCACCATGTTTCCCTGCCAACGGTCCATAAGTCTGTTTCCAATCATGTTGAACAAATCTCTCCAGAGCCCACTACTGCATGAATACAAGGTTGCAACATGGTTATGAGGTGGGTGAGCACTCCCCATCACTCACTGGTGAAGCTATAGTGTATCTCGGTAGAGTTGGCTGAATTATTATATCTATGAATTACAATAATAATAGCTGCCAGTTATTAATGTAGTACTGCATCCACTATTTCTTCATACTGCACCAATTGGACTATCTTTTAGAAAACCAATCCATAGTGAACTACACTTTTGAAATAGAGAAGATATTATACCATGAATATTTGTGTTTATTTGATAATATTCAGTGGTTGCTAGAACTTTCTTCTGTTATCCATGTATTGAATTATAGCCTTTCTCAATATCTCAGCCATCTAGGTAGTGAACGTGATATAGCTACTGTGGTCTGCGTGTGGAGGGGCTGGGAGGTGTATGGGAGGGGAGCAGCTCATGGAACAGCTCATGGAGGGGTGAGGTGAAGGAGGGAGTGAGGGGGTAATTGTAGGGGGTGGGGTTTGATCCTCGACTCATTAGACGTTGGTCCACCCTCTGATCTCCTGACGTAACGTCACCCAGCAATCACCTCCTTCTAACGACACCAGGGGGAGTTGACGACGTCCACGACACGACTTGCTCTGATACCTGTAATTTCTCTCGTTAACATTTTGAGATCAGAAATGAGAATGAAATGATATCAACTCATGCCTTGTCTTTGTCATCAAATGCATGTAGAAACCCTCTACTCGCGTGAATGAATGAGTTGCATGTCAATTAAAAGTGAGCCAAAGTCCTACTGGTAGTGAGTGCGATACATTGTATATTGAATATAATAGAAAATTAAAGCATCAGTACATGTATTAGCTGGAAACCCCAAGGATATTAGGAATTCACTGAAATTGGCCTAAAATTAATGAACGTAAAGGTACGAAACTTAATGCATGGGGCGCATGGTTTTGCAGACATTTAACAAATTGATATACATTTGAAATCGTCAAGTGCATGTGAAATAATTGATTAACATCAGAATACTGGTCTAATACATAGTATACATATATATATATATCAGCCGGGTCTGGTACAAGTCTACACGCCCTGGAGGAGCGAACTGCATGCTGGGCATTGTTTCTGTGCCTGACTGATTACATGCCCCCAGGGGGCTCTTACCAGCCTTCCGTCGCCTCCACTAATACCTCCCTCCTGCCTTTGTGTGCCGCAATTATGCTCCAGTGGGAGGAGGCTGGGGCCTGAGACCAAGACAAAGCTCCATCCTTCAGCCAGTCCCCACTGGAGGAGCCCAAGCCCGCCCAGGAGGAAGCGGCCACGGAAGGACTCCCTCCCTCCCAGAACCCCTGGTTGCTCCAGGGGGTGGGGGTGTTGTTAGCAGGTATTGTTCTACACGTGTAACCATAGCAATCAGCGCTGGAGGGGGAGGTGAGGGAGTGGAGGGTAGGTGGGGGCATGAGTGCTTACCTCCTGGGCAGATTCTGAGGGGTGTGAAGGGGTAGGGTGGGGGTTGAGAGGGGGTTATGATCTATTGATGTGTGTAGGCTTCTCGGCACTGCTGTGATATTGGGTGGTTGGGAACAGTCTTGAACTATGCACGAGTGAAGGCAAAAGCAGCATGTGTATAACGCAAGTGGTTCTTATTTGCACCATACTTATCCAACGCCCCATTTTAATAGATTTAAGATTCAAAATTCTTTATCTAAACTCCATCAGACAGGAACACGCTCCTGTATTTTGTCTGACACAGCAAGTCAGTAAGTAGTATAATACTTTCTTTATACATGTAGATGTTACATCATATAATTTGCATCAATCTATCGATGTATTTTCAAATCAGCAGTCACGATATTGATCTTACTAGACTTACATAAAAGTGTGATTACAGCCCAAAATATCCCAACTATACAGTACAACCACTATAGTATCTTGTGGTTATGTTAAACGTGGTTTCTATTGACGTTGAAGAACAGTAGGCACTCCTACATGGCTTCACCGCAGGCACAGGGCTTCACAGAGCGGGCAGGTAGTAGTATACGGAAAGTGAGCTTACTGTCAGGAACTATTGAAGTATGTCTTCCCATGACTGCATGTATGGTACATTGTTGTAGGGTTTCATCAGTATTGCATCATTGTCCCAGTACTTGACCAGTACGCGTGTATCATTGCAGGCTGTTATCGTGGCAACATCGCATTAAATCCCTTATCTTTATAGGTCGTAAGTGTATTTGCTTTGAGTGTGGTTTATAACAGATCATTTTGTAGGTACCGGTAGGCCTATATAGATTTTTAGAAGAGTGGTTGTTAGAAACAGGAATTATTAGAAAAAACACACACCCATTTCTTATTATACAAGAAGGAACCCTGTACTCTACAGTATATATACAAGCATACATACAACCTCTGACTCATCCCCAAACCTCCCACCCTCCCACCTCCTTCCCACCCCATCCTACTCCCACCCCACCCTCACCCCTATAGCCTCAGCATATCCTCCTAAGGCCACCAGCCCGGGCAGGGGTATCATGTCTAGTGGAGCGTGACCAGCGGGTATTTGGCGCATCGATACGCTTCATTTGGCATGTTGGAAAGGGAGGAGAGCTGGCCAACAGATGTCCAAGCTTGTTAGGGGAGGGCTCAGAACAAGCTGTACCACCCCCTAGTACATGGGAGTTAGCTTGTTCTAGTTAACCATTTAATGTGTGGATTCGGCTGGCAAAGTGGGCCTAGCAAGGCTCCAGCCAGGTCTTAAGATGGACTATAGGGGATGGGCAGTGTTACTTTTATGGGTGTTGGGCTGGTCCAATTAAATAATTTATGCATGTACCACAGTAAAAGCAAAACTACCACTGAGAGACAACTGTACCATGGCCAACTACTGTTCAGTTCTATAGGAATGCCATAGTTTATTGTGTATAATGTCAAATGCTATCTACATTGTTTTACATACATGTATAAACATGTACGTGTCTGCACTAGACATCACATTGTAATTATCATCGTATAATACCCTTTTAATATTCTAGAATCTTAACCAGAACGAAAATTATGATACGCCAAACGTCTGGGCTGGTGATGAGTTTATATTTAGCTATAATGTCTGGGTTCCGTATGATGGCGACTGACCCACTTAGCCCTAATTACGAGCATAATTACCCATGATTGGCTACTTGTCTATTTCACCTCTGGACGCCAAGACAAAGAGTGAGGTGCGTCCGGTGCGTCGTGGAGTGGGGAGATCTAGTCGGACACGGACGTGTACGTGGTTGTAACTCATTATTGTGCATCTCTCTCCCTGGCTCTGTCCACATCTCTGTCTCTTCCTCTGTCCTTCTGTCTATCTAGCCCTACTCCCTTTCAACCCTGTCAGTTTGTCTGACTCACTTTCTCCAACTGTCTGTCTGTCTGGCATGTCTGTCCCTGCCTGTCTGTCTCTGTCTGACTATCTCCTTCAGTCCATATCCCCCTTCTCCCCTCTCTCTCTCTCTCTCTCTCTCTCTCTCTCTCTCTCTCTCTCTCTCTCTCTCTCTCTCTTTCTCCTCTGTAGGTATATACATCTGATTGTTCCTCCACCCTGGTATCTACGCAGCATGTAGCCAGCCTTACCCCATCCTATCTTACTTTTGACAGGCGTGTGCCTGGGTTGCAGAGACCTACGTAACCAGAGGCCGAGAGGCTATCTCGGCGTCCGACAGCCGCAAAATGTCGTCTGCCTAATTGCTTACATGGTGTCGGAGCAAATGGCGAATGTGTCGGGAAATGTGGGGCCACGTGACTAGGGAATGTGTTCATGATAAGGGGAGGTTGTTATGTAGAGGGGTTTAGAGATATATGGCATAATGTGGTTTTATGTAGCTCGAGTTTATAGATAGTGGGTATCTTCAATTCTCGAAATACTGATACCATTCTCTATGTTTGAGGTACACGGGCTTTTTCTATTGTCAATGGCTTTGGTTTTATATTTTAAAGTGTTATAGGGATGACACAGCTCTTTGGGTTGACCACAAGTCAATGGTCCTACAAGGCAAGGGTTTTTCTAATGTTCAACCACACCAGGAGTATCAATTGTGAACAATAGTTACCCAGTAAATTACCATTAGACGATCTTAGTCAAAAACGAATGCGTAGGGAGTCCGGGGGGTCACTGAGTCTTTGAGGGTAGATAGCAACTGCCGCCCTACCGCCCTATTTGTCAGAGGTAGGGAGATTTGACCGCCCTACTTTTCAGAGTTTGGGATGTTTGACTGCCCTACTTTTCAGAGGTTGGGAGTTTTGAGGACAGCTGGATGGGTTATTGCAAGGTTAGGTCTCTCACAATTTTGTGGAAATTTAATTCTATTCAGCCCTTTTAGCAAGAAAACTTTTTCAATTTAATGTTATGATTTTAACCACCCTACTTATCAAGGCCAAGACGACATCTGACCGCCCCCCTCCTCTAATGAAAATTCACCGCCACCGCTTTTCGAAGCCATGCTGCAGTGGTTACCCAATACATGGTAGAGTGACCCCCCGGGTAGGGAGCCAAATGGAAGAAAAGCACCGAGGGAGTGGTCATTATTTAACAACATGAGGGAGTGGAGTTAAGGGTGGGAGTGGAGGTTGGAACAATTTGACCCCATGGGAAATGTTCACAAACTTCCCCATCACCCGCAAAATCCCCACCCTGTTGTTAAATAATGACCACTCGCTAAACCTATAGCTATCGGACCTGCTTGGAGCCAGGCACGGGAGAGAAGTATTTAGGGACATCTAGATACACAGGAGGAGTGAGGAAGGAGAGGCAGGAGGTTGTAGGCGGGTGTATGGCTATGGGCACATTCCAACCGTGGAGGAGATAGTCACGGGCAGTGCGCGCGCCGCCATACATAACTCCAGGTGGTGAGATAGGCGGCATAGCTGGGACTCATGGAAGGGTGCAGGAGTGATGGGCAGGGGGTCAGGGGGTGGCTTAGTGCTTGGATGCTACCTGGGTAGTGACTTTGTTCAGGGTCAGGATGAGCTTTGATCAGACAAACAAGCCTACATGTAGATAAAGAGATACTCGTGTAGACAAAGAATAGATAGTGATGGAGGATTGATGTACGTACCGTAGTGGTTGGTATAAGCGCCGAGTCCTTGAATAAGCAACGGCCTTGAATAAACACCCCGGGGTAAAATGGTTTTGAAAATTATAAATAATTTACCATAAACTAAGTCTTAAACAAGCGCCGGTCCTGTGTTAGCACCCGTGGTTATGTCCCGGGGTTATGTATATTTCAAATTATTTAGAGCCCAGGCGCTTATACATGTAGATACGGTATCATGTTTCGGGATAGCAGCAGTGCTGGGCAGAGGCACCGTGATATAGGGTGGAAGTGTACAAGGGAAGTATATTGGTACACTTTTAATTTTCTATTGTATAGCAAAAGAGTCAGGGATATAATGCAACTCACGTGTCGGAAGTTTATTGCATTACTTTTATGTAGATATGATTATTGAATATGATTTATTAATGACCTGACCAATTCTTTATTGTAGTTGAACTTGTAACAGTTCTCTTTATGCCAGAGAGACTCTGTAAATACATGTACAAACCCTTAGACACAAAGAAACCATAGAAAAGCAACCACTGTTACTACGTCTAGTGCGGTTACAAGTGCACAACCCTTTAGAAATCGTCGTCAATACCCGCACGTGCACCGCCAGTGCACCCAGTGAACATCAATAAAAACTAATTAAAAAGTCTGAATTAAACTTCCATATTGTTAATCACACTGCTGCCGACCAAATATTATTCCTCCTAGTGCCTTGGGCTTGTCAATAACTGAAACAAGGATCATGCCGTTCCCTCTACACTACAGAGCCCTTAATAGACCCCCTGACCACCCCTCTCACTAGCACCCTCCTCCCTGGGGGTCTGAGGCCCAAGGGGTAGTAAAGGGGGGGGGGGATGAACCCGTGGGAAATCAGGGCCAGTCCCCCCGGTAGGGGTCAAATCCAGGGGGCGCACGAGTAGGCAGTAGTCAAAAATACATCCCATAGTGATTAAGGTGGAAAACTACATTTCAATTGCCGTATAATCACCTGCAGAGTATATCGAGTGATATAACATATAATTATAATTATGGACTTTAAAATAGATTAATAAAATAGAGGTAAAATAGATATATTGTAGATCGTGCTCTGCATTCAAATATACTCCAATACCATTCCAAGAGAAAGAAAAACACGTCTAATATTCTAAATGAGTACACTGCAAACCTATATGGTTCACTATATGATGTGCAATGTATTTACATTGTACAATAGTAATGTTATATAATGTACTTTCTAATCATTGTGTGTATCGCCCGGTAGACTTCTGTCAGCCGTGGTCTGTAAAGAGACGTGCTGTGCACATTCTTAACCTGTAAGTAGTATAGGGAAAGTAGGGGGAGATAGCATTGTGTTTCTGTCGATTGTTTCCCATGACCTGCTCTGTGAATCTACCTCACCAGAACACACCTTTGGTTTAATATGATAGCTTATTCAATTAGCAATGTTCATGATGTGCTGATTTAATTAATGATATATGTATCATTAATGAATCATGAAAATGGGGGCTATAGTTCAATATTATGATAGGTATTTTCTTCTAGAGATGAATGTTATCAGATTGACCGCCTAATTTCATTCCTTGACATAATCATTCATTATTATGTATGGAGGGATATGAAAATGTTGTACCCCCCCCCCCCCACTCTCTCCCAAAATGAACATGGACCCTCCATATTTGGAATACTCCACATAACTGTCTCTGGGGTAGAACGTACAGTTTTACAACGCCACAGAGTCGGAAACAAAGACAGACAGTCTGGGGGACGTGGTGAAAAGCTGGTTGCAGTCATTAATATGACCTCCCCGATGATGTATGGAGTGACAGGAGGAAAATTAGACTTGCACACAGACCTGTTAGGTGGGCTCGTCCGTGTGGCTCCCCCGACTCCCCCGCCGGCCTCACCGCCGGCCCTGGTGGTCGGCGGGCGCCCTTCGCCGATGCCTATCACCCCTAGACCTGCCTCCCCAGGTCTACTGATAGCATCGGTCTGTCCCTACCCCACATTGCCGACAACAACTAACCTAACCCCAGCCCCCTTCCTGCTATCTGCCTTTACCCCCACCCTCATACTATGCGCCCACCACAGCCCGCCCCTTGGTCCTCTCCTATTGCTTCCAATGTAACCCTAGTACCCTTAGTTCCCTACCCACCCAACCCCAGCGCAACCCTGCCCTCCCCATTGCCCCAACCCACCCTGATAACCTTATCAGCTCTTATCAGCACCTCGCAACGACCAGGTCCTCCCTAGGGTAAGTAGCCGAATCCTTATTGTTTTTCATGGGCCCGATATTGACCCCCAATGCATGGATTATGATGTATGAAGCTGCTATGCCATGTCATATTTGTTATAAAAGAAGTAGCACTTGGTATCATTTTGGTACTGATTGATATGTAGATGGGGGAGGGGGCATGGGATGGGGTGGGATGAGGTGGGGTGGGATGGGGTGGGGTAGGGTAGAGAAGGCTGGGGTGGGAGAGTGGTCACTCAGGAGGGGTGGCTAAAAAGACACATAGGGGGAGGCAGACAGGGGGGCTACAGTTGGCCAGTGTGTTTCATTAAAGAGGACGTAGGTGGGACGGACGATGTCAACGGGACACGACCACAATCACGGATCACCATTGAGACTCTCCGTCACGCCGATAGGGGGCGCGGAGTCTTATCAACCCGTTGTAATGGGTTCTAATGATGGTCGGCGTTTCAGCCGGCTGCAAAGTGGCACCAAGCGTTGGCGACGTCTGATATGACCATTATGTGGTGTGCAGATAGGCGTCAGAGGGCCCACCACGGCGACGCCAGACCATGGGTGTCCTTCTAACCAGATACTTTTTATTTCATTGACTTAACTCTTTACATGCATTTCCTCTATTGAATCCAATATTAGATAAACGTACCTGTTCCCTTCTGTTCACCCCCTTTCTTATCGCAGTCTGCTTGAGTACAGATGCTGGGTTGGTGTTACCTATGATGATTATGCTATCTTACTTATATAGCCTGTTCATATTTTATCTTTTTCGACAAAAATATCTTACCATAAACAATATATTCTTGCTGAAATGGGTAAAATTCAGGAGCTGAAGGTTTATCCACTGTCGGTGGGCTCTCAGGCCCCACTTGTTGTGCCCGCCCCCTGGTGACCTTTGACCTAATCACATAAACACGGAGACTGCGGGCAGACGACATTTGGCGAGAACGTCTCATTACCGCCACTTATCAATACGACTCTTGTTTGGCGCCTTGAATAAGGCCGGAGAATAGGAGCGCCACCCCCTGAGTATACTCCCCCATTCATCTACCCTTGATGTAGACACGTTTCTCTACCTTAAAGGGACTATAGGCCTCACCGACGTCCCTCACAAGTCTAAAAAAGAAGACAGAATAGAGCAGATAAGTAAGATGGGAGATATAGCGGAGGG
Organism: Harmothoe impar; assembly: GCA_947462335.1. Lineage (NCBI taxonomy): Eukaryota > Metazoa > Annelida > Polychaeta > Phyllodocida > Polynoidae > Harmothoe > Harmothoe impar. The sequence goes on from OX381712.1 coordinate 35,063,349, forward strand.
GGTGTATGTCTGGGAGGGCGCAGATGATGATAAGTCCCTGACTTGATTTATGTGCACGACCGGGGGAAGATTTATACTCACTGGGGGCGGATCCAGAAAATGCACATAACACAAGGGCCACCCTCAGTCCTATATTTACAACACAGCGTCTGGAGTGAAGAGTATTGCTCCTCTTATTTAGTTGTCTCCCTGGTTTGTTTCCAATGTGGTATTTTCTTGCACCTCACACGTGTCACCTCTATCAAATGGCCCCATTTGACTCGTCCAGCTCTGCATTCATAGATTCAGGTTGTACACCACAGTCCTGGGAACAGATCTGTACACTATATTTCGAGTGAAATATTGACAAACACACAGCCAAAAATAATTTTCTTACCCCAAGAAAATACTAGAATCAAGATTAAATTTTCTCGATTCAAGGAATAAACTCATTCTGAGTTTTTACGTTTATCTTGTTTTCAGAAAGGGAAAGCTAACAAAAATATCTTATATTTTTCTAGTATTCTTCTAGAAACAAGTATTCAAGTTTATTTTTCTTTAGGAATTTTCTTAAAACTGGTCATTTGTGCACCCAACAAGATTATATCTTATATTCCTAAAATAAGAAAGTTCTATTTCTAGATTTAAGATTGCTATGTCTTGAAAATCTGCTCAGTTAAGAATTAACCTGAAACCATGTGTCCAAAGTGTCAATTAGGGCAAAAAAATATGCAAGTGTACTCTATTATGTGATGGTTATGACCATGCTTTATGCCTTCACCAAATTACTTCTATTATTTGGGAATTTTATAGGTGTGGAATGTGAGTTCAGTTAGGTTCCATAGAGATCAAGTATACAGACTACTAAATAAGAATTATTTTCTTAAATTGAGAACATTAGTTACATGTTGTGCCACAAGAGGCCACCACTATGCAATACAACAACTTTCTTATCAAACAGGGTATACATTTCTGCCTCCAATTAAGTCCCAAAGAAAGAGAAGAGGGAAAAAATATGTGGGAAAAGGGGAGAATTGTTAGGGATTAATTTGATGTAAGAACTCTTGTTCCAGTGAATAAACTATAATAGCTATAGGGAGAAATGATAAGAGACACCATTTGCTTGATAATATCATTTAAATAAAGGGAAGGATAACCTGTCCCATTACATGAAGTGAAATGACTTTGAATAAAGGTCTGTTTGCTTAATTGTCTATTGTAGCTACAAAAAGCTGCATTTAATCTGATGAACCTCTTTCTGATGCTCTGGCATCAATCCTTTCTCTCTAAGACTAAAATTAAATATAGTCATACCCATTTCCCAGGCAAGAACATCAATCTTGTTTATTTACTCGAAATAAGAAATTAAAACTTATTTAAGAAAAAGGTTTTCTAGAAAAAAGGTCCATTCCCTAAGAAAGATTTTCTTATTTTGAGAAATATGTCAGGAAATATCATCTTGATTCCAGTATAAAATACTTGATTTAAGAATTTCTTTCTTGTTTGTTTTTCTTGTTTGTTTTTCTTAGTCTACCGTAAAACCTCGCGTAGAAGCCGCGGCTAGTACGCGAATCAGATCGTCGGTGCGGCTTATAGGATCGGACCAAAGTCAGGGTGCGGCTTATACGCGAGTTTTTGGAAATTGTGATTTCAATATTGACTCAAAATGGCACTAATTGTAGGCCTATACCGCCACGGTAGCAGCCCATACCTCGCCATTGTTACAGGGAGAGGAGGGTGTGTGCCTGTGTGTGTGTGTGTGTGGGGGGGGGGGGTGTCAATGCTTTATATTCGCACCTCAGGCTCAGCCCTAACTGTCTTGCACACCACCGCTAATCCCTTGTAGCATTCTAACAATAACAACAAATACACCCCCCCCCCCATCCATGATAAAGCTGACAAAACAAGAGATGGTAGTGGACAAATGGGCCGCCAGGAAGCTTCACGGGCCGCTAGGAGGCCCCAAGGGTTACTAGGAGGTACCCAGGCCGCTAGGAGGACCTCTCAGTTTAGGCCAAAGTAAGGGGTGCGGCTAATACGCGAGTTTTTCCCAGGGACCATTCAGAAGGCCTCTGCGGCTTATAGGATCGGCCCAAAGTCGGGGTGCGGCTTATACGCGAGTTAGGCTTATACGCGAGGTTTTACGGTAAGTATATTAAACTCAACCATGCTGTCAAGTAAAATTTTGTTATCCTACGGACAAACTTGTTTTAAGTTTATTTTACTTGAAACAAGAAATATTTTCTGAAAATGAGAAAATTATTATTTTTTGGCTGCAGTTACCCCACCATGACACACAGCAGTTTGAAGTGTACAGAGTCAATACACACCAATCTATCCGCTTCATAATTTTATGATGCCACAGACCAGAGGAGTAACCTCCATGGTTGGGGAGGGCATAGGGCAGCAGGCGGGGGAGTGTCGGTGCTGACAGGTGTATCCCCTCAGGTACAGTCTCCAGGGCTGCCTGTCAGTGGGTAACAGCTCACCTGTACACCTGAGGTCCCCAGAGTTACCTGGATCCTGACAAGTAGGACCAACAGGAGAACGGTGTGAGGTTTGTGTGGGTGGAGTGAGGGGGAGGTAGGAGCATGCAGAGGGGAGTTACATGTTATGCTCTAGTATTACATGTATTCTTCTTTTCCTTTTTATGCTCTCTATAGTACTTTGTCCAGTTCTTAATATTTGCTCTTTTGTTTTCCTTCTCCACCCACATCCTTCTCATGTTCCCATGTCTGTTTTATTTTGTGCACATCCACATACTGTTTAACCACCTCACAGTGATTCCTCATACTTTCCAAGTTTTTTTTCCTGTATTTCCATTCTACCAACGTGTTGTATATATATACGTTTATATTTGTACCAAATCATTGAACAAATCCCGCCTTGTATAATATGACAAACCATAATACAAACCACTTTTATGTGTTCATAGGAATCTCGCATACCAAGCCAGGGGCGGATCCAGAAGGGGTGGTCTAGGGGGGGCACAGCCAAGAAAATTTGGTCTAGGGGGGGCACAGGCGGTGTTCTGGACCACATTTCCTATAGTCAAGAGTCATACCAAGGGCCATTTTCAGGGGGTCTAGGGGGGGCACGTGCCCCCCAGGCCACCCCCTGGATCCGCTACTACAAGCAGTATGCATCCCTGGAAACCCCATGCACATAAAACCAGTCTAGTGAGTCCTTACCAGCCCGCCCATCATCCAGGGTCCCTACCCAGGAGGGTTCAACCAATCTGGCCCTGGAGTACATATCTCGGAGGTATTAACACATCCAGGGGAAAATATTAGACTCAGGTGCAGAATGAAACAGTTTAAAAAATCAGGAATTGAAAACTTCTACTATAAATCAATATAGCTCCTGCAATATTCATCAATCATCTGGCAGCCTATTGAAAATCTCTGTTATGAGCCTTTGTTCTGACCCCCATGACGGGATGTAAATTTCAATAGAATGATTATCAGAGAATGCTGTATAGTACATATCCAATCATGAATGCACCTTAAACTGTTTCTAGCACTCTTTGATTGGCTAAATTACAAGTATGACACATGTTAGTGCTTGTTCCTGAAGTCACAATAAATAAAATAAAAAAGATAATGATAATGAGTTATACTTTAATAGTAGAACGCTCGAAGGTGAATTCCCTCCTGCTACAAGATGTATTCGGATAAGCTCTGCGGAGAATTGGTTATTTGATGAGAACTGTGGTTAGGATACATGTAAGACGTACACACACACATATCAAATGCATTTTTTAATCCTATTTTGTTAGATCTCTAAAAGGCTTTATGCATCACACAGGTACCATGCCCTTTTTACACCCCTCAGACACAGTATGTGACAGGTGACACATTATGTGGGAGCCACAGACAGGGACCAGGGACCAGAAAGTGGCCTACAACCCCTGTAACATCAAGGTGATCAGAGGTGTCTACTCTTACCTGCAACAGGTGACATCTATGATGATGTGTATCTAGACTCCACTGTATGTGTGGTCATTATAGTCCTGTTACCTAAATCACCCCTGAGAAAGGGATATCCATCTAGGGATCAGTATTTAGGTTCCAGCCTCCAGGTGAGGACCCAGGTACCTTATCACACCCCTGTAATGGTCGTTAATGGCCGACCTCCAGAGTGGACAGTGGTCAGTGGCGGCTCCAGCACCTCTATACCCGGCCGTCAAGTGACCAATGACTGGCTCCTGAGGGGGACTACAATGGGGGATAAATAAAAGACGGCTGGGGAAATTGATAATAAGTACCTGTTGGTCTCATCCAGGGTGGACATCAAAGGGTGGGTAGTACAGACAGATGGCAGTGATTACAGGTGAATGTCACTGTGGGTTAGGGCACGCGTCCACACAGGTAAAAAATGTAAGGGGGTCTATAAACACACCTGTGTCTCACACCCCAGGTAGGTATAGATCTTACCTTAAGGATAACACACATAGGGGTGCTAAATATGCAGGTGGGTGGTGGCCCCCATAACAAAGGGCTTAATAAGTGGAGCCCTACTTCTCACCTGTCCACTAGGATGCAGGTACAGGAGGCTGTACAGGGGAGAGTGAAGACACTCCACATCAAAGGGTCTACCTTCAACCCTTTAAGGGTCGCATAGTGCTGTGCCCTTTGTAATACATCAATACATGGATGCCGCCCTGGCAAGCTGACTCGCCAAGGATGCATTCAAGCATCTTCAAGCATCATGCCGACCCTAGGGGGAGGGGCGATACACTCCTAGTTCGCATGATGCATTCATGCAACCCTGACGAGTCACATTGCCAGGGCTGCACTTATACATTATGGCGATAATAGGAATAGTACATTAAAGCACTATGCGGTCCTTAAAGGGTTATACAGGTGAGGATGCACCCACAGGAGGGGTAGGTGCTGGACACCTGTTGGAGGTGTGAAGCTAATTAGATGACCCATTATGAATCAGACCACCGCCTTTCAAATAAAGATAATTCATCTTAAATACCTCCATTTCCGCCTAGGGATACCAGAAGACGCTACTTAGGACCATAGTAGATGCCTTTGTTGACTTTAATTGAAACCAATGCTTTGATTATGAATTGACAATACATTGGCATTCAGGATAGGGTCAAGTCGGTTAACCAGGTGGACCTTGGCTAGTCGCTCTGAGACAAATCTCAATCAAAATGATCAGAAGTAGCTAGACATATGGGTTCACGCAGCTATTGATGATATATCATGTTTGGGAAATGTGTGTACTGTGAATTATTCTGCTTGTTTATTGTTACTTTTAATTCACTGTAGAACGGCTGATGAGCTGAGCTTGTTCACATTTTCGCATACATGTGAAAGACAAATAAAATGCCCAATACAACGATTACAAATGTGCCTCTACATGGGTAAAATTCGACACGGGCGACACGGCGACACGGCCCTTTTAGGCCATTTTAAAAATCGACGGACACAGGAAAATCGGGGATAAAAATCGACCCACAGGGGGGTTTCTATACACGGCCAAAATTGTGAGTACCCATGTAGAGGCACACAAATAGTTTATATCTCCATCTAAACAAGTCAATTAACAGAAAAATAACCTGATACTTGTCAACGTGTATAGTATAGTTGGACCTTTAATTGATATGAACAAATTAGGTTTATATTCTCACATGGTGTCTATTGGGAGCCTTTTTCTTCAATTGTCTACCATCTTTTCTTTTTTTTCTTTCACACAACTCAGGCATATCACTGCCAATACCCGGCTATGTAAGTCTTCTTTCCCATGTCACCTAGATAATCCCATCTGCCTATCAGCCTATCCTACACCAGCGTTTAAACATTCCAATAACCTACTCAACAACTGCACCTGTTCCCCCAACCCTCCCCCCACCCCCACTCCGATACTGCATCCTCCAGTAAGTCTCTATCCCCACTCCTGTTCGTCAAAGTCTCGACGAACGTGGAATACTTGTACACTTGTCCCACCACTCCCTGGTTCTACCTCCAGCACCTCCCCAGCCAGGAGCATGGCCTCCAGTGTCCCTGCCCATGTAAACACAGGAGGAACAAGTCTGCACCACCATGTCACTACATCCCCTCCTCCTGTTCTCCCCACTCCTTCCTCCAGCTACCTCCCAGACCCCCCCCCCCTTCACACACACACACACACCCCACCTAAACAACAGCAAATCTCCCAGCGCATCCTCACACCGGTGTTCAATGCCGAGTGTACAGTCAGTGAGAGTTGTGCTTGGTGAGTGGTCTCCTATACCAGTCTGTCAGCGTCCCATCACAGGTGAGGATTGCCCGGATGTGACCTGGCCGCCATTACTCCGCCTGCCGACGACTGCCTTATCGCCCGCCGCACGGCGCTCCTGTCGCTGCCTCCAGGCGGGTACTGGAGGGGCAGGGTACGAGCCCCACCCCTCCCTATTCACCCCCATAGCAACCGTCAGCATGACAACAGGCCTCATACCAGCACGACGTAGTGATGACGTACACGCTACCCGTCACGTCAGGCGTGGCCACGAAGAAGACTTGTAGATTATATACGTCATCCAGAACTCCCTACCCAACGAGACGTGTTTGTTTAAAGTGCACCCTTTTTTTAAAAGACATATTTGGACATTTATATTTAGCAAATAATTATTGTTGAAATGGATAGATATAACCTAATTTACTTATGACAAATGATACAATGTGAATTTGATTTGAGGATCTCTGAAAGGGCTGTCACATGTTTGGAAAAAGTAAACAGACCATTTCGGTTGGGGGCGCAACATGTAGGCGTTGGCGTACAATGACGTTGCCATGACGTGTACGTCAGCTTTAGGTCAGGGTGATGACTCGGGTTATCTTGGTCAGGTGGGTATGCGGGTGGCATGGGAAGTGGAGGAGGGTAGGGGACACACATGTTGTGGAGAATCCCTGTCTGTTCCAGTTTAACCTTAGATATCATTATCATCTCCATATATCTTATCATTTCTCTGTGTGTATCCTTTCCCCACTAATTCTCCACATATGAATGAATCGTCTCATATTCAGTGCAGTAGGCCACCCCTTTCTACTTGTTGCAAAGACTTAATATGCAAAAGTTAGAAACTGCAAGTCTGCTATTCTATACAAAAATGGTTATACATTATAAAGGGGATAATATACTGTGTTCATATACGGCTTGTGGTGAGGCGTCCACTATACGATGCTGCAATATCAGCCCTCTGTTTCCCCTCTAGAATACTGCTTATATAGCAGTATAGTTAGTACACTAATCTATTGTGGGTTTAAAGTGTAGGACTATATTGGTAGATTGCAAAGAACACCTGTACAATTAATGACTATACATTTGTGTACAACCTATACGTTTCTTACACACATACCCCCGCCCATACCATTGTTTCCCCTTTAAGATCTGGCTTGGCCTTTGGGCCGCAGTTCATCAGGTGCCGAGGTGTCTCTTTATGGTATTTTCATTTGCCACTGGGGACTCCCAAAGGTGCATTTTACAATGAAGTGCCTCTGACTGCTATCCCAGGGAGACAGCCAGCCGCCCACATCGCCTAGACGTGTCTAGGAGTGCTCTTACAATTACAATGAATAGCTCAAGCCTGTCCTTAGATACTGCTTAGAGCTCTATTTCAGTATTTGGCATTTTCTGTTGAATAAATCAGACTATACTTGTATATCTAATATCAGAAAGCGAATCCATAAGTCAAAGCAGATATATTAGCGTAAAATTTCTCTAGGTGTATGGTGCAAGATACTGACACACCAAGCCTACAACAACGAGCAAATATGCACATTTCCATATTTCATATGCCAGGGTTTCATAATTACATAAGTGAAATTTCCAACGCTGTGGGCAATTACAATTACAAAATTATAGGCTGGTATCCCCAACCTTTCTATGATATTATTTACCACAAAAAAAAACGTATACGTATTTTGGCAATGCTGCATGCCTTGTGTATTACCCATGTCAGATCTAGCACTACTTACTCCACCAGGTAATTATCTGGCAGGTTGGGTCTGGCCAGAGCAAGGCACAAAGGGCAGAAACTTCCAGGTAGGAGGAGGCCTGGACGGGTGAGCTGCTCGTGGGAATGGGTGGGGAGCAGCTCAAACTCAGGGGAGTCGCTCCCCTTGCAACTATAGCCCGTATAGTGACTGCTGCAGGGGTACTGAGGGTGCTGGGCGATGCCCTGGTGGCCGCGGGTCTGCAGGCTTGTAATGTGTTCTGTAGTTTCACACCGGGGCTTGGGAGCAGCTCAGAGCAACTCGCCGGATGAATTATAAAGGAGCAAGTAGCGAGCAAAAGCCACGTAGGAGACGTAAACGATGGGGATTTGTCCGACAGGGGAGCTTACAAGTTCCCACATGCCATGACTGAGAAATCACAATCGAAACCTAATTATGTATTGATAAGAGAGCCCACCAGCCACGGCCCAGGTACACTGATTGTCTTCACATTAACAAGCATGCAGCATGTACCTCTGACATGATGAGCCGACATGCTTATCACTAATACATGTCAAACATCGATCAGCCTAAATTGTTGTTTCTGCCAAGGCCTGCGGCTTTAGGGGTGTAAAAAGCACTTGAATTACAAGGCTTAGCAGTAAAATAAACTAGAGTGAGTAAAAGGGTGGTGGAGTGGTGTTGGGTCCATCTGCCAAGAGTAGTTATCTGACTCTTGTACTAATGCCAACCCAACTGAGAGGCATACAAAGGCTGCCTGGTAAACAAGTGGGGTGCATCTTAAAGGAAGTGGGTTTGATAGCTCATCCTTTGACTGATGTGAGATAGCTTGTTTGCTAATTGGAATTGATCAAAAGGAACTCATCTGGCAAAGGTGTTTGACTCTCACTATTCCGTGAGCAGATCGAAACCCTAGTCAGAAGGACCTTGTGAAGCTGCGAATACCGATGGTGATCAGAAAGAGAAATAAAGCTGTTAAACTGTAGTAGACAATACATTCTTGTCCAATATTGTGTCCACAATATGTTTAATATTATTACAGGCTTCCAGGAACAGGTATACTGGCAGAGGAGACTTCCCCACGTGCAGTTCACATACAATAATGTAACATTAGCAAAGTTCAACTTCAAGTGGAAATATCCTATTCAACAGGGGATGTTTCAACAACCTACAGCAGCATGTTTCAATAAAAATGCTATGGTCAATTCACATGCATGTATAGGCCACTAGCGAAATATATTATTTTACTAAATTAGACCAATGAAATAATTACCTCCATTCACAGTGAGTTTTTAGGATGTAACTAGTATCCACTGTGGAAGTTATGATACCTCCAGGTTTATCTCACAAGCAGAAGAATAAGTAATGGCCGTGCCTTCAGGACAAGAAACCCCAATGCTGCACCCCCATTGTATGTAGGATGTTGCTGTATATGTCAGTATGGTAGTAACATGTGTACTGTTCAGACCCCTCATCGCGTGGTCAGTTGCTGTACAGGAGCAGGGGGACTGCTGCCTACAGGGGTCCCTAGTGGCCCTGGAGCGGTCAGTATGGGCTGACATTGTGAATTATTCACACTGACCACAAACTAATTAGTGTCAAGAGCAGCTCATCCCAGGTGAGCAGCTCAAGCTATTTGAATGCATGTACGGCTTAACCTGTTCTCTACCTCGAACATCTGTCAATTCTGTTTTGAGTGTGTGTGTGGGGGGGGGGGGAGGGGACTCTGCCAGTACATGTAGAAAGCAAAGCATAAAATACAATATTGCCGTCGTTAACACACGTTCAAATGTACTTCTAGAATAAGTATGGATATAATGTATGATGAAAGTTCCCAACCCTCGTTCGCTTTTACATTATAGTAGTTTGCTTTACAAATTTCTTGTCCTCCTCTGAGGTCTCCTGGATGGTCATTGGAATTCAGATGCAAGCCTTGTATGAAGTAAGCCTACATGCTGAATAGGCATATGTACACAAAGGGTTTAAGTTAAGTGACCCTAGGAAGGTTAGCTCCCCTGGGTATTGGTATTGGGAAGAGATAATGATCTGCTCATGCAATGACCTAATTTCCATGATGGGTCTATCCTTGCTAGCCAATGGACGTGACCTTGGGATCACCCAATCCATGGCTCGGCCTGGTAACATTTATATTTTGATGTTGCACATATATATGTATATAATGCATTAATTAGCCAGATATTGTGTGTTTACATTGCAGGAAGTACCCTAAATTCCCATTCTACCTCATACAACAGAAAGAAATGCACCAAACTCATACTCATTATTTGGAGGTGACTTTTGTCATTTCAACGATGTACATGTATACCGATTTACAAACCAGGAAGAAAGGGATAAACTGTGGGGCAAATCAATGATGGAAAAGATACTGGAATAGAAAAGGAAGGAAAACAGCAGAGGAAAGAACTAAGGATGGAGAACAGAGTGGGGGGAAGAAAAGAAGGACAGAAGAAAGGAACTCAATAGAAATTAAAGAAGGGAGGAAGAGAAGGAAATGAAATGTGGCAGGGGGAGGACAGAAGGAGTTGGCAATCCAACAGGAATATGGCATCTATGAAGTTTGTCGGCCAAACCATGTATATACATGTGCACTCATTTTTAACCCCCATCATGGCATTACACTCCGCGCCTGCGTCGATGGATACTTTACATCTCAGGGACAGATGCACTGCTGGTATCCACCTGCAGACGGAGATATCCTCAAAAACTAAAAAGAGAAATATTATATGGCTAAAATACACGGTATAAAGTAGGAAAGAGGGACTCAAATATAACAAGAGCAGCGGCAGGAGAAATCATCGAGCGGTCGGCGTCAGGGACGAGCTGGTGAGCAGCTCCAGCTGTCATTGCTGAGCTGCTCCTGAGCTGCTCCCGTGTCCCTAGTGCTGTAGGAAGGGGGCGGCTCAATATTGTTTTACAGCTCTTGTATTAATGGAGCAGACCTGCAGGGGTAGGGGGTTCTGTCGACGGCCGCGACTGATCGCTGAGAGACGTCCAGGCTGCCAACAGCACACGTCGTCATGACGATACGTCATGGCGGCCACAAGAACTTCCGGGACCAGGCACTACCGGTCCAAATGGACTCCCATTGGTTAAAAATTATATGGAAAATGATGGATATCCACATATGTTTTGGCATGATTCGCTTACACCCGATGAGTGAAGTGAGCTATTTTTTCTTGCTATTTCTCTCATAGTTATAATGCTGTAGAGGTTAGAAACATGTGTCATTTGTATATTGACTGTAAGACGTGTCGTACAAGTGGCCTAATACCACTAGCCAATGCCACTAACCAATGGCATACTATGCCTATAATAAGAGGGTAATGTTTTCTTGGCAAAATTTAAAATGAATACAGGGGTAATAACTGATAATTCCATCTGATATAAAAAAGGCTTTACATGCTATCAATCTAAAACAGAATTTTTAAAAAAGGGGGAGGGGGTCCACCAAACACCAATGTACCAAAAAGAAAAGAAAAAGGGGAGAGGAGGGGGTCATGTGTGATTCAGCATAGCGGCTATAATAGAATCTTACACTCACTTACGCGCAGCACTGGAATGTCCCGCCTATAATTAGGTCACGGAAATGGCTTCCAAGATAAGGCCTCGGAAGCCAGCAGCCACCCCTACCCCACCAGCTCCTCCACTGGAGGCATGGTGGCATAGTTCCTCCAGGCGCATTAAGCTAGTAGTGAGTGGGGTGCCAGAGCACCCAGATGGGCTGTTAACATTCACCCTACCAAGTGCACTGTCTAGAGACACCAACGGATGACCAAATTTACGACACAGCACCCTGTACCCCCCGGCTGTACCCCCACCCCACCCTATAGCCACCCCTACGACCCCAGACCCATCCAGTCTGCCCCCAAACTTTGTCGAGGTGTCCTAGGGCCCGCCTCAAACATGTGCGAACACGCGCAGTTTAGTAAATACGGCCACTGAAGAGGCTGCTCTGTTTGGGCCGAGCTGCTCGCCCCAGCCCCAGTTCTAATTTATGAGCTGCTCATCGCGTCCTGTTTGTTGTGAAGTCGGGGCGGGAGTTTTGCCGGGACGAGAACCACGTGGAGACCTGGAGGGTGCTCGGGCTTGTAGCTACACGCTATTAAAGCCCCAGCAAGCCTGCTCTATTTGATCTTGAGTCCAGAATCCCATTTACCATGAGCTGCTCAACGCCCTGCCGGTACTGCTCGTCGTAGGTGAGACTTTACACCGGTCCTGTGGTGTATAGATCGTGTATACATCGTTAAGGAGGTGTTAGCGGAGGCATTTGCCCTCTTTCTGTCACCATTTGTCTGAATCTTTGTGCGATTTCTATAGTGCTCCTTCATTTATCATTGTGCGGATTTGCAAAGAAGAACTTACAATATGAGCAGCCAATGCTGGTTGGTTGTTTCCCAGGCGGCTTTATGTCATGCTCCTTAGGTGGCAGCTGAGGTATTTTCAATGGCGGTGAGGGTGATCGACTCTACGAGGGTAGTGAATATAGCAATCATGAACCCTTACATTTTTACGCGTTTAAAATTAACAAATGGGTTTTGATAATGAAACATGTCCATGAGTCTATATACATGCTAGAATGTCTCTCTACTGCCCCGTTGTATATCAGTTGGAAGTAGGTATAGGCATAATCCAATCACGAAAATGCATTAAGACTGGATTCCATCAAAGCAATTAATTCAATGCATGGCCATGATTTTACATTATAAGGAATGAATAATTTCAAACTGCCATGGTGCCCATGCAATGAAGGATTATAAAAACGATGAGAAATCAAGGAGATTATAAAGCAAAAACGCTATATGGGGGGAGCACTGCACAAATCGTTGTACCTTTAGTATGCTGCTCAGAAACAGAAAGTATTTCCAAGTCAGGACTAGAGCAGACCACAGGAGATGGAGGAGTGCATACTAGAGATTTTATCCAGAGATTTATAATACACAGTGCTAATGGTTTATGAGCATCTCAGAGAAATGGAATTCATGAACAGTGAGCAGCTCATACATTTAGAGGAAAACATATCTAAACACTTTAAGGCCCACAGAGTGCTTAAATGTGTATAGCCCTTGTCGTCATTATGTATGCATGCAGCCCCGGGGAGTCTACTCGCCATGGCTGCATTCAATCATCATGCTGACCCTATGGGGTTGATACACTCCCAAAGGGTCGGCCTGATGCATCCATGCAGCTATGGCGAGAGAGGGTACTAGCCTGGGCTGCAATCATACATCATATATAATGACTTAGAACATAGCCCATTAATGCACGATGCAACCATTAAAGGGCTAGAACATGGAGGAGCCGGAAGGAAGACACATGAGGCGTTTGTCAGGCTCACCATTAGGACCAGCACCTAACATGTGGTAGCCGACGACGGACAGGTCCCACACCCCACTCCCCAGGCCTGCCCCGTGCCTCCAACCCCTCACCTCAGAGACAGCAGCGAGACAGCCAAAGAGCCAGGAAATACCCCTCAGCCCCTGGAAGACTTCCAGGAGTCACCAGATCCATTTGCCTTGACCTGGGGGTTGTTGCGTGGGGCTCTGGATACTGGAAATTGGGTTTTTGTAACGTTTTGATCCTACTAGAAAAGGAAAGGAAGGAAAACTCAACATGTTTTAACTAGGAAGTAATCTGCAAGTATTGGCATTGTGCACAATTTAGAAATTGAAAAACGTAATGCATACCTGGTTTTTACTTTTCTAATAATCATAATTGTATTGCAACTAGGCCTTTCGTGAATGTATAGATTACACCTACATGCATACATGTAATCCGGGTGTGTATAGTTTATTAGTAATTGGCGCAGCTTGGGACCATTCTTTCCTCCCACCATAACGTCTTACAAGAGAACCTAGAAAATACTCCCCCAAATAGATCCCCCAAATAGTCTGATTATGGCATAATACAATATATAGAAAATGTACAATGTTTCATAAGATATAACATGCTGTTCCCTATACATGTATGTGAGTAGCATAGAAAGTACTGTAATTAGACTAAAAGAAAGCTGGTTCATGTACACTGGAGGAATGAGCTCTGCCTGGAGGCGCTGCTCTCCACGCCCGGAGGCTGACAGTGTACAGGACACCAGCCCAGGAGGACCTTATCTCGGACCCTTCACTCCTCCATGTCACTTTGCTATCTGGTATTTGACCGCTGTGTGAACAAGCCAGGCGGCCATTCCACTCCCCATTATAGCCTAGTAAATCCCGTCACTCCCCACCAGTAGGGGAGCTCCTGTAGGGGAGTTGTTCTCTTTTTTAGAACTGGGCATATAGAATTATTGTTTGCTACTTTAATGTCTATAAGTATATTGCTGACACGTGGCAGCACTGGTCAGCGTAATGTTGAAATCAGAATCTATAGTCAAACTCTGTTATGACAACAGGTTATGTAGGCCTGGATATCAGTCACCTTCTGATCAAGGAACAATCAACACTTTTCTAATTTTTCGACTCATTCTCAGACATAGGATTGTATTGAGCTTGCAGCTCATTGGATCGCCGACCCCCCCCCCCCCTACCCCTTGTTACCCCCCCCCCCTCCCTGAATTGACACTGAAGTATCTTTCTTTTGTATATATGTATAACAGTAACATAAGCGTTTCTTCTCATTGTGCACATGGGCTTCCTTTGATACATGTGTCTCTAAAGGAATACTATATTTTGTTTAGCTCTAAGTGTTCTCGGTATAAATAATCAAAGTTCTTGTCAGCTGAGGCTGGGAAGGAATATGTATATCTAATGTTGAAATGAGTTGAAATAAATATGAGTGAGCCCAGGGTGCGTGCATGAGTGTATGTACATATACGGTACATGCGGTGTGAATTCCTTTGTTTTCCCTGTCAAGGAGTGTACGGTATAATAAAAGCAATCCACTTTGATGTCCTTATTGTTCACAGGCCTCCTGCCCAGTGTTATCCGTGTCGTGTTTAGTTTACATTAGTAATATTATAGTTTGCTGAGCAGATTCAGACAAACCCCTTTTTATCTGAGAAACTGTCAACACCTCATGCAGTGTAGGAACCCAGTTGGCTTATTCAAAAGAATTTTTATTAACGCTTTTCCTTTAGAAATTTTAAGTGGGCCCATGCATTTGTATACATTGATATGGTGTTCAATTATAGGCTACCTATAGTCTTATCACATCCCCTTCAATCATTATACTTTCCATCATCTATCACCAACTATTTTTCTCTCTGCTATCCCATATTGTACATTATACTCATTTCATAATCAAGAGCCATTATGAACGTCACACCCTGTGTTTCCAATTCTGGATATATAAATCTGGGTACGGTGTAGAATTATGTTAATGGCTCTCTATATCCGGACGACACATAGCACCCACAGACTGCCTCCGTGTACGCACAGGAGCCCCCAATAGTCGACCCGTAGATCTAAAGTCAATGGGGCAAACACACAAATCATATTAACCCACTACTATAAGGCCTGATACAAGCCCTCAGTGCGTCTCACATTTTTTACTCAAACCTCAGCTACCTAAATCAACACCTGCACCTTCTGGTTTCATACAAACCCCAACTTTAGGAGCCTGGCCCTGTACACTCCTCTTGTAGCACTTTATTTCCGGGCTGCCTGTTGCTTGTTCCGGCCTGCCACGGTTGGCCATTATCAGGTCTGTGAGGTACCAGCAGCGTCGCCCCGTCAGGCCCTAGGACCAAGTGTATCGGCGCCATTAGCCTGGAATTTCCTGGCATCGCCTCGAAGTCTGCACTTTGTACATCATCCGTCACCCCAGCCAGACTCGGCCGTCGCTTCTAGGAGGGGCAGAGGCACAGGGGGGAAACAGTTCCTGGCACCACTTTGCCATTCTATGGCTATGTATACCACCGACGGCGACATGGTTGCCTGTGTTATATGAGACATTGGGATTGTGGTCGTTTGAGACTGCTTTTGCATGAAAAAAGATTCAACCATAGACTTGTATAACATACAGTTATACGCTTGTACATTTCCATGATTCAACCAAACAACACATTCTGTGTGAGAGTCATAGTTTCAACTGCTTATTGGTGTATATTCTGTGTTTCAGCACAGAGCAGTGGACTTAGACTCAACACCTTTTTTTTATTGATCTATTATTAACAACTACGAGTACGCTGTTCCTGGAGTATCTTATATACGATTTATTTTATGAAATACCAACGGTGTGTGTACTGTTCATGCAAAATACATTAATGTCCATAAATACACATTTTCTGTATGAAATCCTTACCAGTAATTCTGTAGAGCTGCTCAGCAGAGCTTCTTGTCCTACATTACAGTGGTATCAGCTAGGTCACTCTTATACACACTTAACTAGTTACGTGTGTGGTTTAGTTTTGGCATGTTCCAGCAAACCTTACATAGATTAATGAGCGTCCAACAAGAGGGGATCGACACCGTAGGGTGCTGGCTGTTAATCCATCCTCACCCTAGCCATGACAAACCACCACTCAGATAAATCCCTACTGCTCTTAATCCAAGTGGACTTTTCTGAGGAGCTGCTCGGAGCATATGGATTATATCACTCTGTGTATAGGAGTGTTACTGCAGGCAGTGCACGGGGTGAATTCTGAGAGGTGGGAGGGGATGGAGGGGAGGCATAACTTTGGGAAATGATAACGTATGGACCATGTGTTGTTTGTAGGAGATCATCTGGAAATGCACAGGCCAGTGGCAAAATGGTCCAATGTGTATATGGTGGTCGACGATGGATGTAGATCAGGTGTAGGGCCTATAGCGCACGAGTCTGACTATGATATCTGTATAGATGAAGAACATATTTTTGGATGAGTCATTTTGGATGAAATGATTAATAAAGTCCTCCCCAGCATGAAATTCAGATACGCTCGAGCAACAGTTTGAGTAACACATGTGAAGGTAGTGATTCTGTCCACTCCCTAGCCCCATCCCTCACTTAGCGATAAGATATGATACTTCCAGCCGAAGATGGATATCTTCCCTGTCTCAGCACAATTGGCGAGCAGCTCCCGAGCAGCTCGCGGTGGGGAGCAGATCACTTGTTCTGCCTTGGACATCGACCGCGACCTTTGTAATTCACTTGTCAGCTGAGCTTTTACTCCCCAATTGCTCTTGTCGTCGGCAGAAAAACACCTCAAAGTTGTACATGCAGGTTAGCTAACGAGTACCCTCCGGGCTGTCCTGTCCCGTTGGAGGACAGACATGTTACCCGTGCATACACTGGGTACATTGGTAACTGATAAAAGGGAGGCTACTGGAGGAAGAGGGGCTGGAGTTTAATAGGGAGGACTCAGCCTGCGCCGTTTTAGTGGACTAATGAAGCGTCTGTCTGGTAGACCATGTGGCTTGGCTCCAGGGCTATCAGCACTTGTCTTTCGACCACCTCCCCCCACCCCTTAGCCCTTCACCCACCCCTTCCCAAACCTCTACAGCTTTAGCTCACTGTAGCTTCAACCGTCCTGCTATCTGCCTATCCCTCGCATCTCAATGTATGAAATCTTGTAAAATGAATCAATATTTACAGCTTTATATGTTTTGATATAGGGTGGATGGACCTATAGGTAACCACGTACCTTGAGATGTCCACCTTGATCATGTATGGTATTGTCTTTATTTATCTTTTGCAGGAAATGGTGTCACCTAAAGTGTATTGTGATGGACAGAAAGAGGTCTTATCATGCATGAATTAATACAAAATTGTGGTGGATATCTCATGGTATGTGGTTACATTTAGGTCCATCTACCCTAACGGTACGCACACACAGAAAAGTGAGAGTCATTGTCGCTAAAACTACCCTCAGATGAGGGTAGTTTTGGCGACAATGACTCTCACTTCTCTGAGGGTGCGTATAAACTCTCAGTTGCATTATTTCTAGAATACACTTTGCCTCCAGAGGCTACTCCGTCAGGTGATGTTGAATTACAGGGGTGTCGGAACAAGGGGGGCCAGGGGGCCATGGCCCCCAATCCTAGCCATGGGGGGGGGCAAAGTTTCTTTTGGCCCCCCCCCCAAATTTTTTTGGAAATGCTAATAAATTGTATTCATTACTCTAAAGTTATATAAAGAAATACCCACAAATTGACCTTAAAATGCACCAAAGCATGTCAACATTTTCAAATTTTCCTTGGGGACCATGCCCCCACACCCCCAATACCATTTTCAGTGTGTCACTTTTGACATTCGGAATCGCGCACCCTTCTGAACTTTGTTTGGTTCGGCCGTGCCCCCCCCCCCCCCACCCCAAACTTACGTTGCTTCCGACACCCCTAAATTATTTTTCTTTGCAAGACACTTCTTTGTTCATACTGAGATTAGAGTCAGGTCCTCCAGAACAGTGTGCATATGTCACAGTATAATCATGTATAATGTGATCATTAAACACTCAAACATGTACGGTATATATCCTAATACCATAGCATGTGGTAGAAATGGAAGGATTTAGGAGAGGACTCCCTTTACAGACTGCTGTAGTTCACACGTATTAGGGTTGGGTGGGAGACCTCCCTTAATGAACAGATAATGGTTATGTATGGGCCAGGGTCCATTAGGTTTCCTTGTTGTTTCTCACGGTTTGGGTGTTTTAATTCAGTTTAATTTTCTCAAAGTGTTTGAGATTCAGGTGCCTAGTGTCATTACCTGGTTAATGTAACTGGATCCAGCCACAATGGCGGCCAGAGGCCCCTAATTAGACTCATGATGAAAACATTAGACTCTCCCTAGTGGACAATTACCACAATCCTACGTGTCCATGATTAGGCTCAGAGTTGCAGGCTCCATCCCAGTCTTGCTCATGTCTATATCTGGAAAACAATAAAATAACTTGAAGCTCCAAGGGGTACTAAACGCTTCGTCGTTATAAAAAGAGATATACCAGTATGGTCTTTCGATCAGGGAGAACTATACGTTGACAATTTCAAACATTTAAAGTATTGAGACATTGTGTTGAACCATGTTAGGCCTACATTTGGTATAAAAAAAGAAATATTCTAGGAATGTGCATAACAGTTGACAATTCTATTTATTGCCTACTAACAATGCTGGGAAGGTTTGATGCTGACCATGTCGGTTGCTAGCCGGTCCCACAGCCCACGCTAACTGACCACTGGGGTGGATCGAGTGGACATTCCCCATTGTTGAGTCACCACTGAGGCTCTCACGGGGATTGGCGAGAGGGATTGGGATGGGGTTGGGGTTGGGGGATTCTCAGGGGACGATTTAAAGCTAATGTATGACCCCTGATGGTTAGTTAACATTGCCAGTAGGTGCCTAGAAATGGCCTGTTCCCAGCCAGCATTAGAGTCACTTTGCTGAAAGTAATCCCTAAATGAGTGATAATAGAGCATAGACAATGGACCTATTTTAGAGCTTTCAGCCACTTTAATTGTCTTTTGGGGTAGTACATTCTGTATGTCCTACGTGTTACGTAGTTAATGTCTGACTTGTTTAAAATGTGCTATAAAAAGGGGCTACAGATCGTTTGTTGTGTTTTATTTTTGAAGTGAGTGTTGAAAAATTGGTATTAACCCCTAAATCTATACATATGTTTTGGTGTCATTTCGGGTGTCCTTTTTTTTCTTCTCTCCATTCTCATTTTAATGACTTTTACCCGAGGCCATCCAACAACCTCCCAATACACGTGTTCTACACTTGGCCAACAATGAATATGTCTGCCTCAATAATCAATCTACCTGTTAACCATGCATGGGACAGTGTAGCAGGGGAACATGATTAACAGTCTCTAATTACTAAAGCATTAGCCACACCTTATTTTTCCCTACACCAGAAAGAAAAAAAACACACAACTAACAAAAAGCAGAAAGCCCCACCCATTGTGAGCGAGCAGGGCTGGGCGATAATAGAGTTGTTAGCCCCCTCTGTATTGCTCCAGGGTGTTTCCTGTCACGTGATCAGGAACCGGAACCGACGCCATTGATCAGCGGTGATTGATTCGAAAACGATTAATATTCATGTATTAATTGTCATTCATGGGATTCCCGGGGTGTTTGGCATAGCAGGTGTGGTGTGGAAAGTAGGCGCTATATGGTGTGTGGGTGTGGGTGATGTAGGGTGAGGGTGGGTTAGGATGGGTGATGGTGGGTGAATTATGTGTCTTGGTGGTTTGACTCCATAAGCCGGAGGAACGTTCACAAATAACGTCACGAGCTTTAGAACCTTTTTCAAGACCCCCTCCCCCCACCCCATCCCATGTCAGTCAGTTTGTCTTTCCACATTGTCGTATCTAAATGTAGACCCATAGCTCAGGTCACGGTATTAAAGTCACCAAACCTAAAGACCCCCTCCCACCATTGCCAGTGCCGTCATTTGTGAACGGTGATTTGTGAACGTTCCCCAGGGTGTGTGTGGTGGGGGTGTACACTGGGGTGTGACTGCTTTATTACACGTCTCACCAGTTGTATAATTAGGTCACCATTAATCTGCATCCATTTACATCTCACCTGAATCAAACACATTAACCCTTCAGGGGCCGCACTACAATATTATTGGTCGTAGCCTAATGATGCAAGATGCAGCCAATGCAAGTAACTCACCGTTGCTAGATTTGTAAAATTGTAAGATTTGTAAGATTTGTAAGATTTTTTTATTCAGACAATGTCACGGTTCTCACTGCGATTTTCAAGAGTTGAAAAATGGGAAAAACAGGTATGTACAGAACAGAGATTTCATGCCATGATTTTCTTATGATTAATTAGTTAGGTTGTGTAGTGGAACACAATACGTCTTTGATAGCGGTATGTCATTTTGCTTCATAAGGGTAGTGTGGAGCAATATATATATTGAGGGTTGGTTTCCTCACAAGACTAGTATTTTAAAGATATGCTATTAGCTTTGGTAAATACAAGATAGAATGAATATTTCAGGGGGGCATTGCTGGTGCAATGTACCGCCCATATGAGTATCATGAGTGATATAATATGTGAATCTTATTATATTATATATGATGATGATGCTGGGGAGGGCATTGCTCATGCAATGTACCATCCAAATAACTGTAGGTAGAACATATTATGCCACACCTAATGGTACAATATAGAGAATATTATGAAAAATGATTTAGCTAGGGGGGGCAGTGCTGGTGCACTGTACCTGCCACCATTGTTGCTGTTGACAGTGTTTTAGTTAGCAGGTGTCATGGTCTTGTTGTCAGCATCTTCAACGTGGGAGGGGGCAGTGCTTATGCACTGGACCTACCTCTTTTGTTAACAAATCTTATTTATATATCCTGTAGGGAGCAGTGCTGATGCACTGTACTTGCCTGTATGTTAGAAAAAAATGGATAAGTGAAGACTTCCAACGATAACTTTATTGTCTCATTGCTGCATGGCGCCGCTTCACTACTGAGAAATCTATTTTTTCTACAATGTTTTTAAATTTGGTGCGGGTGTTTGCTTCCTGAATGGCTTTATCAAGTGAATTCCATAGCACTACTCCTCTATAAAGTGGTGATTTTTTTACCACATGGAGCTTACCCCGGCCTATTTTAAACTTAATCTTGTTTTCCCCTCGGGTTCTTGGATTTTCAATAGCTATTACATTGTCAGGAACCTTAGACAGTTTGTATAGAAAAAGGAGAAGCTGTGTGTCTCTTCTTTTTATCAGGGGAGGGAGGCTGCATTGTGCATGTAGATCCTCCTGTGTGATGTCTCTTGGGTTTCGAATCCTTAGACTATGTCTTAACCCTCGTGCCCAGAACTCCAAAAGTGCGCGCTTTTACACCTATATCCTTAGGACTGCCAGTACTTTCTGGAGGAGCCCTGCCATAGCGTATTGTTTCCAATGCAAACGCAAAATCTTGGCTTTTGGAGGCCCCCTCTTACTACACACATTGGAACGCTATGGCAGTGCTAAGGATATATGGTCAGCAGAGCACCCTGGGTGACATAAGGCTCAGATTGGGATCATTTTAGGCCTGAATTAAGCACAAATACATAGGATTTCTAACAATACCAGGTACCCTATGGTAGCATGTGTGTGTGTGTTGATGGGAATATTGATTAAAAATGATTTAAAAAATTTAAAACCCTTTTTTAATGTTTTTTTTCTAAGGATTTCAATTACAATGTTGATATCCTTCTATTTCTTCATTTGGTTCCCCAAAAGAACGTTTTCTAAGCCAATGTAGAATATTACCATCTAAAAGAGCAAAATATGGCCTTTAGATGGCAATATTGCTTGATATCAGTGAAAAGAATGTTTCTTGTTGTCATGGCAACCCAAGATAGAATATTGTTTTAAATATTTTTGAAAGGGGCATTTCAATAGCTTTCAAAGAATATAATATAACACACATGTCAGAACAAAATATTCATTGGTTACCCAATCTACCAATAATGATGTAAAGAAACTGACTTTCAACAATAGTTCTGGGCACCAAAGGGTTAAACCTCAATTTTGTATCGTTTGGACGCTTTTTTGGTCCAGAAAGATGGCACTATCTAACATGAAACTACAGTATTCAAGTGTTGGTAAGGTACAGTGTTTATAAATGGTAAGACAAGTATCATTGTCAATTGAATCACGAATTCTGTGTGTCTGTTTGATTTTGAAATTGTCTCGTTTTCTGATACCAGCCATATGAGTTTTCATGTTTAGGTTTTCGTCCAGTGTTACCCCTAGATAACAAAAGGAGTTGACCCTTGCAACATCATCGTTGCCTATCTTTAGGATGGGGATGTTGACCCCTGCAGTTTTTGCCGGCGTGCCATATATAACTACCATTGTTTTTTCAGTATTGATGGTTAATCTATTTGTGGCACACCAGTCAAGGAGAAGATGAAGGTCAGGTTGGCCAATGCGGGTTAGGTCCTCAGCTTTATTACCTTCAGTAATCATGACTGCATCATCTGCATATAATATAACTTTTGAATTTTCTACTACATCAGGCATGTCATTTATGTATACTGAGAAAAGTAGGGGCCCCAGGATAGAACCCTGGGGGACCCCAAAGGTGACCCTTGTTGGGTCTGAGAGCTTGTTGTTAGCTAGAGTATTATGAACCCTGTTTCCAAGATAGTTTTTAAACCGTCTTAGAACCGATCTATTAGCGCCAATGGCACCTAATTTGTCAAGTAGTCTTGCGTGGTGGACCGTGTCAAAGGCTTTCCTCATGTCTATATAATTATAGACATGAGGAGATTCTTCCCCTGTCCATGGCACTATAGATCTTATGTGTTAGTTCATAGACAGCATCAGTGGTAGAGCGTCCCGGTGTGAAACCAAATTGTACCTTAGACAGAAGTTCATTTTCAAGCAAATAATTCATTAGCTGGCCATGCACTACTCTTTCCATAACTTTGCTCATTATTGGGAGCAAAGTTATTGGTCGCCAGTTACTGAGGTTCTGCAGATCACCTTTCTTGGGGATTGGGATAATAGTGCCTTTGGCCCATTTGTCAGGGAAAAGATCCAGTAGCCAAGATGCAACAAATTGAATGCATATATTTGGTGCAGATTATTAACATTTTTTTTGCATTTTTCTTAGTGACAATGGAGAAAGTATGAACTTTATTTCAAAACTCAATTACCATAGTCGAGGTTTTAGTCAGATTTCTTCACAAAACAGGGTGAGCAGTCTTTTTTGGGTCAAACTATAGTAATCTCATGGCAATAAGTCAATTTCTAGGTATTTTTGGACAATTTTGGACAATATAACCCTCACAGATGAACCCATTTTAGAAAAAATCTGCCTTGAAGTATACTTATTTTTATTATTTTCATCACAGGTAGGTCTGATAGATTAAATCCAGCGAATTAGAGGATTTATCAATGCTTCAATAAATCTGAATTAATAACAGATACTCTTGTACTTCCCGATCAACATATATACCAAATTATGTTGAATTTAATTGCCCTTAATTATAAACTTAGCCAACTCTAAGCCTTAACAACTAAGCTCCTATTATGTCACGTGGTTTGGAACTTCTGGTGGTTTCTGAAAATAGTAATGCTAGCATGCATATTCATTTACAGCATTCAAATACTGATTGTCACGCTTCTGTAGGCATGGTAAAATGGGTAATTTTCAGCATTTCAGTTTCAGTCAATGGCAATTTTTTTAATGAAAAAGACTTAATTATTTTTGACAATCCGGTTGCATGGATATTCAACCCCCAATAAAGTTGGAACTAGATAAGATACGGTAGCTCAAATAGTCTCATTAGAAAGATAATTTAGTTTTGCAATATCTGGATAGGTTAGAATGAGGGGGTTCACATTTTTGTAGTTGGTATGACAATTTGATTGAAAAAGAAAGGTGGGGAAAATCCAAGCAATTCTGGAAGAACTTTGCGGTCCATTTCTCATAATTCAAATATATTAGATAACTTCAAAAATGGATTTGATAAAGGTATATATCAAGAGAGTCTAAAGAAAAATAACCTTTTGTGATGCCAACTTAAGGGTGATCCAAAGTGATTGGTCCAATTTAGGGACCCGAGTGGTCCAATTTAGGGACCTAGATTATTCCAAAACTGGAACATTTTATGTTAAAAGAATGGTATTGTGGCCAAGTATTAATATTTGTTTTCAAATATTAAATATATCTAGCAGATGGCCATACCTCTATCAAATCCATTTTTAGCCAATCTAATGAACTTGACATTGTGAGGAATATAATAATTTATATAGGGACATAATTATAGGGCAAGCTAGGTTCTTGGGAGGTCCAATTATGGTCACCTACCCCTACATTGGTCCATCCTGACCAGAAATAGAATGCTGGGCACAACCTCTGGTCAGGTGTATTCAACATTAGTTCAGTTATAATGCACAAAACTGGTACTCTGTGTGGCTGGTTGGTTTATCATTTGAGCGGATCTATACTCGGGTCCAACCACATTCAAACATTGAGAACACAAAGCAATATAGAGATAGGGGAACCTAAAACGTGCGCAGTCGGCAGGGTTCGAACCTACGCGGACAGAGTCCATTGGATTTCAAGTCCAACGCCTTAACCACTCGGCCACGACTGCTCCTGTCCATCGGGCTGCTAATCGATGTCCAATTTCGAGTTCAAACACCTACCAGTCGGTGGTCACCTTAAAATATTGATTCATGGTTAGATGGATTCATAAGGTATAGACAGTACATATCACTGCATATACCGTGACATGTAGTATGTTCAAATTAGGTTTGTGTGACCATGTCTCAATGGGGTTATGTCAATCCTTGGGTTGTGCCAATATAATAGGGACCTTTAGCAAACCCGACGTAGCCCATTAAACGTAGACGTAGTAGTGCTAAAGGGATAGGCTACGTCTGCGTTTAATGAGCTTTTGCGTGGTTGCTAAAGGTCCCTATTGCATACAGTGCTACACCTGTACCTCTACTACATTGTACTACATTGCTCTGCCTTCCCCAATGTTACCTGCATATTAAAGTGCACTCAGGTGAGGGAGTGGTAGGGTGATAATTAGCCCCGTTAATGAAGTGACCTTAATTACACCCAGCCCAGGTGAGTACTCAGGTGTGGGGTACATCGTACAGTGCCTGGAGGCATCAAACTTAATGACCCCTTTTCGTGGCGTGTGATTAGACCTTGGTTGGGAAATCCCACCTTACACATTATAGTCTACACAGAGTTATCAACCCGATTAACGAGGGGGATTCCTTACACGGCCATATATAATTATCATGAACGGAAAAGACTTGGTCAAAATATCCCGCTATACATGCTTTAGCATTACTCAGACCATAATTGTACAGATTAGATAATAGGGATATTTTTATATAACCCAACAACTTCTAGGCTATATCGGTCCTTCGATAGAGCTATAGGGGACCTATGTTATTAAATTACTGATGTCACAGATTGGGGTTAAATGCTGCGTCCCATTCAAGAACATCTAGCCTATAATTAGGCTTATGTACCGGTATAATTATACACTATTCAGCGATCCCCACCATCCAACCCAGCCGTGGAGGTGTCTAATGTTCCCAGGCGCTATACTTAAAAGGCAGGTAAGTGGTCTGCTATACCTCTTCCCCCATCAGGACACCCAGGTGGAGCACCACTTATACCCTCTCACCTGAGCATGGACTCCCACTGGAGGGAGGTGTATGGAGGACAGCCAATGCCATGCTGTAAGTAGTATATAGTCGTACTGCGTGTAAATAGTATACAAATGCATGTATTATGTACCACGTTGGTGTTCTCAACGACCCTATATTACTGACAATGTATTACATGTACGTTGTATATAAGGTGTTTGGTGTTATTCAGTCCGACGTTGATGTATACTGGTAGGCCCTATGTATAAAAATCATTAGTCAATAAAGCCATTCTGGAAGCTAGATACATGTATGTTCCCCTTATGATGTCTCCTATGAGCGCTCTCAACCCTTCTCCATTAATGGATAGATCCAGGTGACACTGGGAGTATGCTATAGTATTGTTTTCCCTCGTCCTATGTCCCTCTCCTGTGTACATTGCAAATGTATCTGTAATTATAAGATAGGCCTATAGGAGCATGATGCCCTTCACCACAGACCACAGGCCCCAACTCTAACCCAATCCCCTCCTACTATACACCCGATCTTCCCATCACCCCCTCCCCCATACAAGAAGTCCCCCCCCCCCCCCCTCCCCACACCCGGCGACACCAGACCGGAAGTGGCGGCGTGCCGACCACCCCCGTACACCCATTACCGCTCGGCAGAAGGCGCGTCGGGCGTCGGGCGCCGACGGGCGGGCGTCGGCGGGCGTTGTAAACGGGCGCCATTACCAGACTCGGCGGCCCATGACGGCACGGCAGGCGACGATGCATCAGGCGTCACGCTTCATTACCCGCGCACTGCGCAGGCGCGCGCTGCCGACGGGCGACTCTCCACTTCCGGCTAATGTCGCACGCGGTGTCGCGGGAATGGTGCCGCGACAGGGGGCGGCGGCGGTGAAAGCCCCACTCATATAGACGATACTTATAGAGGGTGTGCATACCCTCTCCTCCAGGGCAGAATAATTGATAATGGGTTCTAAGTATGTTATATAGATCTGCAGACCATGCATATATACATGTATGTAGGTGTGAAACACCTGAATACAGGGTCTAAAGTGTGTCTGGTTTTCCTACTGTCGGGGGAGGTCTCATTGCATGAAGAGTCTAATCGAGAGTAGGCCTATAGCCCTACTGATGAAATTATGGATGCATTGTGTCATAAAGGCAGTGACATTAGAATTCTTTTTCTGAATATCCAATCAATATGTGATAGGATTGTACACTTATAGAATTTATTGATACTGAAATAGAATTACCAGCATGTAAAACATGTTGTATTTCGCTCTCGTTATGTCCATTATTGTCCATGCTGCTTCTGTAGTTTGCCACCAATAATGGACTTTTTTTTCCCACCAACGTGTAATATTGACTAGAATAGAAGCATATTTGCCCATTTTCAAATCGACCCGATACATCATGTGGTGTGTTTCTGGCATTCTCCCCGAATAACACGCATTGCCTGCAGTTGATTCATCTAAACATGCCATGTCTGAAGTCAAACACATTGCCGACACCCAGTGTATTGTCCTGAAAGTAGTGGTTCATTGGGCTGAACCCACATTTTAGCACCAAACCAGGGGAGAGAATAAACAAACAAATATAAACAAAGAGACATCAATAATCACCAATAACGACTAATAGAATTAAGAGGATGATATAATGGCTGCGAAAGCCACTAAGGGTTTTGAAATGATAATGGTATACTATTAATAATCACCCTTTTTCAATACCGTAGCACTTTAACATACATTTGTAACGATGTCATAATATTTGACCAGACCCGTATCTAATATATATATATATATATATATATATATATATATATATATATATACATATATATATATATACTAAAGAAGAAGGCTAACATAGCAGGATAGGTTGAGTTTAGTATTGGTATATATGAACATACTGTTGACAGGGGATTGACTTACATGGTATAGCAATAATATACATTTGGTAAATTTGGTGAAGATCCGAAATGCCCGTCATACTGTATAACATTCCCCGGAAATTCCTTAAGTTTCTGGCCTGTTAATGATAATTGCTTTTGATACTTTACCTATATAGATATTGTCTACTGTCTGGAGGCTTTTAACATCAACATTTAATACATATTGACAGTTCATAATAAAACTCTCTATAATGGTGAGCACAGTGCTGATATAGACCATGATTCTAACAGAGCATTAAAGACATAAAAATGTGAGTCATTTTGAATACAGCAGATGGGACAAGTCAGGAAGGCACACGTTATAGGAACTCATGTAGGCAAATAACAAGACTGTAATCAGTCTCTATGAAATTGGATCTGGGGGCATTAAGCTGCACAAATGCGATTAGGTTCACTCTCATTGGGGTCCTCTTTTGTCCCAGTTATGTCATCAGAGCAAAACCAAACAGTGCCATTATTGAATGTGCTTATTTCAGCAATGAATACAGGAAATGGCCTGTGAAGAGACATGTTTTGTGGTGTTTAGGATAATCATGGAAATATCAGGAAACTCTAGAGTATAAACTACATGATATTATTAATAACCATAATAGAGTAATCTAGGTTTTGGAATTACCACTGCCTCTGACCTAATACCCATCTCCCATAGCCTCGAGCTGAGGGGTTCTCTCGTTTTCATCCTTTACTGTGTGACCTTAAGAATGAGGTCAAGGTCACTGGGTGACCCCTGGGGCCGGGCCTACAGCGCCTTATGACTGGTACTTCAAGGCGACGCCCTGGAGGATCCATCACGTGGCCCCTCCATGGTGGGTAGCCGGGAGCAGGCGGTCAGGGCGCGGCCCTATTGGTGGCCGCTGCCCTTCTCATTGAAGTCTGCCTCGGTTCTTCAAGCAGGCTGCAACTGCCTCAGCAGCGCTGCGGGCGACGAGAAGGGCAGTGTGAAGCGCCAGGCGATGAGGAATCTGAAATGAAAGAGAGAGAGAGGCACAGATTCATCCAGACTTTTTACCCCCCCCCCCAACCCCTCACCCCCCCCCCGACCCCCCGTCGACCTTCACACTGATCTGACCACCAATTTCTGCCCTCACCCACTGCTGACCAACACAGAGTGCGATTGTTAGTTAGTAAACTTCAATCAGACGTTTCCTCCCAAATCCCTATATAATCCATACTCATCTTCACCCATTGCACCATCAGAGTAATCAGGTAATCATTTGCAACATTAGAATGATGGGGCTCATCATTGTGATATAGCATATGTAGCCACTTTAGGATATCGTCCATCCGCCCAACCCTAAATTTACCATCCTCATTTTGCACCCGCAAACCCCCCCCCCCGTACCCCACCCACACACCCTTTTCTGCCCCCTATCGTTCTCCATGTAGTACCCTTGTCACCCACCCTCACCCTCCACTACAATAGGAAGGCCCCTGTCAGCCCTCCCAATGACCCTTCTAGGCCTCCTAAGGTCCTGGAGTAGCTCAAATTGCTCCCGGTCTGGAGTTGAATGTGGCCAGTCAACGCCCCAACGACAGGGCTGCCCATTGCCGGTCATGAGAACCAATTTCCCATTGAGCCAGTGCCGTCGGCTATTCTAAATTTGCCGAGGACTCAAGGCCTGGTCTCGAGTCGGTCGCCTTTCGCCGCCAAGAGGTCGCTCTCGGCCGCCTGAGTCGGCCGCGACAAGTTGGGGGCAAATATTGTCGCACCCATTCAGAGTATAATAACCAAAGACATTGGCCCAGGCCGCCAAAAAGTGCCGCCAATGGCCACTCGCTATCCCCTCCTCGAAAAGTCCAGGAATTTTGGTGATGGGTTTGCAGTGGGATGCACGTGTGAATTTGCCACCAACATGGTGGTGGTACAGTTCAAACTATACATAAAATTCAGTTTGACTAAAGCGATGACATCAATTGTTAAGAATTGATTTACTACACACTTTCAGGAATATCTGGCAGGCGAGGGCATCGTACATCAACTCACATGTGTCACATGGGTCATGTGACTTTTATTTTGATCACATGACATCCCATAAAAAAAACCTGACGTGTCTGCTCACGGTCTAGGGACTTTGCTTTTTTTTATATCAATACCTGTAAAAGAAGTTGAGTTTCCAAATATATGCTGGCTGTATTCATAATAAGTGCATGAGATTTCCTATACGGTTTCTGAGGAAATTTACTACATTCCTTTAAACAACTTGTTTAAGGTATGCCTAAAAATGGTCTTACATATCAATTCTCTTCCGGCTTATTCGTATATGTATACGTAGAACTGTGTGATTTTAGTATGCATGTATACATTTATATCAATCCCACAGACGCCCAAGCATACATCATGCAAGTCACATGTATGAGTTGGCAGCCCTGTGGGTGTTAAATCAGTCCTATACAGAGGCATATAGAGAGGGTTGGACAGTGAGTTGTTACCTGCCACTCTCCCCAGCATTCCTACCATTTGTGATCCTTAGCCAAACATGACCACTCACAGCCACAGCATGCCACTTTCCATGTTGACCAAACGGTGACATGCTTTTGTTTTCGCTGGGAGCTTAGTAAGCGAAATTTCGCCACCCACCCACAAGGCGTGTGTCCGTGTTTTAGTGCACTGGAGGACCGTGTTAGCCTGTGCTACGGCACTCTGTGAGAGTGATGTTGTTGCTTGTCTCAGAGTATTTTTGTTTTCATGTGAATTTTGCAGAAACACACCCCTTGCATGGTGGCTTAGAGACTAATGCAGGAAGCTTGTTGTTTTCTTGTCGTTCCGTCCACAAGCCACAGTGGTAGATGGTGTATGTGTGTTCCCACCGTCTGTCCACTATGTTGTACCCCCCCCCCCACTCATCCCCCTGCTTTCATGCCATAAGTAAAGCATACATTTTACAGCCTGCTCATTTACATAATGGACTCTTGGAATTTTAAACAAAAAGGGCTTTCTTCCGGTCCAGACACAGAGAATGCTGCCTCATAAATTCAGACAGTCTGGGGAGAGTGATGCTTATTCTAATCATAGTATGTCGTTGAAAGATAATGTCTTTGAGTTGGGCATAGAAGAACTGCATACTATATTATATTAGATAGATTGATTATCATTGGTGGCTTAGACAGGGTACAGTGTAACAAAAGCCTGTGGTGTGCATGTTTAACACTGCTACACATGCCTCACCAGCTTTGGTCACCTATATGGCACTCCAGGGCCCCTCCTGAGTATGTTTTCACAAACATCAGGTAACAAGGCTGCGAGGTACTGGAGACTTTCTCACCTTTCTGTTGACCAATCCATCAGTACTCCCCACAGGTGGCCTAACGACCGGATATATTACTTAGCCAATGCGCTCTCGGAGGCTAAGTCAACATTATTCTGTCCCAATAGGTGTGAATGTGTTGATAGAGCCGCGGTAGAGCCGCTTATGGAAAGGCTAGGAAGTGGGAACAGTATTGCACCCTATTATATTAGCAGAAAGCATAGTCCCCAAACTGCCAGCACAGCCTAACGCAAATTGAATTGCATGTAAAAGTAAACAGAGGTGATTAAAATAACACCCTCTCCTATGGGTTCTGACACCTCATTGCTGACATGCTTGGACATGGGTGAGAAATGCTTTTGGCCGCGTTAAGGTATGGACACTTTTATTTATTTATGAACTTTATGTTAGACACTGGAGGTGGCCACTCACAGGCAAAGCAGGGGGTGTCAAGTCGTACCCACAACATTGTGGGAGGTCAAAGGGTGTGGAATTTTGATTATCCTCTCTGAATGACATTTCAAACAATCATGTTGGTGTTTGATATGCTGAGTATATGTTGGTCCTAATGTGTTGTTATGATATCAGATTTTAAGTATGTATTGGCGTTTTTACCTTTGGGTTCAACTGATATTTATTGTATAAGAATAATGCAAATTTACGCGTGCTCTAAATTATTGTCGACAGCCCAAATATGTTCTTATGATGATTATGTGAAAGGATTGAAGTTGAACACACAATACATTTTGTACATACACCACCAACATGCCTACACAATGTATCCAGCTATTTCGAATATGTTTCCCTCACTCATTTCCCTTGTTATAAAAATATGGGGCACAGCCTACTCGTGTCGGACCCCATATACACACACCCATCCCTACATTTAAATTCCAATCCCATCTTGGATGATATCTCCTTCATTTCTTACGTGAACTTGTCACTTCCGGTCTGTTCTTTTTTCTCCTTCCATCTTTTTTCTCTCAGAATCTCAACGGTCCCCGGAAGCTGTCAGTTGTGCCTGTTGCGGTGTGTGTACCTTCAGGTCACCTTTTATTATAATGTGTCAGATTTGTTTCTGTTTTGACAGCGTCCCAACAAGGCCGACTCAGGTCTGAAGTGGCCACTGTCTGAATGACAGATGAGCTGGTCTCTAAGTGCTAGCTTACCCCCCTGGATGCACCTGGCCACCCTTAAGCCCTGCTGCTGCTGAGGTATCCCCTGTTTACCTTTGCCCTGTGTTAGTAGTCTACCAGAGGTGTCTAACCTTCTGTTTCACCGCCCTCCCTCTCTTCTTGCCATTTCATCTAACATTCAATTGTACTCACTATACCCCAGACTAGATCTATGGGCTTTCCTAATTATGCTTTAGGTCTCCTAGACTCCTAATACATCTATATACTGTAATACGCTCCCATCTTTCCGATTACCCCGCCTCTTCTTGGAAACAACATTGTTTCATAAAAATTCAACAATTCTGACGTCTATCTTTTCAGCTAACACTGACAATTGCTACTCTTAAAAAGTTTCACCCATTTCTAGCCCACTGTGGTACACCGCCTCCCTCACATTAACACACACACATAAACTGATGCAATTTCAGTTTCTAAATAGATGACATATTTCTGAGATATATACTAATTCACTGAAATATCAACAGTCCAGCCCCTTCGTGCCTCTTGATGACACAAGAAGGTATGCTAATCGAACACTATTCTATGCTAGCTTATTATTATTATTTTAGATTTCACTGATGACATCAGTTCACTATGGGGAGTGATGTCATGTCAGTGACTGGACATGATGACATAGATACGGTCAGCGTCTATGACCTTTCAGGGGTCAGTGACATGTGTGGACATGCCAGGGAGGGAAGGTTAGTGGGGTTAGGGTTAGGACACACCTGGTAACACACCTGAGTCAAGAGCCACTCAGCCTGGTACCGAGAGGTGAGCTGAGGAGTTCAATATGTGAGGTTAGGGTCTGGTGCAAGAGATATAATTATGTAGAGTACTCATGGATTTAGGCTATTGTGCTATTTTGAACATAGAATTGCATCAGACATTTATAATGTAGACCGAAACTGATGTCCATTACTCAATCTGACTATATACAATGTATACAGCCATGAAGCATTAACTCAAGAAATTAAGAGGAAGACGGTAAAATAAGTTGTTTCGTTGTATTATTTGATGGCAATACATGTACTTTGTTATATAGATTCATCTTTATTTATTGATGCCTATATATGGCGAAATTGTGGGGAAAAAAGTATAAATTTGCATGTAATATACCTTGCAGTAAGCTTATATAGCTATGAAAACGGTTATGTTTAGGACAATACGTACTGTTGCAATATTATCTCCCATTGGTGCCTGGTGTCACTTTTCACATCATGCAGACTCCAAGGGCTGTTTAGGCTTAGACTTAATCCGAATACTTCCACAATAGGGTTAGTGACATGGTATGGGCACGTGGAGCCAGTTGGGGGACAAAAATCTTGCTAATTGCAATTGGGTGAAGCAAATTGATTTAGCCATGTTCTAAGGTGGCTGGCCTATACTAAATATGGCACAATATTTTCTAGGATCTTGTGAATCATACTATTCATATTGACCACTGTTATGTCATTTTGAAGGGGTGTACCAGGAGGAATTTATCACTTCTAATATAATGGTGGCATTACTCGAATTTAGGATACTGAGATACTGATTATTTTATTTTTGTTATATCACAATAATTATTGTTGTATTCTTCCCCTAGTTCAGTCACGCGATTATTAAATATTCTCATCTTAGTTTGGGGGTTTCTATGATGTATTCATAACCCACAATTTGAAAGGATAAAATTGCCATTTGAAATAAAACTAGGGGCACGTTTGGCTAATAAAATACTGGTGCTGAGAAAAAAAAATCATCCCCGACCCCTATCCGTGCCTGTGGTGTGGGCGGCGCTATCATGGCCGTCACGGTTGACTGATTGCTGGTCCTTAACCACTCCAGACAGCTCCGTATTGTTTGCCAGTCTAAGCTCTAATCCCTACATTAGGGGATTAACGGATTACCATCAGCATGGGGGAAGGCGAGGGTAGAGAGGGGGAGGTAGGGGTTGAACTGGGAAGGGATGATGGGTGGGGGAGGAGAAGAGGGGGCGTTATGTTTAAGGTTTGCATCACGCATTCATTGTTTAATGCGCGTCTCAATTGTTTGAGCAGGCGCCGCTGGGCGGCTCTGTCGTCGGGTCAGCTGACACTGAAGCTACCAATCAGCGTGCGTTTTACGGCGGCCACTGTCACCTGGCCTAATTAAGCTGAGGGCGATGGTGATGATTTGGGGCGGGCTGAGAGAGGGATTTGTTGTTATTAGGTCTTTGTCTTTGTAAAACATCCCGTTGTGACACAGAGTGGGCCCACCCAAACAGAGGTCCCCGGGGGAGGTGCCACCTACCCAGAGACAGCCCGGCTAACCCTCTAAAGGCCGCATAATGATTTAAGATGCAACCCCCCTTGGTCGTCATGATGCAGGAATCCAGTCCTGGCTTGTCTACTCTCCATGGATGCATTCATACATCTTGCCGATGCTTCGAGAGTGTATCAACCCTGTAGGGTCGGCATGGTGCTTAATTGCAGCAATTGCAGCACTGGCGAGTTACTCACCAGGACTGTATTCATGCAACATGACGACAAATGGCATAGTATCAAAACACTTGGCAGCACTGAAATAGCTATAGATGCTGACAGAACAAGGAGCAGGGACTCTATCTCCATCAATTGATCTGTCTGCACCCTACTTACACCCTACTTACACCCTAACCGTTGTAGGTCTTTCTGGATGCCCAGACATGCTATTGATATACCTGCTGGCATGACGATATTTTCTCTCTCTTAATATCAGCATTTTCTTGTTTAAATGTAAATCTAGATCTTTACAACTTGTGTAGCATCTTTAATTAATGCATTTCCATGCATATTTTACAAAACTAGGCTACATTTAAGTCGGGGGTTTCAAGTTAGTTTTTATAGAGCAAGACCACGTACTACCGGTAAGCCTTTTTGCTGATGTCTCGTGTAATCCTTACTCGGCTATAACTATATACCGGTAATACAGGTTTATATTACGTAACCTTCATTCATTATTGGATAACTAGATACACACTTTTATGCAGTGCTGCTATATCAATAATTACACATTTGAGAACAAAAAGTGTCTCTTAATATGCCCTAACATTTTTTTACAGAGTTCAC
Source organism: Harmothoe impar (assembly GCA_947462335.1). Classification (NCBI taxonomy): domain Eukaryota; kingdom Metazoa; phylum Annelida; class Polychaeta; order Phyllodocida; family Polynoidae; genus Harmothoe; species Harmothoe impar. The sequence goes on from OX381712.1 coordinate 35,098,742, forward strand.
CAGTCGATATTATGTATCTGCTCGCGTATACTCCAAATGTAAACACGTATCAGACAGCGTCAAACCCTTCCACATACAAAAATCAATCAGCCCCCACCCCCCACCCTTCCTGCCCCCACACCGATCAACACACCATGGCTTAAACTCCTTAATCCTCGAATTGCACCGAAACCCCACTCCACAAGGTGCCGCCATGTCTGCACACCGTCCCATCAGGCCCTTCGGTCCGCGACGCCAGCGTTCCTTCCACTTCCGGTCTCGCAGGTTGGCGAGATCTCGAGACGCGGTGTGCGGCGGAAGACGGTAAACACACTGTATACATTCATGTATAAAAGATGAGTTTACCGAGTCCCATGCTCGTCCGTTCAAGACATTATGTTACTTTTGGAGTGGCGGCGACGCTGGGGGAGGAGGAAGCAGGTGGAGTGGCGCAGACGACAATCAGACACGATGTTTTGAGCGGGGAAAAACAGGCGGCCTCGGCTTAGGGGGCGTGTAGCTACAGCGTTGGAGTGCCTGTCAAAGATGTAGCCCCCTATTTATGTTGTGTAAGATATTAGCAGCAAACAGACTCGAAACAAGCGGATTTTGTCTACCAGGGGAGAGTCAGACAAGTTCGTGTACACAATATATGCTGAGACTACAGGGCTCATGCATGTACATGTATTGGTGTATACATAATTCTATCTACTCCTGTGGTAGATTAACTTCCATACTATTAACATACATTTCATTTCATACATTTGAAAGTTTGTCATTATGATTATTTAAACATTCCTGCATATCCACCTATTGAAATGTGCATAAACACATTATGTACAACACCACGATCGACTGCCCCCCCCCCAAAAAAAAAGAAATGGTCCTCTACATAGTGTTACAGATACTATATCTCCCCCCCCCTCCCATCGAGACCCCCGCCTCCTCAAAAAAGCTTCCTTCACCCCTCCATTACAGGTATGCGCTTGTGGGACAAAAGGATATTTTGTTGCAGGCCTTGTACTCATTTCTGTCTATACTACTTACACCACATAGTGGTGGTGTTAAATGACCAGTGAGTGGACAGGACCCGTGTCTACCTGTGTATCTAGGCGTCTGTGAGAGGTGTCAACACCAGCACATACACGCCCTGGACATGGCCAACCTGGGGTGGGGACACACCTTACCTCCTCCTCCCCCTCTCTCCTACAACCACTCCTCCAGGGCGGAACCACCGCCTCTCCAGGCTCAAGGAGGAGCAGGACAGTGTTTGTCGTCGTTGACAATTAAGGGGCTGCTAATGCCTCTAATCCTCCAGGTTGTGTGTGTCGGGGGCGCCAGGCTGAGAGGGGACTGGGGACTTAAGACCTTGGGTAATCAAAGAACAGGTGTTGGGGAGGGTGGGGGTAGGAGGGACACCCTGGAGGACAGGTGTGGGATGAAGTGCTTGGATGAGAGGGTCTGTCTGATTTCTTTTTTTTTGGAAACCCCTGAGAAACGTGAGTGGATATATGGGTGTGAGTAGGATGTGTCAAAGCCTACTGGGTATGTGACTATTTTGGAAATGTGGACGTTTCAATAACTTGACTGAGATATAAATCAATATGATAAATAGATTTGGAGAAAGGAGGACGGCATTGACTTTGCAATAGCATGCTACGACTGGTATGACTTTGTTCATATAGCAACGAGGCAGATGGGCAAACTGGGCCTATCATGTATCACACCTGAAACCAGGGACGTAACACCTAAAGTGTACACAGTGCAATACAATAATGTTCACATATGTATAAAGTGTACGTACAATGTATATGGACATATCTACCTTTAATAATGAGCATTATCTTTCAGGTCGTGCAGATTATGTTCATCTCCAGCGAAAATAAATAACTGAAATACCCATAAACAGGACATAATACTTTTACATATATCATTGACAGCATTCGCATAGTGTATATAATTAAGTACACTCCATACTATAGTATGCATATGATAAATGGTGTAGGGTGCTCAGACTGTGTAAAAACTAAATGTCATATGATATGATTGTGAACAGAGAGAAATGAATGTAGAAGTCGTCATTGTTATAGCAATTCACACACAGAAAAATGAGAGTCATTGTCGCTAAAACTACCCTCACCTGAGGGTCAGGCACTGCCTGACTCTCATATGAGGGTAGTTTTAGCGACAATGACTCTCACTTTTCTGAGGGAGAACCTGAATCAAATTGCATATTTCACACGTTGTATGAACTGAGCAATATGAGTATCGACCCGGGGTATCGACTCTCTTTAAGTACTGCAACATCTATCCACACTACGAGGTGGAAAGAGCAGCCCACACACCCATCTCCCACCATTGGAGCAGCTCACATGCTGAGCGCCACCAGAGAGCAGCTCACAGAGTCTTTGTCTGAGCCGCTCCGCTTGAGTGCCTCCATCAACTCCCTGGAGGCTGAGTGTATTTGCCCTGCTGCCCATCCCACCGCCTTCAATAATGAATTCCTCCTCCAGGGCGGGCTGCAGCTCCACCCTGGGTATGGACAGTGTCCAGGTGGACGGGCGGTCAGGGTAGGGCCTCTTGTGATCCCTGTTTGGCCATGGCTTGATCCTGTGGCGGGTTGTGACGACTCAGTCAACACCAGTGGCCATAGAGTGGACAGTGGTCATTAGGGCTGGTCAACATGCAGGGAATGAAGGGTGACTGAGGTATGCAGGCACCACTGGTCAAGTCACTGCCTGCCCATGGCTTTACCCCCAAGGGGCTTAGAAGTGGAGGGTCAGCAGACTGACCACTGGGATCTGGCCACTTTTCTAAATTCAACATGTCTCTGGCGCCCACCATGTTGAAAATAAGACTTAGGCGCGATTTGTGGGGTTGATCTAAGAGAGTCTGAATGTCTGGGTAAACTTAGGTTTGGTCTTGAGACTTACTCCTGAATATTTGAAATATTTTTAATCACATACCAAAACGGGTGTGGTTTGTATCAAAGCAACTTTGGTTACGCGTAAATTCACACACTAGAAGGGTTTAGTGGATGTACATACATTGCAGCATAGCAAACATAAGATCAGTTATTAAAGCATGCCTGTCCATTCAACACTTAAAAGTTGGACTCGTATATCAGTATTGAAAACACTTGAGATTGTGTATACCGTTAAGGATATTTAGTAAAGTAAAATATCCTAACCCTTGTTTACCCCCTGGATACTCATATTCTGAAGAAACCTCTTTCTGTTGCTCACTACACTGTTAATGTAGCTGAGCAGTAGCATCTACCGTAGTTTAGATATTGGTCAACTGATTCTCAACACATACACGGCAAATAGTTGGTTGCCTTTTATGTAGGTATGTAGGTTTTATGTATGGTATAATCTATAGTAGGTGTACAGTTTAGTGTAGGTTAATAGTAAAATCTAAAGTAAAGATACAATACAATTTGGGCTGTAAAACTACAGTAAATACTACTATCTACTCTTTAATATTGTTTTTACGAAATCTGGTTTTGTGGCTTCCCGAGTGGCTTCTTTTCACTTTTAGACCTATTCTATTCTCTAAATTACGAGAAAAAAACACTACCGGTACTGTTGTACATACACATCGGTCACCAATTCCTTGGATAGTATATATAATGCAGAGGTGCGACCTGCAGATGTATGTTGAATTAAGTACACCTTATCTGCTAGTTCTACAATCTAAAGCAGTGGATAAACATGTATTATACAACCATCTTAACACATCACACACCAGTCCATTACACGCCTATCACCCTGGGCACTGCTGTCAATCCACATAGATAGTATATTGTACATGTGTGTGAAAAGAGAGTTAATGTAGGGGAGGGGGCTGGCTAAAACTAACTTAGGCCCAACCAAAAGCTAATACCTTCAGTGTTGGATCTACTACTATAGTCTCCTTATCTGGCTGTTATCAGTAATTCCTTCCATCTTTTGTTTGACTAGACCCAAGGGTGCACATCTAGGTGTCATAGAAAGGGCAGTGGTGGACTGGTAATCTTGATCCTCTTAGAGTGGATTAGGGGTGACTGACATGTGTTAGTGGTCGCCTGGTGGTCAGTACAGGGGCCTACAAGACAGGGGACACCAAAGGACAGGTATGCACAGGTAGGTTATCTGCTCACTGACCACTGTGGCCCTTATCTAGCTGTATAGTCCCCCTTTTAGTAGTGAGTGATAATAAGGAGATCTAAATAGATCCTGGCAACCATCCAGGACGACTCACATGCTGTTCAGGAATGTGCAGGTGTTTAAAAGATGGCTGTTAGTACAATGGCTATTTCCATCTGGTAATTGGGGATTATACTCCTAAAATGCTGGTGTAGAAAGATTCAAGCTGCATACACATCAATATCTATATAAATACTATGTCTATGAAACAGTTGTGTGAAAACTTTAGATAGATATACATGAAGTTTTAAACCGACACAGCCGAAGGCTGGTCAGCAGGTCCACAGGGCCCATGCGGGCCGAACCTGATAAAGACTTTAGAAGGAATGGTTATTTAATTCTGGGAAAGTAAATCATAGTAGGGTACCTACATCTATTCCATTTCACTATAATGGTCAAGCAAATGTGAAATCTAGATGTTAGTGGGGAAATTAGATAGTCCCTTCTCGAGTCTAAGATTCCTCAGTATACCTATAGGGCACCCGCTCTCTTTATGGAGCTATATAGCAGCCACTTGATAACACACAGAAACAGAAGCCATGTCTTCCTCTATGTTCCTGAGTCTACAGTACCTCCAGTACACACCCCCACAGTGCAGACCTCTAAGTGTAACCCTTTGGTCTCCCACCACCCACCTACAGGAGTACAGATGTAGCTTCTCCCAACTACATTGTAGGTACAGAAGTTGGCCACATGCTTCACCCTAGGCCATGCCTGAATGCATGTCATGAGGGTATGGTGGGCAGTGCTTGCCATCTAGCTCTACATTAGAGGTACTTGACCGAGAATATGGAAGTTCCATCTCCACATCATCATTATACTTAATGAAAATTAGCAATCTTCTTATGCACAGTCCATATTGATAAATACAATAGTTCGGAATTATGTACCTTTACAGGTATAACTGTTTAAGGTGGGTCGCTACCCTTTGATCAAAGTTAACAGAATCTCTCTATTTTTTTTCTACATGCAGTCTAAAGCGTATAGAATTGGATAATGCAAAGAAAAATGGGGGGTCCCGAGTTACTTTTTTAAATACAGAATTTTGAAATATTAAAGTATTTTTCTCTTTTTCACAAAAAAAGAGAAGAAATTGTGAAAACTTCCATGATTTTTTTTTTCATATCAACATTTATGCACAGAAATGTAAAACCTCACATGTGAAACGCCTATATATTCCACTTTATTGCAAAATTATTTTACAACTGTAATGCAATGGCATTCTGGGTAACATGATGATGTTTCGGGAAAGGGTAAGAAAAAATTGTCATTATTTTGTAGGATTATTGGCTAAAAATAGTATTCAGTATTAACAGAATTTTTTTTAACTCTCTCATAAATTAGTTCAGATCATTTGCTAACATATGAAAGAATTTTGATGGGTGGTCCCGTGCATAATTTTAGGGTTTTGGGCCTTTGAAAATAAAAAACAATGCAAAACTGGACTAGATTTCATATTCAGAGCACTGTATGATGGGTAATATAATCAAAATCTGGCCCTAAATTGTTATCATTAAATGACCTTGGCTGTCTTAAGAAACATGATAAGATCTATAATATTTCTAAGAGGATTCATTGGTAAATAATGCCAATGCACTAATTCATGTAAAAAATAGGAAATATTATCGGTAACAAACATAGCAAATATCAAAAGTCCCATCAAATGCTCAATTTTTCTTGAATTTGCCTAATTTTCGGATATGACATAGGGAACTCATATGTGTATCAGACTGTGCAATATGGGCCCATTCTGATACGTTTAAGCTGCATGCGCAGGGAACTGCGCAGTGGGTTCATTTTCAGCAGGTAGCGATCCACCTTAAGTGTCAGTGTTTGACACTGCAAGAAGTTGTAAATATCCTGTAGTGTCTCCACACAGCCCCCCTTAACCATGGTGCCCGACAGGTAAGTCTATAATACGCCTAGAAAATAAAAGACTAAGGTGGGTTAGTCAGTTTGACTAGCCTGACAATATTGACTAACATAGAATGGGCTTCTTTTTTTTTGAGATACAGGATTTACTATGCTTAAGGACTGGAATGGCCGTATTCAATGCCCCCATTGAATACAATGTGGCCGTATTCAATGGACTAAAACATCCTTTTATTTCCTTCATTAAATGCTTTCAAATATAAACAAAAGATACCAACTACACTGATACCCCTCTGCTGTATTTCATTCGTAGGGATTAGGATGCATCCCACTCAGCCTGCAGCTTCGTGGGATACCCCAGCCCTCACTCGTGAAATACAGCAGAGACGGTATCAATGGGCATTGGCATTTGTCTATATATACGGAGCCAAAATATGACCAAGTTTTGTAAGTTGTTTTCTGACTAAGCTCTCAAGCCTATTGATTTTCAGTGTGGATGGATATCAACGTTATGTTCATCATATTATTACTCTAGCAGAATCCAGGAGGCACACTAAGATAACTACTGGTACACTCCATGAGCTAAAATTCTTCCTCCTCTCACAACTATTGAAGTAGTTTTAGAATCGAAGTTCTGCAGGAATGGCTCACCATATGAATTTTTGATGGCGTACAGGACTGGAATCGGCAAGTGCAGGACCTGAAGGAGTGGATCCATGGGTGTACAGTGGGGGTAGGTTGACGGCTGGATCAGGGGTCTGGGGTGAGAATGTTGTGTCAATCTGGATCCAGTTAGAGTACAAGCGTTATCACACCCAACCAACAACAATCCCTGCACTTTGATGTCATTCACCACCCTCCCTGACCAGCCATCTCCTACCCACTAATGGTTTTTATTGGTCCTCTTTTTTAACTGTAGCCAGATTCACTGGAGGGCCGTGCAAAGTCTTGTAATGAGCTTGGGTCTGTCAGTTGTCATCCCATCACTGCAGGCAACCCCCCAGGATTAACACCTTAATGTGTACAGTACAGAAGTATGTAGATGGTATCTGTACCTTTAAGTCAAGTAAAGATGTTGTATGTATACCACGTCAATAGTTATATAAGCACATGGAGAAAAAAGTAGAAGCAGATTCTGAACCATCATACGTGTAAAATAGACTGGAATGAAGGAAGGATACCAAGTAGATTTCTGAGAATAATAAGGAAGTACTCCAAAGTGCATATCAAGAGGCCATCGGTTATGATACTGACAGAAATATGTACAAATATGTCTGTAACATGTGTATAACCATTCAAAACTGGCCCAGCCTCACACCCCCAAGCCAAACAGTGGATGTGATGATTTCCTACCTTTTGCAGCGACATGTAAGACCCAGTTTATTCACTCTGTAAATATAAGACTTTGCCGGCAAACTCAGAGATTCTGTTGCCAGACAACCAGAGACAAGCAGAACAGAAAAGAGGTAGACATCATGGTAAATTCGGAACGTGTCTTGGCCGCCAAACATCCGTGTTCAAACAAGGTTGCTCTGATAGTAAAAGTCTCCATTACTCTCTATGTGAAACAGATCTAAGGTTGTTATTTTTAGCCATCCTTTCTTATCTGGACTCTTCCTGACTTTTCCCACGAGACTCCCGCAGTTGGCCCTTTCTGGGGGCAGCGCTCGAAGCTGGAGCGACCATTAGATATTTAAAGGGAGGTGGTTAATATTAAGTTTTCCCCCACCCCAAGATAATTTGTGTTTCAGATTCAGAATGCCACCTGAAAAAAGTCTCCCCCCAACCGCCAAAACAACACAATTTCTATTCCAATTTCAGGCATTTGTGTCTGCCTTTCTATATCATTTTTTCAAACTTGTACCTGCAGCGTACATGTTTTATTGGTTATAATACCTATCTTGCTATCCTAATCATTGGTCACATAATTGTTTTCAAGTATAAACTGTCACAACCTATTTTCATGATACAATAAAGCACCATTTGGCTCAGGGGAGGATTCCAACGCCCATCACCACTGCCACATGTGTATAAAGGGGCTGGGGTGCATGGGGAGTGTTTGTATTGAAGGTTACAGAAGGTGTTGAGGGTCTGGGTAGATGAAGAACAAGTGTACAAATAGTCCCCCTGGAACACCCACTGTGGTGAGCCCTTGTTAACGCTGTTTGATCACATCCTGAACACCAACTGGGACAAGGGTTTGCAACCATAGGAAACTGACTACTTCAAAATGTCCAGATGGAAAGGGAACAGTTAGTTGGCTCCGGGACAGCCTGGCCACTAAATCCCATTGGAGTACAGTCAAGGAGGCCTAAATGTAATAATTATGCTTTCAGACCATTATTATTGGCATTGTTCAGTAATTATTGTCCAAACTTGTATAGGATTGGTTTATAGCTATAGGTTCAAAATCGGACGTCCCAGAAGAAAAAAAGAGTAATATTTGGGCAATTTGATGAGCAATTATCGCAGTAAGCCGGATATCAGTATACCCCATGCACCCATACTCCTCACATATTCGATTCTTGGGGGAGAAATAAGGACATTTATCCCCATAATGTTTCAAGATAAGCAACCCCTCCCCTCCCTATACATCTACAATGTGAGCCCCCTTCTACAGCACAGGCGGTTGGCTTTGACCCGGCGGACTGGGCGGCGGGAATACCTTGTTTTTCCAGGACCCAGGTTCCCGAATGAATTCTACAAGTTATAACTGATACAGAACTCTCCCGTTTCGCCTATCACAACACCCCTGCGCCGCGTCGGGCATCACTTCAGATGTAGCCCATGGAGATAACTGCTCGCTGTAACTGCTCACTGAGCAGCTCAGATAAAAAGCTACCAATCCCAGGCAGGGTTTCATTTCACAATCACCTGCTCCGAGATATCCAACCCCTTCAGATTCAGAGCCGCCTATAATTCTAACCCAACGATAACATAACTTTACACTTGTAGGTCACGCTGGTGACTCTTTTGCCAATGGAAGCTGGCCTTCTAGGATATCACCTACTGGTGATGGAGGGGGGCATGTCCCCGTGTGATCTTCAGATCTTGTTCAACACTTGTAGCATTTTGGGGGCTGGAGGAAGGTGTGAGGGTTTGCAGGCGTCTCTCACAGCCTTGCCGTCAGTCCCTAGGGCATATCTCTCCCCGATACCTCCTGGTGGTAACAATCGTAAGCTGAATGATACCAGTATGCCATGGTGTATATATACAGTCTACCTCTATCTGTATGGTAGCTGCTATCAGTGATAAGCTTTCTGTGGGCTGTTCCATATACTGAGAGGGGCTATATAGATAGCATTAGATCCTGACTGTATTTCTGGTAACCATGTTATTAAACAGATTTAGTCAATCCGAGGGGTAAAGGAGTGGAATTAAGTAGATGTGATATTTTTTTTATTGAAATAGGGGGGGGGGCATTTTTTAATGCTCCTATGTGTGTATGAGTGAGAGATGGTGGTGTTGGGGGAAGGGGCAGCTAGTAGGTCTGGATACTGTGTTTCGGATCAGTGCAATTCGCCCACCAACAAAGAAAACAGCAGTAGTCACACCCTCACAGCACCTCCTGAAATTCGACCAATCATCAAAGCCCCTACCCGCCATCTGCGGGACAGTCTCTGCCGCAGCCAATGGCAGCCAGCTGGGGAGTTGGGTGCGGGACTGCGGACAGATACCTGGCAGGCGTGTAGGGATCAGGTTGGATTTGCCAGGAACCAGCACGTAGGGTGTACGGCAGGGCCGATGATATTCGCACGAGGAGCTCGTGCGAATAACCGCCGTTATTTGCACGAGCTCCTCGTGCGAATAGCGGCCGTTATTCGCACGAGGAACAGGCGAGAGAGGCGACGGCGAGAGAGGCGACCTGCACGAGGAATCAGTGAGAGAGGCGACGGCGAGAGAGGCGACCTGCACGAGGAATCAGTGAGAGAGGCGACGGCGAGAGAGGCGACCTGCACGAGGAATCAGTGAGAGAGGCGACGGCGAGAGAGGCGACCTGCACGAGGAATCAGCGAGAGAGGTGACCTATACACTGTAAAAAGTTGTTGTTTGTGAACAGCAAAATTTGCTGTAAATGTACAGTACTTTAGCTGTAAATAATGATATAGCAAATTCTATTGTACATGTACAATTCTGTTACTGTAGATGCAGGTTACAGTAGTGACTTGTAGATCTACAGTACTTTTCCCTGTAATATGTACACGAGAGGTCATGGGATCAATCCTAGGTCTAGCCACCTTTCATCAGGGATCTTTAGCAACAAGGCTGTAGCTCATGTAATACAGACATGGCGGAGGTAGCTTATATCCCAATATGACCATCTGTAACAAGGGCTCTGTGGCGCAATGGATCTTTTTTGAAGTGTATTTATTGGATCAAATCGGCACAAAGGCCAAAAACTAGCTTGGGCGCATTGCCCTTCTGCCGCTAGCACCCCTATCTATTTTACAATTTTTTAAGCGGTCTTGTATATGATATGATATGACTCCAATGCAGTTCCAATGCTCCATAAATCCACCTATGTATAATATAAAAAACTATACAGTTGCGTGGTTGCAGATAACCTTAATGATGAGATGAGATGTGATGAGTATTGATAATATAATGTATAATGAATTACACAGCATTTATAAAACAGTTAGGATAGTCCTTGTTAGTTGCAACCTTAAATTGCCAAGGGCCCGTCTCCAACACCACAGGTGGTGAGCTCAATCCTTGGTGGAGCCACTTGTCTTGTTTCACCTACATCCACCTAAAATTCGTTTTTCCTTCACATGGATGATTAAAAATATCACCAGCACTGGGAGGCGAACCCCAGACCTTTACAAATTACTATTAATCAGTTGAGAAGTAGAGTAGAGATATATCCCAATATGAATTTTGTAACACCGGCTCTGTGGCGCAACGGATCAGCGCCTGTCTCCAACACCACAGGTGGTGAGTTCAATCCTTGGTGGAGCCACTTCTCTTGGTCTACCTACATCCACCTAAAATTCGTTTTTTCCTCACATGGATGGTTAAAAAAATCACCAGCACTGGGAGGTGAACCCAGGAGCTTCAGACTATGATTTACAATCAATTTTGCTGTACAGTAACAGAAGATTCTGCTGTCCCTATACAGTACATAGTGCTGTAAATATACAAAAGCTCACTTGCTGTAGGTCTACAGCACAATCTTCTGGAACCAAAGTTGCCCCCAGTATTTGGTGTACAGGAACACTACTTACTTCTAACAGTGTACGGTAGGCCTGGTATCCGGAATACAACAGGCCCTCCTGACTGTAGGCCCCCAGCCTGTAGGCCCCCGGAACACAGGCCCCCTGCCCACAGGCCCTCCGGTTTTGCAACCCCCTGCCTTTAGGTCACCCTGACTACCGCCCCCCTGTATGTAGGCACCAATCTCACGTCCACTTCCTCACGTCCACTACCACTTCCTCACGTCCACTACAAGTTCCTCACATCCACTACCTTCCCATATTTACTATCCACATTGACGTGACAGGGATTTTCCCAGCCACAACAAGCCGCCTCTCTCGTCGTCACGTCGCCTCTCTCGTCGTCACGTCGCCTCTCTCGTCGTCACGTCGCCTCTCTCGTTGTCACGTCGCCTCTCTCGTCGTCACGTCGCCTCTCTCGTTGTCACGTCGCCTCTCTCGTCGTCACGTCGCCTCTCTCGTCGTCACGTCGCCTCTCTCGTCGTCACGTCGCCTCTCTCGTCGTCACATTGGTATTCTAGTCATAAAAAAGGTCACTGCCGGGGATTGAACCCTGGCCCATGGCATGGGAGACAAGCATTCTCACCACTACACTATAGAGTCACTTGCCTACATGCATAAAGAAAATGTATTATATGCACACCATGTTGCCTCTCTCGCCATGTCACCTCTCTCGCCATGTCGCCTCCCTCACCATGTCCTTTTCCCTCTCACCTCTCTCGCCATGTCGCCTCTCTCGCCATGTCCTTTTCCATGTCGCCTCTCTCACCATGTCGCCTCTCTCGCTATGTCGCCTATCTCCCCGATTCCTCGTGCGAATAGCGGCCCTTATACGCACGAGCTCCTCGTGCGAATATCGCTGGCGGTACGGGCCGGGGTTTCATATACATCCTTCCTATTCCCAAAGGACCTGCAGTAACAGCAGAAGAAGATGTTTGGACAGGGCTGGTGTTATAATGACTAAATCCTTCCCACCTTCTGGGATGGAACTTGAGTTGGAGGCTTGAGAGGCCATAAGAAGAAAGGGGAAATGAAAAGGGTAAAATGTGTAATATAATTCCCAAGAATGGTGTTAGGATATACGGAAAGTACATTTTGCATGTTGCATGTAATGTTTGACATCTGAAAAACTATCTTTGGCCTGGCTCCAATTTAGAATGCTTCAGCTATTGACAGATCTGTGAGAAAAGGGTAGGCGTGAGATAAGAAGAGCTAGGTCATGGAGGGAAGATGAAATAGGTGTACATGTAATATTTGCATAATGTTACAAATAATCTGAGGATATGTCCACAGTATAACTGATTAAATCCACTATAGGCGTTAATCAAGCTCACAGTTTTTAATATTCCCCATTTGAATTCAGAGTTAAGTACTTCTAGTGTCTCTTATATGTCTGTGTTGGTGGCTTCGATACAGGGTGTGTGTCCCGCTCCTCCAGGGTGTCAGCAGCAGCAGACAGGGCCCTGCTGGCTGATATTAACACCCCCTACCCCCTGACAACACCACCACGAGTCCTTACTCTGTTGAAAACACAAACAGTGTCAACCCGATGCTGTCACCGCCTAGTCACCACACAGATATCAAAATAAAAAGCCACACATCAAACCCAGGCCAGAATCCAGCGTTTTTAAATGAACAATCTCTTTGATATAGGTAAAACATATTTATGCATGTGTCTCATATTCAAATCAACAGTAATATTGATATAGCATTACTGATATGGGGAGATATATAAAATCTAGAAATCGCTAAAGCATAAGATGTGGATTAGAATAAAATATATGTACTTAAGTGTTAAAGTGGTAGCCATACCAAGCTGATATCAAGACCCAGGTGGTGCCACATGTCCCCCTCCTTTGCTCCCTCCAGGGTATAGGATCAGGTTGGATCAGGGGTGAACATTTGCCACCATGAGGATCAAAGCCTATCCCAACACTGAAATGTTGGACTCCCTGCATAGTGTATTTACATGACACTTAACAATACCTTGCTGGAGATACTTTGCCATATAGCCTAGCCTACCGATCTGGTAGGTGGTGTCTAGGTCTATGTGCCCCAGCATGTCAAGGGGTAGGCTAGAGGTAGTTGGTGTCTATAAGAAGGTCCGATAAAGGCGGTCACAGACACTTAGCTTAAGACGATAGTCCAGAATAATGAAAAGTAGGGTTCCTCATCAGTTCCCCCGCCTGTAAGAAGATTATCCCACCCTGTCCTGATATAACTGGTCGGACAGTGTGCTAATACATGTAATCACTTTAATTCACAGACTGGTGCCCCGGCTATCATTCTGGTCAAGAGTGGCGTTTTTACAGCATGCTTCAGACCACATTCATATCCGAGACTCAGAGGCAAACAGAATAATTGGGGGTTAAGCATTTATAATTACATCTGACCAGCCGATGACGTTTGTACTCAAATGTATTGCTATTCATACAATAAGGATGGTGTAGGTGTGTCAATGCAAACCATGTTGGCACTTTGGCTTCAGCATAGTATATTAATGTAGCACTAGCAGTGCTTGTGCGATAGAACATGGCTAGTGTTTGGCGCTGGTGGCTATAGAGAATGGAGGCGGCTGCAGAGGTAGAGGGTGCAGCAGTGAGCTATAGGGTGTCAAAAGTAACTTATCAACCCTGAGTGGCAATGGGCCTTGTCCGACATGGCCCGACTCCCCTTGCGGCTCCAACGCCCCGCCTGCCTGCATGCCGATCACCGCTGCCCCCAACGACGATAACTGAGGAATGGACGATAGAGGGAAGGGGTTGGGGCTAAAGAAGGACTGCTAGGCAGGACATACCAATGTGCAATGGGTAGCCAAAGATCAACATGGGGTAATGAATGTAAACAGAGCAAAGCGGTCTCTGGGTGGCAGGTGGCAGAGGGTGGCTGGCTATATTGTGTGAGCAGCAGAGATGGCCACTGGATTGGGGATCCAGGGGGATGGGTAGGGGAGATGGACAATGGACAGTGTATAGACAGTGTGGATGACAGGGGCTAGTTGGGCAACAGAAGGCAGGTTAGTGGGTAGTTGGAGGTGGGCAGTAGGGGTAGTGAGCTTCCTGGGCGTAGCAGTGCTAACAGGGTAGATGAGCAGCAAGAGGTGAGCAGTAGGCATGTTTAATAGTGGGAAGTAGCAGGTGGGCAGTAGCAGGTGGGCAGTAGCAGGTGGGCGGTAGCAGGTGGGCAGTAGCAGGTGGGCAGTAGCAGGTGGGCAGTAGGAGTGGTCAGCTTCTTGAGTGTGGTAGTGCTAGCAAGGTAGATGGGCAGCAGGAGGTAGGCAGTAGGCAGGTTAGTGGGTAGTAGCAGGTGGGCAGTCGGAATGGTCAGCTTCCTGGTTCCTTGGTGTGGCAGTAAGCAGGGTAGATGGGCAGCAGTAGGTGGGCAGTAGGCAAGGTAGATGGGCAGCAGGGGGTGGGCAGTAGGAGTGGTCAGCCTCCTGAATGCGGCAGTACTAGCAGGGTCCGGCAGGGGCTACTCCCCAGCCTGCAGCCTAATGCACTGGGTGCGGAATGTGGGGCGCGCCCGAGGGCCGCCGCATAATTCCTGATTAGCGGTGACGGGGCTGGCAGCTAGGCAATCTAAATGTTGTTCCATATTCAACAAGAGGTGTACTTAGGGCGGCATTAACCTGCGGGACAATTAATGACCGCTGTGCATTACCCCTGTTTGAAGAAGCCACATGGCTTCCAGGGGTCTCTAGCACTGCGGCCGATTCAGGGGCACTCTACTCGCGGACTCCACTGCCTTCCTTTACAGCCTTTACTACCTCATGTATATACATGTACTACTGGTGGTTGATAATGTTAAATGTGGATCCAGTGCATAGTGAGAATTTGCAGGCTTAAGACTATTTCAATGGCGCACCCGCTTACATCCCCTTACATTCTTATGTCTCTTATGCTAGGTCATACGGTTACACTACAGTATGATACTTGATAGTATTACTGCATGTCATCTATGTCTTAAGATTACATGTTACTATACCATCAACCCTGCACGCCCCCCTCACTGCATCTCATATACTTTGGCCTCCTTCCTATCTTTGGACTGTCAATACAGGAATCTTATAACGGTGGCGGTAACAGCCACCGTCGGGGTGCTATGTAGAGATGCTGAAATATTGCCACTCTCGTGCCCATCGCCAGAGGGGATACCACCCACCCCACCCCTACCGCCACCTATGCCCTACCCCTCAGACCTCCCCACCCCAGCCTTGTTCCCCCTCACACACCTACTACCCTGCACCCTTCGCACTCACCCCCTAAAAACGCCACTTTGCGGGCAGCGAATCTTTCAAGAAGCGCACCAATTTGCTGACCCTGTGAAGCCATCCATCGCGAGGTCGGCGAGCCGTGAAGGGGCCGATCAGCGCCCGCTGCCGCCCCACCCTGCCTCCAGGGTCGGCAGGGGTCAGGGGGGTCGAGCCCCCGCCCTGGAGGGGGTCTGCGGCCCCTCCAGTGGTCCTTGATCCCTGAGCTGCCCTCCAACCCTCAGTCGAACCCTCTCCGTTCACAGCAGAGAGCGAGCAGTGGCCCCTCCCACTTGTGATCTTTTCAGGGGCCCTGAGGGGTGACCATTGTAGTGGACAGTGGTCAGTGAGATGGACGAAGACCCGGTGACATGGTAAAGGGCGCTGAGCTGTCTTCTCATAACCCTGCGCCACTGAGTGGCAACAAAAGACTCCCACTGCACTCTCAAGGAGCGATGAGTTCCCCCTCTGCTTCTTTTCTCTGCCTCTCTCTGTACCGACTCTGTCCCTTTCTGTGGTAACCTCCCCGTGCTCCGCCCTCTCTTTGCTCTCAATAAAAGAGCCATAAAGAGTTCAAAGTCCGCCTCCGGCTATAGAACAGCGTTTGGTATCCGCAGCACAGGCACATCCTGACGTGAATATTGTCTGGTCTGGACTGCCCAGAGAGTAAGTATCCTTCAAATGGGCGACGATGACACGGTATGAGGTTTGATCATGTCGGAGCATGTCGGAGCATGTCGGAGCAGCTCTGAGAAGCTCCGAGTGAATTGGGAGCTGCTGGCGGCTCATGTGTTTTGGAAGATAGCGAGACATGACAGGCATAGCCAAATTGTATGAGCCGGGTATAAACATTTGATATGATCTATATAGTATGAATACATACAATGTAATAGATAATTATAGTATTCATAATATCACGATATCTAGCGAACAGAAATTTGCAAATCTGGAGGATGTGTGCAGTTTATCTTGAACATAGCAAGTTACAATGCTACATATTTCACTTCGGGTATCTAAATCGTCTGTAAGCTCGTTCATACAGAAATAGCCATATATATTTCTTTAAAAAAAAAGGGGTAAATGAGTCTGGCTACATTGTTCTAAGAGACTTAAGACCGCTGCCATGCATGTAGCATTGAGACATGAGGCATATGCCTGAGGGAAGCCCCCCTCCACGTTATATGCCATTCCTCATCACCCCTTACCAATCCACTGTCATAACTCACACACAGGGATCAATGTCCTGACCCTGTCCCACCAAGGTCATCTCAGGGTCACACCAGGGTCACCCACAAGGTCAGCCCCACCCATGTGTGGGGTCATCTGTGGTGACCTTGGCGTCTTCTGACATAATAAAGCAGTGAGGTGACATCACTGCACTCTTAAACTGTCAGTTTAGTCAAGCATCATCGCCCACACCCAGCCGTGCTTTCTCACACACCATTTGTATGGGATATTATCAAAATCTGGCTGTTCACCACGTTACCCTTTCAGCAGGATCATGGAAGGGGATTTCTGACATAATGGTCATTCCATAGGTGACCACGGTGCTTTTGGTTTCTGATAGAAAGTACTTTGAGTCATTGTATAGTTGAACATAATAATAAGAAGCCATATTTCATAGTTTGGGCTATATTGATATCATGTCTTATGATTGTTTGACCTTTTCTTAATCATTTTTTTCTATTTCTTGATTTATAGTTTTGTTTCCATATTTTCTTTGCAAAGTACATTCACCAGGGTCACATAGACAGCCTGTATATCAGATCCGTGGCTATGAGTGTGGGATAGGAGTCTGGGAGGAGGCTAGGAGTATTCCCTAGAGAGGTTTCCGGCTCGATGACCATTGGCTATCTAGGGGTGACCACAGTACATCACTGACAAGGCCCACTGACCACTGCTGGCCACTCCCCGGCTTGCTGGACAAGGGGCCTGGACATGGGGGTCAGGGGGGTCAGCATGAGTGACCACTCCCTGGCCATAGGGGGGCAGGAGGGTTAGGGTAGTGGACATGAGATCGAAGCCCACTCCACCAAATGGACATCACCCCATTGGCAAGTTTTCTAATCTTACGCCATGTCTGCTGGTGACACAGGGTTTTCTAATCTCCTGTGATGTCCAGTGCTGACATGGGGTGGTCAGTGGAGCGGGGGTAGAGGGGTTGATAGATGACCAGTGGCCGCATGACTAACATATTTCTACATAATATGCTGCTGGCAAGTGCACATCAGGCCACAAGCCAGATATTACATGTCAACGTGGGCTTTCTCATTTCCCAACTGCCAATCAGACATATTCGCCGGTCAATAGACTTGTATCATGTTCAGCCAGGAGACAACTCAATCTGGACAATGTCTGAGCAGCTCATGCCCCTATAAACTATAGGTTGAGGTGCTCACAGTAGGAGCTAGTGCTATAATGGTATCTGAATATTTTACAGCTATGAAACTTCTGTGGATAATGAAAAGACAATCAATAAACCTAATTATAATAATGTGTCCTTGCTGTCTTCTTCTGTCACTGGAAATCAGATGACAGTAAAACAATGATTCTCTGTATTTATTTTTACGAACCTTTCTCCTGCAATTCTGTCTAATTGCAGGTCTGTCTACTACCTCCCTTTCTCTTATAGTTATACCCTACCGCCCCCCCTCTGTTTCGTCCCCCACCTCTTCCCAGTGGGCACAAAACTCAGTTGAATGTTGAATCAATGTTGCATCAACATTGAATCAACATTGTCAACCAGTTTTCAATGTTGATTCAATGTTCTGTGCCCACTGGGTTACTGTATCATCGCTGTCATAAAATAAAAGACACATACTCGTATGGTATGATCTTATATCAACATATAGCTAGTCTGTATACCGTATAGCAGAGGTTAGAGTTTTCTCTGCTACTACGTCACGGGGTGGTGATTGGTGGGGGGGGGGGGGCACAGGCCATGGTCGGGTAGTTGTACCATGATAGGATCATGAGACCAAACTTTTTTTATACCTGAGTCATAGTATATAGTCTGCATTTTTACTGTTGTTATACTTATGGTATATAAGAGAGCACCGAAATATATATGTATTTTATACCGATTTACAATGCATTTATGTGACCATTACTGTGTTAGATATGGTTCATATACCCTATAAAGTTTCACCACGTGGCTTTTGTTTGCCCCCCCCCCCCCACCCACTGGTCTATCATTGGTTGCAATCTACAACTCTAACCTCTGCTATACTAGTATAGAACAACAACCAACACACCACCCAAGCGACACACCGCTTTCTCTTACCGTCATTGATCACATTTTCTATTACATAACAATAGAACAGGGTAATTATAGTGAACTGTTTTGCTGAAAAAGGTACCAGGCACATAGTGTACTGTACAATAGGATAATACAACTCAAATGCATTGTACATGGCGTATTATAGTCATAGAGAAGACGACGGACAGCAATATATCAGAGGAGAGAGACTCAATAAGAATCTTAACATGTATTATCCTTATAGTAAGCAGGCAGTTGAATTACCACAGGGTGATGTCCATTCCATAATACAGCCTTCTTGCTGTAATAAACAAACAGCTGTCGCATTTTATGTCTTTACCTCAGGTCCTGGTTTAGCTGACTACATGAATAGCTCCCTGTCGACGCTATATTGTCCACATGAAGAGTCCCTGTAGTTGTAACATGATGTAGTATCACCACAAACAAGATACACAGGCCTGTAATTGAGGAACACTCATCCCTGTATTTAATATGTCCTGATGAGGAACAAATTGAATAGTGCACCCCAGCATAACCTCTTGCTGTGGCTCTGTGCAATGAACCATGAGGGCTTACCCTGAACCTTCCTGCAGTGAGTGTGGGTATGGGAGTGGGGGAGGAGGCTATCCATGGGAGGCACTGTAAGGACGGTAGAGGGTCTTAATTAAGTTGACCACCTCCAGGAGTGATGAATGGGACCGATCAGTGCTCCAGCCCGGGGTCAGATCCTCCAGTCACCCCATCCTACCCTTATAGATGCTGGTCAGTCTGTTTTCAATGGCTTCCCTTTGCTTTCTGGATGAGAATTGTAAACGTCCACATGTGTGAGCATTGGTGCCTATGTTAGAGTAGACTAAGAGACTTTTGGAGGTATGCACTGTTTGCTTTATGTGTGGGATTCTATACGTTAATATCAGTCTCCCAGTGCAATTAATACATAGACAAAGGCCCATGGCCAGAGGATATTTTGGTATGGTTCCCCCCGAGGTGGGGCTGGGGCAGTATCCCACGAAGCCGCAGGCTGAGTGGGATGCGCCCCAGCCCCACCGAGGGGCGAACGATACCAAAAATTCTCTGACCATGGGCCTTTGCCTTTAGTTCATGGGTTTTAACCTTAAAAATATGTTAAATTGCATATAAATGGCCATAAGAATTTGAACAAATGATGATGTCATAGGCCATGTGATACAGGAACATTGTATCCCATGGGGGGCATGGGATACGGGATTTCTAGTACTTAAGCATAGTGATCATTGTATCCGCCATGAAATAAATGGGCATCTTCCATACCCCAGTTCCCAGCTATACTTACATACTAGCTCAATACAATGTCCTTAGATATGTAATAGAACGTCTCCAGTATTACCAGATGCTGATAGTGAAATCCCCCTGTAACCCCGCCATGAAACTGGCAACCATGCCATGTTCATAGACAGACCTGGTAGCGGACCAGAGACAATAAGAAGTACAGGGCTATAATAAACACTGGCCATCACGTAGAAAATACATTTATTCAATGTGACACCCTAGTGTTTCATCACAATAAAACAACAAAACTCATTATTATCTAATGAAGATAATATGTCTACATACTCCGACACCCATGGTGTGTTGTACTGATGGGTAGCATAACGCACCCCTGGAGACTAAGGTCTCTCCTGGGACGGCACAGGAGGAACATACTCCTACTTTTAGTATACGTGTTGGACATAAAGGGAGGTTGTGGGTTACACACAGGGGGGTTGGGGTGAGAGGGATCGTAACGTCACCTTTATTAAGGATCAGGCGTTCTAATCAGTGTGTAAGAGGTGAGCTATCAAGCTGGATAGATGCCCATCGGACATACGTGTGTGGGTTCCCCTAAAATAACTGCATTTGATACACATACAATGTTTAAGATAGTTGTAACCTAGGACTTTATTTCCCACAGGTTTCTCCTCCAATGAGTACCGGTATACTAAATGAATACCTGAAAACCTTAGCACCAACTGGAGAGAGCGCCACAGGACGCGCTGGCCTACATACATCCAGACGGGTTCTGGTGTTGATAGTAGTACATGAGGGGGAGTTGGGGGTTTGTCTCAGGCGCCTCCATTATATACAGGTCTGTGTATGGGTGGATGACCAGCATTAAATGAGAAGTATGTACACACAACACATTATACATATGTTGATGTTATTTGATAAGCAGTATCCAAGTGCTGTAGTGAGAGTGTGATAGAATGGGTGTGACGTGGGGACTTGGATGACTATATTTGACATCGCACCTATATCATGATGTATACTGGCTATTCAATGATATCATGACACCTGTGATATGTGTATTAATCATCCTATGTTATTCCTACTACCCTTTTATCTGTGCTACTCATCCTATGTTATCCCAACTACCCCTTTGTGTATGCTGCTCATCCTATGCTATTCCTAATATACCTTTATACATGCATACTGCTCATTTTATGTTATTCCTACTACATCTTTTTCCATACTGCTCCTCTACTAGTATACCGTGTCATGGACACCCTATATGTTATGACCTTATGTTACCACGCCTAGAACCAGTCACCTCGCACCCCCTCCCCCCACCACCACCCACTAAGACATAGAGACAGACAGGCGGGTGGCCAGCCATGCAGACATGTGAGGGTGACAGTGTCAACCCTAGTAGGACCAGTCGGGGACAACCAAACACCTCGCTGATTCAATTTGCTCTGATTGATGAAGATGGGAAAATTAAATAATTAGCGGTGGGGGTCGCCGTCACCAGCGACAGGGAGGGTTGGGGGGTTCTACGGGGAGGGGGTTCTCGGGTGGTGATTTACCGGCTCCGGCGCACTCTCCCGCGCAGGGCACTGTTTAATACAATCAGCGGCCGATGATGGAGGTTGGCTCTGGCCGCCGCCGACACCCGACCCCACCCCGCGTCCGGCGCAGATTCGATTTCCCACCATTTGGCGACGTTTTATGGGGGGTCCGCCTCGCTGTGGCCCATTTATTGGGGGGCCGTCCAATCGGGTTAAGAGACCCCCTCCCCTCCCTTGCCTCCACACCCCGCGCCTATGCTATATCTACACCTACCTGTCTTGGATCCAATCATAATACATGTTTACAAGTGTATTTGCCAAGTTGGGGGTTTGCACACAGTACACACAGGTTAAGAAAAGCCAAAACTTTACTAAAAGTAAAGTATGAAAACCAATATAAATTACATGTATTGTCCATCGCATATTATATATATATTTAACCGATTCCCATGGATTAGTACAAAATTAATGGATCGTGTGATTTAGGCTTGAGATAGGTGTATAGTCATGGTCGCAGAGTAGAAGGTCGCTTGCCACCTCGGCTCTGTATTAAATCGTGATTACAGGCATTAAGCTATAATCTTTGGATTAATCTCTTGGATTATTTTATACCACTGTGAGTTGTGACTTTCATGGACTGTCCCTGATAGGATTAATCATGGCTGAGGCTCCTAAAACGGGAAATAAAAGAACCACCAGAAGTCACATCGACAAGGAGGGCGACAATGGAGTAACCACCGGTGACCTATTGCAAGGGCAACCCAAGCCTCTACCCCAACGGGCCGCAAAGGGAGGGAGAGCCGACAACAAGGCACCCGACACGGCATCCACCTCCACAGTATCCACCCAGGATACATCCACCCCTAAACCCGCAAAGAAAAAACACCAAAAGAAAAAACAGGGTAAGAAAATGCCAAACTTGGATACTACCCTCTCAGCTGGCTCAGATATCTCCCTATTCAATGAAGATCTTATAAAAGCAATAGCCAAACCGTTAGAAGACGAAAGCTCTCTATCATTGGAGCTAAGCGCTGCTCAGCCCCAGACTGGATTAGACTTGCCAACCTCCACACCGGAGAGAAACCTCGGGAGTGTTAGATCTGAAGAGGAAACAGACAACAGGCAGGAACCTGAGGAGGGGGAAGGAGGCCGGGCTGATGATGGTGTTGGGGATGATGTTGGTGATGATGATGATGATGATGATGATGATAATGATGATGATGTTGATGATGATGATGATGGTGACGATGATGATGATAGTGATGGTGGGGAAAGCAGCACCTCTGTTCATACAGATGACCCAACAGTCTCCTCTCTAGAAGAACTTGAAAAGAAGTTTGTAAGGAAACTACTCCTGCTCAACAACACAATTGCACAGAATGCCACACAGATTGCATCTAATAACAAGCAAATAAAGAAGTTGACGGACACAGTAACCAACCAAAGACAGAGAATCTCCGAACTTGAGAAACAAGTAGGAAGTCTTGAGATTAAAGTAGCAACTCAGGGGTCCATAATCGACGACCTAACTGCACAAAGGGAGAAATTGGATAGTTCCGGTCGCAAGAACAACATGATCTTCAGGGGTCTATCAGAACAAGATCACCCCAACCCACATCAAGTGATAGACCAACTACTCAGTGAGCTAGGAACCGGACTGACCTCTGCAGACTGCCATGGCATTTTTAGACTGGGCAAGTACGAAGCGAATAAAACTAGGCCTATCATGGTCCAGTTTAAAGAGGGAAGATCAAAAGGGGCTGTATACTCCAATGTCAAGAAACTGAGAGACATGCCCACCTGGAAGGTCTCCATTGGTGACGACCTAACCAAAACTGAACAGGACAGGGTGCGTGACTTAAGAATCGTTGCACAGCATGCAAAGAGCCTAGGGAAGAGGGTAGAACTCAAGGGACGCTCAGTCATAATAGAGGGCACTGTGTATGTCTGGGACAATTTGGAGTTATTGCCTGAGGAGTTATCACTTGCATCAGCAAAAACTCTCGTCTACGACAATGGAATAGTGTTCCAATCGAAGCACAGCTTCCTATCGAATATGTACCCCAGCCACATCAAATGGGGTATTTATCACTATGCATCGGTGGAACAGGGCTACGTGCATCAGTCAGCCCTTGAATGTGGTGCACCAGGTCTTGCTGCTCAAGCCCTAAGAGAACCAGATCCATATGAAGTTAAGAAACTTCTCCGCAAACTGCCAAGGAACAAGGAATGGTATGAAGCAGGCCGCTTCAAAATAATCAAGAAGCTTCAGCTCCTAAAGTTTAGGCAGAACCCTACCCTCCTTGCCAAGCTAATGGCCACTAAAAAGCTGCCATTATACGAAGGAACTAGAGACTTAGTCTGGGCGACCGGATTCATCCTGCAAGATGGACAAAAAAATTGCACTCCAAAAGGGCAAAATAGGTGCGGGAAGTCATTGGAAGAAATTCGGGCCCTCTTTATAAGATGTGAAGCAAGGCTTGCCGCAGAGAAGAAAAACTAAGAATAGCTCATGGGACTGAGTCAAGTCTAGTTAAATCACAACTACATGCTCTCGGGACTCCCCCCCCCCCCCCCCCCTCACTACTAAGCGACATACACATGGTCTAACTTACACCCACACCTTGATCACCCACCGCCCGCGACCTACTAACCCGATAGTACTCAATATCACAATGGGAATGGTCTGACTGTGCAGGGCGCGTTAAACCTACCCCCATATATTTATACAATCTCCCGGACTAAACAATTTAAATAGGCCATATCTACTATTTTACCCCTAATATAAATAACTTTACTTGTCATTTACTAGGAAATACACTACCAATTATATTCAGAGTATACGTGACATACTACCACTCAAACCCCCTTCACCTCCCTTACATAACCACTTCAGTCCTTAGCACACGACACTACAATGGATATGGTCTGGCAGTGCAGGGCGCGCCTACCTACGTTTTATAACAACTCCCCCCCCCCTCTCCTGACAACGCAAGGCGCTACAAGGCAACTTTAGTATATTATACTAACTACCCCCACCCCTCAGTCTGTCCCTTTGAGCCACGTATACACACTTACTACTACCCGAGAGCCTAACAGTCCCCAGGGAATATCATTTGCTTTCACATTACTACGGACACAAGTCAGTCTTAAACAATTAAGCTGAAATGTTTAGAGTCTTACTAGCCGCGGATAGTAGGGGTAAAGGCTTGCTTGAAGCTATAAACCTTGTACTGGAGGAGAAAGGGATCGACTATATGGACTTGTACGAGCTACCCATTCCTGGAGCCACAGTGGAGTCACTGACTGTCGAATTAGGCCAACACCTACAGCATAACAGTTACCATTTGTTAATTGCTATGATAGGGGCTAATAACCTCACGACACTTCATAGGCTTGAGCCACAATGGAAGGTAACTCCCAAGTGGCCCGAGGTAGGATGCCTTGTTGATCACCTGACGTCTCTTTATACTCAGCTAAAAAAGACTGTACAAGATGCTGGTCAGCGGATGGCCTATGCACCCCTCTTGGGCATGAGTATGCAGATGTACAACAAGGAAATAATTGAGCAATATCCTGTACAGCAAAAGGTCATGAATGAAGGAGTACTGCTTATCAACCAGGTTCTCATGGAGATGAACAGAGAAACGCTTTACTATGGACCTCAGCTGGCAACCTCCATACACTGTGCAAACAAGGGTAAATATACCCATAAATATAAAAAGTTCTCACCAGATGGACTACACCCTACCTCTGACACAATCTCTGAATGGGCCCGGCTATATGTCAAGTGTCTGGAGAGGAACTATGGCATATTGCATAAAGCGGGAGTAGTCTAAGTCAATACGGATGAACTGCCCACACAGGTGAAAAACCTCCGGAGTGTATAATATGGTCAACCTCTACATAGCGCACTCCCTGTCTCTAGTGGAGGAGGAATTTACGCGATGTCGATGACAATGACGATGATCATGATGATGATGATGATGATGATGATGGTGATGATGGTGATGATGATGGTGACCCTATCAGGTTGTTGTTGATGATGACTAGTGACGACATGGCACGAGGCCTACACTACCATACTATAACTTCCCTTTGCCACTCCCATAAGATACGCTCTATGCACCGCCCACACCGGTGAAAAACCTCCAGAGTGCAGAATTACAGACATCACCTCTACACAGCAATCTCCCTGGGTGAGGAGGACATACGGTCCCACTCATGTACTTGTGTGACGTCAGCCTTGATGAAGATGATGATGACGATGATGATGATGATGATGACGATGATGATGATGATGATGATGATGGTGATGAAACGATGATGATGATGATGCGGCCACGAAGTTGAGGACATCAGGCCATCATCACGATAGGTAGTATGCACCGCCCACCCACTTTGTAATACTATAGTATGAAATTGTTCCCAATACATCTCTAGACATTTGTCTTGGCTCTGCTAGGTTATGCCTCTAATCCACCCAATTATTAATTAAAATTTTATTCAAAATCCACCCAACCCGGGAATAGAGATTGGCAGTGCAGGGCGCGCCGATCAAACTAGCCCAAATCGCATTGCCCAAGCCCTTCCCCCCCCCTAACCCCCCCCCCCCCCCCAGCTGGTATCAACATACAGTGCAGGGCGCGTTAGTCGCTATCAGCATCTTTTTGAAGCAAAAGTATTATATTTCATGGAACCCTTTATTGCTTGATACCTAGTAGACCGTTTGCTTATTGTGTTACATGCTCAGTTACTAACCAGTCCATGTTTATAAATTAACCCGAATATTAATTTGTGTCAGTTAAGCTACAAAAATGATTTTTGTAATATGTGGGTTTAAATACCAACATTAATAGACCTTTGCACTTAGCTAGATTATTATGGACTGCATATATATATTAAAAAAAAAATATAAGCCTGCACATTTGTGTGCCTATATTGGACATCCACTACACGGACCATATAGAATTACTATGTCATGTTTGCTCTTACGAACTGTGATGAACATTATTATGAGTCAAAGCATGCCTCGCTCTTGGCTACATCCTGTGTATGTGGAATACACATTAGATTTATTTGCATTTACATGTACCTAACACACTAATAGACCAAAGAAATCACCAATGAACTGCTTCAATACTGGTCTTTACTGTGTAATCCCGAAGGGTCGCTAATATAGTAACCTGGAGGGTGCAACACGACTGTTACTAACCCGACTCTCTACTAATTATTTAATAACATGCCAGTACCATTATAAGCTTGTTACTGGTATCATATACACAGAGCCATTAGGCTCATTATATTCTACTCTAACGTTATACTCAACGGAAATAGTTGCTTGGGTAGCATTTTATTGCACATGCCCTTGCACAAGTGCTATACTTTACATTTTGGAATCAAACTTTAAATTATATGAAGGTTTCTGGTCAAACATGCTGTTGAAACAGGGGAGGGTGCTCTCTCTTAGGAAATTTATACACACTTTTAATGTCCCATGATCTTAACTTTGATAGGCAGAGAGGCTTACATCTAGTTAACTATAATATACGTACACTACCAGGTAAAATTGATGATGCTAGAATAATGTTTGAAAATTCTCAGGCCGATTGCATTGGCCTTACTGAGAGTTGGCTAACTAGCATGCATAAAGATGATACCTTTGTACTAGAAGGGTATAATTTTTGCAGGCTGGATAGAGATCTTACCCTACCAGGAGCTAAGACATGTGGGGGTGGCGTAGTTACATACATAGCAAACGATGTCTCATATGTTGAACAAAGAGATAAAAATATATGCAATATTGATATGGAAGTGCAATATATAATCCTGAATAAGGGCAATGGCAAGACTATTCACCTGTTCAATATTTACAGGCCTCCTGATGGCAATATTGATATCTTTTTCACTAAACTAACCTTATTATTAACAACCCTAACTAGGACCCCAGGCAAAGAGATTTTCATGCTAGGCGACTTTAACATTAATGTTAAGAAAAAATATGGAGATCATGATAGATTAAAAAACTTTATGACTACATTTGCATTAAGCCAATTAATCAAACAATTTACTCACAAAAATCCACAGGGAGAAAATACCTTAATTGACCTAATACTAACCAACTCGTCTCAAATTACTTCTTCTGGTGTCTCACACATCACCCTCACAGACCATTATCCCATATTTGTAACAAGGAATTTCACCCCTGAGGTCAAAACACCAATCACATTCACAGGACGCTCCTATAAGAATTATATTCCTGATAATTATACAACTGGGCTTAAAAATATTAATTGGAATACATTCTGGGATGCGCCTGATCCTAATATTGCATGGAATATTTTATTGGACAAGATCCATTTTCTACTTGACTTCACCTGCCCCATCAAAACTTTTAAATGTACACAGAAAAAGAAGGAATGGGTTACTAACGATTTACTAACACTCTTTAGGGATAGGGATGATGCTATGAAGAAATATAGACGTACACAAAATGATGATGATCATAACATTGCGATATTTTTGAGAAACCTGGCTAATGAAGAAAAAAGACTTGCACGTAATAGATTTAATAAGCAACAATTTGTAAAATTTCATAATAAACCCAAAGAATATTGGAAATCTATTAATAATCTTATGAACCCAAAGAACAGATCCCCAGTCTACTCCCTGCAAGACAAAAGCAATAATACCCATATTAGATCTGAAGAAACTGCTAATTTTATAAATAAATATTTTGCAACAATAGGAGATCGATTGGCACAAAATTTAACCTTACCCTATCATAGTAATATCCCTCCACTTCCACCCCAATTTAGTTTTCAGGAATGTGAAGTCGAACTAGCAATCAAATTAGTAAGGAAAATTAATGTAAACAAATCTTCTGGTATTCCAAATATTTCTTCTCAAATATTCAAAGACACTTTTATTACTCTACCATACCATCTCCTTCACCTAATAAACCTAGTCATAAGAACCTCAGTTTTCCCCCATGCTTGGAAAGAAGCTAT
This sequence comes from Harmothoe impar, assembly GCA_947462335.1. Lineage (NCBI taxonomy): Eukaryota > Metazoa > Annelida > Polychaeta > Phyllodocida > Polynoidae > Harmothoe > Harmothoe impar. Next base: position 35,127,318 of record OX381712.1, read on the forward strand.
TGTGACCCCCCTACCTAAGGGTGGGGACAGGTCTGATGTTAATAATTTAAGACCGATCTCCATATTGCCCCTGCCAGCTAAGATAATGGAAAAGGTTCTCCATAAACAATTACTAACTTACCTAATTAATAATAATATCCTATATGAAAATCAGGACGGCTTCAGACCACAAAGGTCAACTTTTCACAGCATAGAAAAATTAACTAATAACATATTTGAATCACTTAACATTCAACAATGCACTACAGCTATATTTCTCGATTTTTCCAAAGCCTTTGATACTTTAAACCACATCATTTTAAAATTAAAATTATCTGATTTAGGCCTTACTAACACTGCTACCTCACTAATTGAAAATTACCTAACAGATAGAAGACAACGCACTAAAGCTAATGGCATCCTTTCAGACTACCATAATATTACCTGCGGGGTCCCTCAGGGCTCCGTACTAGGCCCATTACTATTTTTAACCTATATTAACGACATGCACTCATCTTTAATTAACCTCAAATGTCAGCACTATGCTGATGACACAGTGATATATCTAGCTCATGCACCCGAGACTAATATAACTAATAAAATTAACAATGACCTTGCTCATATTGCCAATTGGTGTAATGCAAACAAGCTATCCTTAAACAGTAAAAAGACCAAATATATGGTTTTTGCAAATAAAGCACTAAGGAGACGCCTAACTAAACCCTTACTAAAAATTGGACAGGATAATATTGCCTATGCCCCCTCATACAGGTATCTGGGTATTACTCTCGACCCCATGTTAAATTTTAATCATCACATACCCACATTAGTTCACAGTGTTAGGCACAAAGTATTTATGTTTAATTATGTTAAATATGACTTACCACAAAATGCAGCTGTTAAGGTAGCAAAAACCATGGTGGTACCTATTATTGATTATTGCGATGTATTTTATGATGTTGCCTCTAAGACAAGCCTTGAAAATGTACAGAAATTGGTTAATAGATGCCTCAGAATAGCCTACAGGAGAACAGGAATCCTAAACACTGCAGCTCTTCACAGGAAAGCCAAATTGAATAAACTAAAGGATAGAAGACGTATGCACATATTGGATTTAGCCTTTTCAAAATCATTAATTCCTGAAGAATTACATATAATTAATGTGGCCACTAGAAGAAGGGATCAGAGGTTACTTTTCCAAAAAAGAGCCAAAAATCCTGCATATGTTCGGTCTCTGAGGTATAGATTGGCAGGGGCGTGGAATGCCCTTACTGTGGAAGAAAGATCTGTGAGAGAGAGCTCCAAATTTACCTCCTGGAACAAGAAAACCCATAGGGAATTGATTGACACTTATGTTTAGATTATATGTTTGATATAATCTGGACACTTGTGTGTTTATGTTTTCACCAGAAACCTTAACTGACCATATGACTACAGTTAAATGACTGACCATCATTTAACTGGGACATCACCATCTGTCCCAAAAAAAAATGGAAATAACATCCTCCATGTGGTAATAACATCACCACCTCCACAACATTGCATATACTAACATCTAGCACTATTATACTAAGTCATGGCTTTAAGCCTATGCCTCCTTTATATTTTTCTCTTATTACATACCATTGTCCTATTGTACTCAGTCTGATTCTGTTCAATCGACTGGATCTAGAAGAATACAGGTCTTTGACCTATCTTTATTCAGTATAAATAAAGGAATTTCAATCAATCTGTAGTTGCAACCAAGCATCACCTTCCGGTCCCATAGATCAGCATGAGGAGTGCAGTCTCTCCCATGACGGGTCTGGCTTGCCATCATTGTGTCCATCAGGTATCCCTGGACGTAGAATAAGTCCACCCCCACCCGCCCGTCGCTACATACGTCGTGCGCCGCCCGCACCTCCGTCCCTCAGCCTCCCTGACCAAGTTACGTCGGCGACGTAATCGCGTTTCCGGCCACGTTTAGACGCGGACATGTGTACGAGACGCCAGGCGGGGGCCCTAAAAAATGGCGGCGCGGCCGGCGTGGTGGTGGTGATTAGTAGTATTAATCTGGACGTAACATGTTGTAAAGGGACAGAAGCACCTTATAGGGAGGCAGTGGGAGGGGTGGGAGGGGGGGGGGGGGGGGGCAGGGGGGAGGTGTTGCTGGGCACCAGTCATCTAACATGATCGCTGGTTACCGTCAAACATCTGTTTCCGGACGCCCATGGCGCCTCCCAGTGGCCGCCTCTGAGACTAGCCGCTGTACTACATAGTGCTGAGGTGTAGGGCATGTTATACATGGCAGACTGAGGCATGGGGCCACCATCCTCACACCTTCCCTGCTTGTTCTTATATACCGTATTGGCTTCAATAAGCGCACCTGCGCTTATAAATTTAGATGGCACCAATGACCCTGCGCTTATACAAGACCTGCGGTTATTCAAGACACAAAAATGGTCTACATTTTCATTTTAATCTCCTCACAGACCCTGTGCTAATTCAGGACCTGCGCTCATCTGAGACCCAATGCGCTTATTCAAGCCACTACGGTACTTGCAGGGTTATAACTGTGAGTAGCAAAGCAGAACGGATGCTCCACATGCCCAGTGTAGAGCTTCTAATCTACTCGGCTGCTCACATATGACCTTAGTAAAAGATACACTTTACACTTAGGTCCCTTTTCCCAGGACATAATGTTGAACTGATTATTATTACCATTTCATACCTTTCTCATCCAAGACATTAAAAAATAGGGGGAGGGGCGCTATCAAAATAATCTTTCCCCAAAACATTTTGAATAATTTTTACATTAAGAAAACTGACACTTTATCGCCGACAATTTCCCCGACTACCCAAATAAACACACGAGCCATATTTGCCAATCCTGGAATAGCCAGCAACCTTCAGCCCCATAAGTGGTCAGTGCATCCTATCTACGTGCCCAACCTACCTCAGGTTAATTTCCTGTGGTCAAAGCCTAGCCGTGAGGAGTGGGCCTTCAGGCCAAAGCTGCTATGATAAGGTCCAGTTCTGACCAGGCCACCTCATGGTCACTGGTTGCATTTCTCAGCCCTGCAAAACCTGATGGTGGCCCAGATAGGCAGGAGTGAGCAGCATTTAGTAGGCTGACAAATGACCTAACCTCTAATAGAGGAGGTGCTTTTTCTATCAGAGAAAAATGCAATGACCCAAATAACATTGTTTAGATACATGCATCTAATCTATAAGTTATTCCGAGTGTTTTAAAGTTTACTCTACATGTACAATTAATGTATTACAGTTCACTCTACATGTTTATAAATATTACTCTGTATGTACAGTTTAATCTACATGACTGTATCTCTAGTGTCCATGTAGTACAATTGCATCTAAATGTATTGCAGTTAAATCTACATGTATTACACTTTAGAGTTACCATGGTATTGAAGGGGAAAAAAGGAAAGCAACATACCTTGAGAAATCAACCTTCCGTAGTATGTGTTGCCATACAGTTGAATACACTGTACCATGTGTCTCGGCTGGTAAGACCTTGTTGCCTCCTATGGAGCAGAAAGTCACCCGGGTCAAAGTCTACTTTGCGTGTACTACTTACAGTTGGTCACTTTGATACCTGGTGCCCGTGTGCACACACGGCAGCCTGGCAGACCGCTAATCACCCTGGTCGGAGTGGACTGAAATCATGCACCCACCATTGTGTAGCCATTGTCATGGTTTTTGACGGTGACGCGTTCCCTCAAGGATGAAAACACAAGGGTGTGGGTCACGCACGTGGAGGCCGCGTGGTGTGGCGGCTTTTGTATTGGCCACCCACCGCCCCAGGGCAAGCCAATATGGCGACTTATACTACACCGGGTGCTGTGGTAAACATGGTGTAGAACGTGCAGGGGTGAGGGAGAGGGGGTGGGGAATTTGTTTTGGTATATTTTCTATTGTATTACATGTAGCTTACTGGTATTAGATATTAGGGGACAGTATCTATCTTGCTACGGATGGAAATGAATGCAACGATATTATATCATATATTATGTAAGTGATCACTGGTCATTGGTCACTGAAGTGTTACTTGGGAATTACGGGTGGATCATGCTGCATGTGTATTTATTATAACAAAAATAGACATGCACAGCATGTGAAAGCAAAGTATACTCCCTTTGTTAATGTCAAAGTAATTTTGTCTGGGGGTATGATAAAGTGATGTATATTTATAACCTGTTGGTGTTACATGTAACTAGTGCTACATTGCACGTTGGCATAAATAATAGATCATCCAGGAACATCGTCATAAATTCTAATTATATTCAGTTAAATTTTATTAGTTGAACCAATGAATTAGACTGGCAGAAGGTAGGAATGAGCACATGGCACAATTATATAACCCTCATTTTCTAATTTCAACAGGTCATGTTCTATTAGCCTTTTATGTTTGCTTTTATTCATGTCCAATAAGGGATCAACACATTAATGAATATCAATCAATACAACTCCGGTTTGACATGAATCTTTTGTGTAAGGAACAATAGGTTGTGTTTCTTTTTGTCTATTCAACCTCAGTTTTTATTGTTTTTAAACCTACCTTTCTGCTTATGCGTCAGTCGCCAATGGTACATGCATTTTGCGATGTCCCATACTTAGTTCAGGCTTGGTCGAGGTGGAGCATCCTCATATTAGAATCACATAATCAGGGTTATAGCTTGATGTACAGGTAACCATAATTACCCCCAGGACAGGTGGGCAACCCCTCACTACCAAACCCTTCCATTCCCCTGCGCCCAGTTTTACCTGGCAACAGCCCAGCCCCAGCACCCCACCCCCACCTAACCATCCCAGCCCATATGGCTATAGGCATGGCCCACCGGGCAAGCATGGCAGTCGAATTACTTTTTCAACATTTTTTTTCAAAGTTTTTTATTCCCTTTGAAACTATCAAATCAGATTTATGAGTTAATGAGAGCATGGGATGAAATATCGATTGAAATATTGATAAGTTGGGGAAGACTAGAGGGAGGCCTGACAGGCAATGGTGTGTGACCTACCCAGCCCAACCACGCCAAATTGGGCGGATAAGGATCTACGTTTTAATTAGAAGTGATTTGTTCCCCAGTTTTCTGAAAAACCTACAGATGTAGATAGAGATAGGCTTTGGGCTGAACCCATAGGGCCGGCCGAATTAAAGCTTTGTTAAGGCAGACTTTGGCTGTCAGACTCGATTAAAGCCTGGTATAATAGAGAACTCATCAGGATATTGATAGTAGCCGATAGGCATGGAGATAAGTCTCAAATCAAACTATTGTCTTATGGTTATATAGGTTCGGATTCTAATATGAAGAAGGTCACGAAGGAGGTCGAGTAAATATATTTGATTACACTATTTCTTTTTAGAATCAGTAGGCACCACATATATCTTTTTTTTTCGTCAATGAGATGCAGCTCTTTGTATATGAAAGATCAGAACATGGCTGGCAGCATGTGAAACTGTTCATTTCAATCCATGAAGCTTTTCGCTTTGTAGTGTACACATGGTAGCATATACTGCAATGTCATCTCTGTAATTTACCTTTTCAGATTAATACAGGTACCTGTATACCATTTTAAACACATTGAATAAACAATCGTGTACACTTCACACTACACTGCACCGCTCTGCCCTTATTACACTGATAGCAAAGTCATGTTGACAGGTATACGCATATTCACAAAGATCATTGAAGATTAGAAGGAAGTATGGCAGTGGGTGAACTAAGGATAACGGCAGGAGCTTGACACCAGAATCAAAGGGTTATGCAAAACCATGCATATTTTAACATACACGTACAGGATAAGTTAATTCACCAACAGAGTAAAAACATGTGTTTAGATGTAGTTGTTTAATACACTGTATTCTGGAGAAATAAATGTTAACATAGGAAAGGAATGTAGGAAGGTATTTGAGTGATTATTTATAAGGCAGTGGCTGCTGACCCTTGTAGTTCCCATCCCCACCATACCAGAGGGCGTCGAGGGACAAAACTGGGCCACTTTAATTACAATGCTCATGCTTGTAGAGTGAATAATTCATGTAGGCCCAAGTTAGCGAACATTCTGTTCCAGCCGCAGGGGTAATGCTGCCATGGCCTGCCCTACCCCTGTACCATTGTAAGACAGGAGAATGGACCTGTCTAAAAGAAGCATGTCATAGCAGACCACAAGCTAATTACTGCTGATGTTGGAGGCTGATACCACCTCTCTCACGGACCAGGCTTTCTAAAGCATGAAAAGAAGTCATGTCAAGATCATGTAAGGTACATGATGATGTGTGGTAGGTGGGCGTGGTGGAGGGAGGTGGGAGGGGTAGAGTTGGAGTGATGGGATGGGAAGGGGGAGGGGGGTGATGTCAGTGGCCTCCTATATAAGGCCAGGTATGGTTATGAAAGATGCATGTAGGCGCCAATTTAGACATGTGTTGAGCATGGTAATTACATGTAACACACAGGCCTGTTGATTAACAAGACCTTCCATACTGGGCTGAACATTGTGTGTACATGTAGTTGTCCTGCCCAACCCACCCCCAACCCCCATGCACACCCCATACCCCCACCAACCGCCTTGGGCAATTGCATGAGCTTATCCTTAGCGTTTTCCATGTTGGACAAAACTAGACAAAATGCTAATTTATTGAGGGCGGCTACTACCAAGATCTATATCTTTCTAATTAAGTTGACGTTGGCTTGTGTGCCAGCGAGTTTCCTTCTGTTGTGCATGATATGCCAAAGTCATGTTGGCCCCAGGCTAGGTTTCTATACGAACAATAACAAGGATTATGTAACCCAGGTGTCCTGTGTGGTGTTCAGCCATACCTCAAAGGGTTGCTGCTTTGTAGGCCAATTTAATATGCTGACTACATGTTGATTAATAACCATGCTCTACTCATGCTGTTGTGCTAACCAACACCGTCCAATAAATTGCTTGGTATTGCAATGCATAACATTGTGGCCTTATTTTTTGTAGAAGTAAAGATAAGTCCAATTCATTTAAAGTTACTTTCAAACTTATGAGTCATTGTTTTGTTGGACCGTAGTAATGTATGGTCGCTCTCTCTACCAGGAAGTCGCAGGAATTCATTCTTTTCTCCCTTTCAGCTCTCTATCCCCTAAAATACCCCCCCCCGCCCACTCCTCCACTCAGCCCTACCCCGACCTCCAGCAGCCTGAATGGTCATCCACTGTCCATTAGGGTCAGCGCGTGTCCTAGCCCTCCTTCAGTTCCTCCTGTGTCCAAAAAATGCACGCTTATTTTGTCCCTTCTCGGCCAAAGAGCAAATTTACAGAGATTTCCAGCCCCAAAGCAGGTGGCATTATTACCGGTGATTACACCCCCTAAGGGGCCCCCCGCCCCCCAGGGCCAACGCCCCCACTGTGTCCTAACAAGACCTCTCAGAGGGTGGAGTGGCCCCATTGAAGTGATACTTTTCTGTGAGATGGGAAGTTGGCCTCCTTGGGATGGTCATTTCGCAAGGCTTTATTGGCAATGTGGGGCCCCAGGCCTGGCCCCTGCCTTCCCTCCTGCCCCCTTCAGGTTTCGCCCAGTGGTCACCAAGCGGTCAGTGGGAGAGGAGGCTGTGCTAGGAGGGAGTGTGTGGGGGTGCTGGTGTGCGAACGGATACTTAGAGTGTGACTGGAGCAGGGTATGTGGTTAGGTGCGCAGCCATGTTATGGAGATTGGGAAGGATCCAAGCGAGATCTAAGTGAGGTTAGCAACAGAAAGGTACTTTGAAAAATATGTTACCCTACCTCTGTTTACAAACGGTTGACTAAAGAGATAGGGTTTCAGTCGGTGTTTCCCCTTTACTTTCAGGATACCATCCCAAAGACTCAACATCTCATCTCTTTCTACACACTCCTTCTATATAGACGATCCCTAGGTATCCAATGCCATCTGATCCCACTCCACACCTCCATGTTATCTGTGTTAACATGTAACACCTGCTGTCTACCGACGTTAAACACACTCAGAACATTTCAAACAACTATTCCCTCTGCCCAACCAGATCCTATTCAGATAAGCCTTACTGGAAATATCTCATAAAACAGTCATCATGGAATCATCCCTAAACTGATGGGAAGTCCTGTGAAAATACACAATAGTCTCTGTTTAGCAGCGTTTGTCTGTGAGCAGACGACACTGGTTCACTATAGAGCAGACGACAATTTGACATACTGATATTCAGGATATCTTCACAATGAGCACTCAGAGAAACTCCCCCTGTACAATGGCTGTAATGTATACACCTTCTTAGGGGTTACTCCCAAACAACCTAACCCCCTGTACCAACACGAGTGTCCCTTGGGGGTGGTTGAGCATAGGTTTCACATAACTGGAATATCAAGGTGATGAGTAGGTGTACACATGTTTGACATCATGTCAGTCAGGGTGACATGATGTCGGCGGGATCAGACATGAGTCCTGCTCACGACAGGCTCCTTACACCTCAGGGTATTGTGGAGGAGAGGGAAGGGGGTTGTACTGTGCTGCCGGGTGGGGTGACACTTTTGGTTGTTATCACTGACAAGTATAATGCCTGGATAGAAAACTAGCCACCCACCTATACCCAGGGGGTATATACAGTACAGGGAGACCAGAACTTACGGTCTATTGTAAAATGCCCCATAATTTCAGTCAGGGTCACCTCCTGGATTTCTACTATTCTACTGTACATAGTTCTATATACTATCAGGATAAAACCCAAAATATCAAAACCATTATTACTAGAAATAGTAGAACATTTCTAGAACTGAAGCTGATTGTGATAGAGAAACTACTGTTTAGCATGTGGTGCTTATCAACAATGGCAATATACAACTACATACAAAAATATATACATGTATATAGTCGAAAAAAGAGAAGCCTGGCGGGGGCATGTATCAGAGGTCAAAGGGGCATTCCTAGGAGTAAGAGATTCAAACTAGGGATCAGCTCCAGGGCTGGCCCGGTATGTCAGTGCCAAAACCTGATAGGATCTCATGCCTGGAGGGGCGTGAAACATTCCCTCCCTGTGTATTCTAGTCACTGGTACTGTCCATGCTGAAAGTGCCAGCATACACGAGGACACTCCCCCATCCTCCATCTCGAATGATGGAAAGATGGGGGCATAATAATTCCATCATTTTATCACGGTAGTATGTCTGGATATACACCAAGGTATTGGTTACACTACAGTTCTGTCCAAGTTATAAGGTGGTACATCTCAATATACATAGCTATGATATCATCATTTGCATCCCTTCGCATTGAAAACATTTCTACGATTACATTCGAAAATCGTGACAATCTGTATACATAAACAGGAAACGCCAGGGGGCAGTGTTTCCCCTTTGGATAATGATGATATTTCAGAATCCTCCTTCCTGAACATAAATCATAGCCAAAGGTGTCTGTCAGTGTCACTGTCAGTGTCAAGACATAGAGTAATTCTGAATACCACAGGTGAGTCGTCATGAGACACCTCAGGGTACCCTCAAAGACAGTCAGGACAGCCTCCCCCAACCCATAAACACATACCAAGGCCCACAAGCAATATACTTGTCATCTAGATGTCCTATGTAGCAATATCAGGACATCCGGCCTCCCCAAATTGAAAAAAGGCCCAATTAAATTTTCTTCTTCAAATCTTGTAGTACTTCTTCTGGTGAACTAAGCGTCTGGGGTTTATCTCCCAGCTATAGAGTGTCATGCAGTATTTCCGTCTGACAATTTGCGTAGGAGTAGAATCAAGTGGTTTTGTGTAGGTCCTCAGGCCAGGTGATGATGTGATTTTGAGTTTCTATTCTCCATTATCCAAAGCATAGCACGCTGAGTCATGGAGCGTGAGAAATTTGACATAGGTAAATCGTCTCTCAGTCTGAAAATAAGTGTGCATAATTTATTGTATAAATATACGGAAGGACAGCAGAATCTGATCATGTATACATACTTCTAGAGAATTTTAAAATAGGTAAATCGACTCTCAGTCTGAAAATAAATGTGTATAATTCATTGTATGAAAGTATGGAAGGACAGCAAAATCTGATCATTTATACTTCCAGGTTGCTGTACAATAATCGGGTTATAAACCAAATCAACCAAATGTGTATCTGAGAGAGGCTATATATTTTACAAGTATGCTGTCCATTTCTGGCATAGATGCCAGACAATCAGGCCTGTCAGTACTGTTTTTAGTGATTCCTTCACCCCAAGAAGGCCTTGTGACTATATCTGGGTTTAAAAGTGTCTTGCCTCTTTGGGTCTCTGTATTTGTGTACTTGCTCAGTTAACTCCAAGTACTCCAAGGCAGGTCTATCGCAGTCTCTATGGCCACTTATGGGTCGGCTACTGCTGCCTCCTGACCCATTCCAAATACCTAATTGTCCAGCTGATTTCTCTATTGCCCCCTAAAACTGCCTTCCCATCTCCGCCTTCCCAGACTTCCCTTCGCCAATGCTCCTTCCACAAACACATACCACCTTTTTCACATATCACCCCTCCTCTCTCTCACTCTCCCTCTTTCAGCCAATTTGTCAGAAAGTCTACAAATCACACCCCTACTAGACCATGCATGGGGGCTGGAGGAGGTGGTAGTCTCTTGGTGTCAGTGGAGATTATTGTAGGTGTTCACCAGAGGGGAGCCTAATGAGAGTGGGGTCTTGAATGACTGTCTCCATAAATTAGGACTCCTTAGAGATGTCTCAGCCTGTGGTCTGCAGTATGGGGAGGTGTGGGGAATGTTGATCTGGGGAGGGGCTGGGCTGACAAGCTGTGATCCTGGTTAGTGAAGGTGATGTCTTTGGTATATATGTCAAGGTGTGTTGTCCTTACCTGGTTGCTGAGATAATAGTATACCCTGTGTGGTACAGACATAGACAGATGGATATTATGCCAGATCAACACTGTTAGGGCCATATGATGCTGCATTGGGGTGTACACTCCATAGACATGACATGATGACATGATTCATGATTGCAACCATGGCGATTTTCTCGCCAGGGCTACAATCCTTAATGAGGGAAACCATGTAAGCCTGGTGATATGGAACACCTTCCTCCTGGGTACTCTTCATCCAAAATCATTTAATCATTATTAACACAAGTTTGAGATACATATGAAGCAGATAGGTGCAGCCTTTCCAATACATAAATGTTGAAAATGTAAATTCATTCCAGTTGATAAATGTTTAAGGTCAGCCAGCTGAGTGGGATATTACCTTTCTTTCTTTAGTGCTTACCTCTCTAGTGTAATTGCAAAATCTGTGGAATTCTTTTTTCTCCATATGTCAGAACTTGAAAGCCATACTTAGCTTTTAATGGGATTGTAGGGTCATAAACATTGACTAGTGCACTACTAGATATCTTCAGAAAGTCATTTAACATGAAATACTACACTGGGAATAGAAGGCATATAGATGAACAAGATCTTTTACCACAGCTAGAAATTTCACGCAGCAACGACCATCGGCGGATTTCCTATTCAATCTATTTGATCTCAAGAGCTCTGGATCATATTACAGGAGAGACACGATCTAAGGGATATAGGGATTTATACAACACAGGTATGTTCTTTGTTGGACAAAGGAGGAATAGGTGCTTGAAGATATCACCTAATAAATATATTTGAATATAATCGTGTTTTATAGATCACACTTTTAAAATGTTTTCCTTTAATGTTGGGCACTTTCAGAAACTAAGTTTACCAAAAGTTATTTCATTTGAAGTGTTTAAATATTAGTATACCCTGGGTTAATTCATTTCAGGGAAGAAATTAAACACAAGTAGGCTATCCATGAATTATAGATGCATGGTCACATCTTGCATTATCTAACCCCAGTTCAGGAATTTTACCTACCTATAATCATTATCATCTACTTTGTTCCCAAAGCCAGGAACCTTTGAGCAAGCCTTGGGGAGGTGTAGGGACATCCAGTAACCACAGCACCACAGGTACACACCTGGTGTATACAGTATGTCTGTACAGAAGGGTACATTTGTCATGGAGCGCTGCTGCTTTATATGTATCATGCATGCGACACCTCAACACTCCATGTACCATGTACCACCTGGCTATTGTGTGCAAATGCTGCAGGCTTGCACAGAAAAGAAGTTCAATATTGCTGTTCATACCAATAGGGTGGTGGCCCCTATTTGCTCTATAGAATCACCCATATATATGCATTTTGTCTTTTAATTTTTCTATAAGTTCCTGTTTGAATTTGATTAATATGGATATTGTCTTTGGCCTTGTTTTGGAACCAGACACACACATTTATATTTAAGTGTACCTATGCAGTTACATTGCCTATGTGTTTGTGTACATGTAGATAATTGTATTACATTGTATTGCTCCAGAATGTCTCACCATCCTTTCTTAGTGTATGACAGTCAGCTAAGTCACCATACATTCCTTACTAAGAGTGATGGGTGATTTATGACAAGGATATTTTCCAAAGTTTTGTTCACCACAAAAGAAACATTCTGTAGCTTCGCTGGCGGTAACAAAAAGCCCTCCTCCATAAACCAGCTCCATGTCCCAACTCCAAAAACCCGCCTACCCCATAGACTTAGTGCTGTCATATAAACATTCAGGAACACATCCTCCTCACTCAACCTCCTCATATATACGACTCCCATTTAGGTGAATTCCTGAATGTGATCTGTATGTGGAATCTTGAGTCTTGGAGGTAAGTTTAGGAAAAGGGCCCGAGGCAGTGACAATTTGTCAGACAGCCAGGTAGCGTGATGGGGTAGCAGATAAGCACACCTTGAGAGTGTTACCTGGGTGAAGGCTCCTCCAGGGCATGTCCACCTGCTGGGCTCCCATCTGACCAGGTGCGACAAGCACCCAGGTAGCTACAACATGGAAGGTATATAAGGAGATGTGGGAGGTATAGTGTACAAGGTATAGGTGTGTGATACCACCGAGGGCTAATTATGTAGGATAGATGCACCTCCATGAAACTAGGTCTGTGATATCTTAGACAATGTAAATAAAGGTGACCTATATTTTGACATTTTTCTTTGAGGTCGTTGAAGCTTGTGTAAAAAATTACAAACATACAACTAGATCATTGATTTTTCAAGTATATACGCGACAATACATTAAGACCACAGCAAACCAGACAAGTTAGATGAAAGAAAATGTAGGATGACTTCAGACAATGGGAAATTAGAGATAAATGGGTGAGTATAGACCTGGACGGGAAGTAGAGATTTTGGAGAGGAGGGGACAGCAGAGGAGAGGAGAGGAGAAAAGTGGTTTTCTGGAATACCGGTAGAAGGTGGTTGTGGGGACCCCCCCCCCCCCCCCTTTTGGAAAAAATTCAGACTTTTTCTAATGATATTTCAATCCACACTGGATGGCTTTCTTCCATAGGTTTATTGTACACCGTCTTTACACATGCACAAGGGCTGGTTCATAAACAGTGCAGAAACCTCTCATTTTGGTACAACAAAATTATTATTGGCAACATAACATTAGGTATCCCAGGAGGTTTGAAGATATTGTTGTTGCGCATGTTGAAACTAGTTAGATGGATAGACCATGTTAAAAGAAGAAAAACTGTTTTTATATGGTACAGATCGGTCAAGCGGTTTGGATTTGGGAGCAATTTGAAAGTGTCATAATAATGTCTGGACTTAGCCAAATTTGGCCCTTCTCCTCAAGCCCTTCTCCTCAACTCTGTGCAAAATATTGTATGTTTGGTAGTGTCTGATTTCTCCAATATGTCAGATATCCCCTTGGTTCTCTGGTAATTCATTCTATAGTTTATGGAGACTTTGCTTATTTCTTTCCTGTTTAGGATAACCAAGGATGATTTCACAATTTTCATTTAAAAATTAGGAAAACACTAATTTTCCCACTGTCCCTGAACAGTGAAAATGTCAAGACTCCAAATAAACACCACCCAACTGTTGTTGCATATATCAAGTTGAACTCTTTTATAGGTATAGGTCAATATGGTATACATAAGTTCTGAGCAATTTTTATCCATTTGAAGTATTACATAATACAGAGTAATCTAGTGAAAATCATAAATTCTCTGAAATTGCTGAAATATCACTGATATCAGGCTACTTTATAGCATCTTAGGACAACATTTCTTCTTGACCTCTGAAGCCAACTTTTGATATTGATGCATTTATACTATTTCTATAACCTAGAAACACTGTTATGTAACTATGAGGCCCATTACATAATGATTTACAAATCCTGATATTGTAGTTTTCTCGGCTGGGAAAAAATGGGTATGGAAATGATAAAGAAGTATTGAATTACATGTATGAGGATCCCGAGTGGTGAATACATATTGTATGTATTGATGTAGTATGTTATAAAATCGATATATAGCCAATATATGGGGGTGTGTGCCTTCAGCCTGGACTCTGGTGCAGGGAGTTGGCACTGGTTAGGTGCTTTATGCTGGCCTTGCTCTTAAACCTTTATTCATATCAACTAACTAGTTAGTGGATCTCATGGAGTAAAGAAACGCCTTTCAAGTGATCCCAAATATCTAGATAAACTATTTCCAAAAGTGGTCGAAAATTGCCAAAAATTGCCCTAAAATTATAATTTTTGATTTAAAAAATGCTTCTGAGAGGCCTAACCCCATCTTCTCTTACCTCAAAATTTAGCCCTGAGTATTCCGCTTTCAGTGGTACACCTGCTGGGACTACATCACTAATGGTTTGGAAGAGAGACTGGTGTGTATTCAAGGGCTGCAGGGGGTTGGGTGCTTTATACTGCTTTTCGCTCTTACGCCATTAAAGATATCCATTAACTAGTTAGTGGATCTTATTAAGCAAAGAAATACCTTTCTAATGATACCAAATATGTGTATATACCCTTTCCGAAAATGGCTGAAAATTGCCTGAAAATTCTTATTTTTGAATTAAAAAAGACTTCCAATAGGCCTACCCCCGCTTGTAACCCATCAAAATGACACCCAGAATGTCCTGCTTACTGTGGTTAAACTCCTGAGATTGTATCTCTAATGGCGTTGGAGCGAAACCAATATATAGACAGTGTGTCACCCATGACTTCATGGCTACACACTGACAGAATGTCCATGTTTCTGATTTTTAGTGAAATCCAATGCATCAGGACGGGCACTTAACATCACAATAAAGCTAATATAATACATCAGGGCAATGCGGATGGATTAGAACTTTCATAAGCATATCTCAGAAAGACAATGCTCCAAATAGTTATGAAGAGAGACCATTTCTAAAAATAGCTGTTTTGGAGAGTTTACACTCGAGGACACGGCCAGCGGCTGCCTATTGGGATACCTAATAACATGCTCCTAAAGACTCCCATGGTTAAGACTTGCCAATGGTTATGCCCTTCAAACTAAGAGGTGTTGGGTGACATTTATAAATGTTGTACTTTACTTGCATTATCTATGTCTCAAAGTAAAATTCCCCAAATATTGGTTCAGAACAGGCAGTGCCAGACTAAGATTTACTGAATATCCTAGTCATCTTTGTAACGTTTTTTTTAAAACGAAGTTCTGTGAGAAATAGATCATACATATAGTTTTTATATGCAACCCTTTGTATCTCAAATCCAGCCTTTGGGGATTCAGGTGTGCTTTTTCCCATTTGTAACTACATGGTGAGTATTTGAAAAAAAGGCTGCAGAGACTCCCACGGGGTGATTCACAAGATTACCATACAGCAATGTACCTACTCTTCCTCTCTGCCTGGTCTATCTCCCTGTCTTGAGGTGACCATACCCCTTATAGATTTGATGATAAATCTCCCCACAGCCATCGATCCCTATGTACAAACAAACAAAGCCCTCCCTGCCTTGACCCACAGGAGGAGGCCCACTCCTTCACCTGGTGCTCGACACTGGCCAGCGAACTGACCAGTGGGCAGTGAGGTGTGGAGGGTCAAGCTGCGTTAATGACCCCGCCCCCTGTGGTGCTCAATCAGTCTCCACTGACCACTGGTGCCCTGACCACCAGGTGTACCGACCTCAGGTAATGGGATGTTTTATCAGTAGGTGTGGCCTGGAGCAAGGTCCACGCCGCCCGTGTCAGGCACCCCCTCCCACCCCTAGCCTGCCTCACCCCCTAACCTAATACACCTCCATTTACCTGGACCCACCTGGACCACCCCAGGGCACCAGGACCCTATACCTCCCCTATACCACCCCTTTATGAACATGTATAGGTATCACTATAGGTTAAACCACCCCCTAACCCCCATGCCCCACCCCAGGGTGGCCACCGCCTGCTACCTGGGGTGCCCTTCAATTACCCTCACGCCATAGAGATAAAGGCTTGAAACGGAGGGTTTTTTCATTACCCTGTCATAACTGTGCCATCCCCCTGTGGTGGGCGTTGCCCCCTCCCCTCCCACTTTTCTATCCACGTGTGGAAACTGGTGGAAATGACACAAGAACAATCTGTTCGGCTCGAGGTTAGGCAATTTATAACAGTCTACAACTAGTACAAGCTTGTCACTAGACAATGGTACATTGACTTACTGTATTTTCATTATGATGATTTTATTATGACGACATCTGTCTTTGGAATGTATTGGTCCTCTTTCCATTCAGAAAACCGATATTCCTACTGTTTATATGGGTAGTTCTAGTGCTTGACACAACAATTTGGCAGCAACTTACTACACCATATCATTATGGGTATTTAATAATCTATTGTGCGTATTATTCAGAATGTATCTACCATTAAAAAGAAACCATCAATTCCTATTTCTGTACTAAAACTTTATTACATCGTCTGAATAGTGTACACCCATCTGTACAGGGCATTATTGTCACGATGCTTGAATGCAGCCCCGGGATGCAGCCCTGGCGATTAAATTGTAAGTTCATACACTCCCGAAGGGTTGGCATGATGCATAAATGCATCACTGGCGTGTTAATTATCCAGGAATGCATGCATGCATCATAACGACAAACAACATAACACACCAAAGCATCATGTGGACCTTAGAGGGTTAGTATTAACCATATAGGGTGTTGGACAGGAGACTTCAGTAACTACCTCTCTCTGTCTGTGTTTCCACATAACCCTCTCATCAAGGTGACACCTCTGCCGTCCCACCTGCCTCCCAGCAGCCACTCACCTGACATCAGCTCTCATGTGCCTCTAATGGGTTAATCGCCTTAACCCACCCTGCCATTGACCCCCATTAACCATTACTCAATTTAGCTCAATTTGTTGTGGGGGCTTAACATGAATACCATTTAATGTTCGAAAATAGCATTATTATGTCAATATCATGGTATACCCAGGTTTCATTGAGGAATACTCATATGGTAGCAGAATGCGTTTATGTGGCATGATAGACCTATATACAGGAATAGGCAATCAAGATAAATGTTAGTCATCCATCGATAATTATACTACTGGTACTGGTGTTATACAGGATAGACCTGATGAGGTCACATAATTATTTGTTGGTGTGAAAGACACTTTACCTAATTGTGGTAAGTATGATGACATTGTAGTTCTAAAATGGCTGCTTATAACACCTGTCAAACTGACATGCTGAACATTGAGCATAAAGGGTTCCACACTTATTTCATGGTGAATACAACAGTTACTAATATGCTTAAACCCCCATCTCATCTATTAAGATAGAAGACCCAGAGTGCCGGTTCTCGCTCAGCCCCGACTATTACCGGAGCCTCCGAGGCAGCAAGCGTTTCGCACTTAGGTACTAGAATTAATATTCCACGCACCTAATTGAATCCGTACCTAATGGTATCTGATGTCATCATGGTTTGTTTACATTTCCACAAAACAACGTACTTCACTCCACTGTAAAAATGTTGGTTGCCATTTTTGCAGGCCTACAGTAGCTTTTACTGCAGTTGAATGTAGGTAAATAGTAGACTCTTCTGTAAATCTATACAGCAGATTATATTGTAACTCCATTCTACAGTAGATAATTAACACTTTACTTTAGAAAAAGAATATAATTAGTATCATGAATATGTTTTATATCCTGATAAAGACGAATACTGTGAGAGCATGAGGGCAGAGGATGAGGTCTGAATGCAATATGTCCATGTCATACCCAAGCTAGGAATCATTTACGCATACAATGCAGTCCTGTATTGTAACATCTCACAATATAGTGACACGTCCAGAGAGCAGAAAGGCATTGCCTATCACAGTTGAAATATAGTACTAGTATGCCTACTAAACTGTTCAAAGCTGGGTGGGCCTCGGCGCCAGCAGAGAATAATAACCACCAGCGTTTCATAGCTCATAGATCAAGACAACTATTTCCACGTCTATCTGCACCCCATACTAAACAGCCTTATGAATGTCCAATAGACCCGCCACTAACCTAGCAGCTAGAGCCGCATAGTGCTTTATCTTCATGATGCATGCATGCAGCCCTGGCTAGTGAACTCACCAGGACTATATCTATGCATCATGCTGACCCTCCGGGATTGAATCAACCACATAGGGTGGATATGATGCTTGAATGCAGCACTGGCGTGTTACTCGCCAGGGTTGCATTCATACATGTATCATGAAGATAAAGGGCTTAATGTATTAAAGCGCCATGCGGCCCTTAAAGGGTTAACTGACCGTGGAGGGGGGGCAGCAGGTGTTGAGCTTGTTGGAACAAATTGACGCCGGTGTCAATACGGACTAAGTGGCAAATCCCTACGCTTCCTCATAGTACACGTACCCCATAGCGCCCTAAGCCCCTGAAGGTCATTACCACCCCTACCCCACACCCTGGAGGACCTCCGGGCAGCCCCTGCAGGCTCAGGGCCCTGATCCACCAGGTCTAAATTAACACGTGTTCCCAGCTTAGGGTGACAAGGAATGGGCCTGCGCTAACACTGGGTGGACAACTGGATGGGAAACTGGCACTCCATATATTGAGGTGCTCATTGGAGCTCGGGCCACTCCAGGGTTAGAGCACCAAGTCCTGCCTGGGTGATATTAGAGGGTGAGAGAATAGAGGTGCTGAGTCACTCCAGGTCACACTGATTAGGGTAGAGCAAGTAGTACATGTAGTGGTCTTCATGTAGCAGGTACAGTGGTTTGGGAGCGGTGCATTCAGTCAAAATAGTTGGAGTAGTATAGTTGTAGTAGTAGTCGCAGTAATAGCAGTAATATAGTAGTAGTATATCTTGTAGCAGAAGTGGTGAGTAGTTGGGGGTAGTATACTGGTATAGTCCATAATGCAGTACATTTAGTATTTCTTGTACTCATAAAATATACAAGATATGATATGTAATAATTGTTTACAATACAAGTTGATAATCAAAGTGTTATCCATGCTGGATTGTACAGTTGTTTGGACAAAACATTAATAATGATTACCGCATCTCGAATGTGTGCTTTGTTATTAAAGGAGTTCAATGTGGACTCATTGAACCAAAAAAATACATGTATAACTATAGAACTCAAATCGACATACTAAAAAGTATTTTCGTCATTTTACTCAAAGATGTGTAAAGGGCTGAAATCCCAATCTATCATTTAACACTGAAGTCTATAATGTCATCACTCTTTGTATAACTTCTCACATGTGTACTGCATGTACATTTTACATTACAAGAAGGATAAGGAACGTGGTACATATGTGACACAATCTGCTAAAAGGGACCTTAGTGCAGGGTGCATAAAGGTCCCTTTTCCCAGTATATGTCACATATAGAGAGGTGTTCTGTGCAGCCTGTGATGTGTTCAGTGATAAGTACTACACGTGTGATGAGGTGTAAACCATGATAAGGTGTGTGGTCCTGGTGCCCTGAGAGACCCATCACCCCCACCTGACACCCCCCTGATTGATGTTCTCACCTGGGTGGGCCCTCCTACCCCCTACCTCTATACTCACCTGTATAACCCGCACCTGGAGGAGGATCCATCTCACCTGTCTCCTCGAGGCTAGGTCACCTGGTTGACTTGTTCCCCGCCCCCTCCCTCCCCCTTCCTCAAGTGTCCTAATCTAATAACGACCTCTAGATTCATCGGATACCTTACAGGTGTCTAATATATTGAAACTCGTTATACATGAATGGGTATCACAGGCACATCATTAACTTCCTTGGCAGGGATAGAGCTTAATGGGATGGGTTACCTGGATGTTTCTTAATTGCATGGTTTCTTTGAACTGGGAATGAAATCGTCTCTATAGGAGGTGACGTTCTGGTTATGGAATGCCATTGGGAGAGGACAATGTTGTGGTAGACACACTGTTAGAAGTTAATGTAGCTGAGCAGTAGAATATGCTGTCGTTTTACAGTATAAACAATAGGGTATTAGTGTACACGAACAGTAGAATCTGCTGTTAGTTTACTGTATACAATGACGTATTTTTGGTTTCACACTACAGAGTAGAGCGTGGGTGGAACAGAAAGCATGTGTAGCCTGCTAAGAGACCATAAAATGAGAATAAGGGAGTTTTAAGGTCTAAAACCTAAAAGTGGAAAGCTGTAGATGTTTGTAGGGGGCTCTATGGATGTGTATATAGCTATAGTAAATACCAAGGGAACCCCGGAGTAACTCTTGGGGTTAATCTCCGAGCATGCAGGTAGCGCAGGAGTGGCTGTCAATGAAAGTTGACCATGCAGTTTGACCTCCACCACCTCCTTCCATACCATCTTCTCCCTCACACATCCAAACCTACACATGTCCACCCAACCACCCAACTTCAAACCAACCACCCACAAACCTCCATACCTCACATTTACATCGTCCTCAAGTGCCCCTCCCCTCGGGGGACAGGGGGCTGCAGTCGGCCAACTGTTGTAGCCAATTTGTTGTCATTTTACCAACAAGCCTGAACACCTCCCGTCTGTGGGGAGGACACCGTTGAACGACTCCCTGCCGTGCCGGTCCCTCCCCCATGACAACCGGCCCACACTGTGACCCAGCCCGAGCTGTCACCCTCCCCTCTCCCCCCATCCCTCTGTCTCCTTGTTCAAAACGTTTAGGCCCCACTCAAGATGAGAAACCGCTCACTTTCAATCGAAGCTACTTACTGTGTGATAAATGGGGAGGGGGAGTTGATTCAAATGGCCCCGGCGGCTGTCGGAGAAGAAGGGGTGGGGAGAGGTGAGAGGGGTGAGAGGGGTGCTACAAGGGGCAGGGTGTGAGGTTTAGCAATGAGTTGGGGGTTGACTCTGACAGTGAGCAAAACAAAGGGCGTTCCACCCCGGCGAGCAATTCCCAACGTTGATGATGTACAGACTGGCTGAAAAAGGTACATTCAAGTCGTGTTCTCCTCGTGATGCCAACAGGAGAATCTGAGTAGTATTATAGAAAGGGGTTTGAGTTGTTAGGTGAAACCCAGGCCTTGCTGCCGTCGACCCTATAGACCCCAACGCTATATAGTTATTCAGGGCAAAGACTGTTTTACGGAAACCTGCTATTTTATCTAAGCCTACCTTAGTATCCAGAAGGACCCCCTCCTGCTCTCCCATGCACCCCCACCTCCCCGACCCAATCGTCCATGGTATTTTACTGCTTGGACAAGAAGGAAATTAGACATCAAGCACACTCACACCATGGGTGATGTTGCACGCCATGGAGGGCTGCGTTTTAGACCTGTTCACTATATACTGGCACTGCAGTGTAGGACCGGCATAACCCAACGCCCTCCCCCAACCCGACCCGGTCAATATAAAACGCCGGCGGGAGGCGGTCGTGGGTCGGACCGGAAGCGGGCGCGCTGGCGGCCAGCGTCGCTGGATGCCGAGTTCATTTTCTGGCTTCCTCCAGTGGCGCGGCTTTCAGGGTGGCTAGGGGAGCGCCGCAGGAGGCATGTCAAACATGGTGAGGGCGCTGTACACGGCGCGGCCTCCAGTGTAATATCCCTAGACCCCAGCCCCCTACCCCCTCAACCTGCCCCCTGTCCACCCTGCCCCACCCTCCCTCACTCCATCCATCACCCAATCCTCACCTCTCCCTGTATATTTCTCCGATTCTCCTTAAGGGAGTGATCATTATTTAACAACTGGGTGGGGATGCTGTACTTGTAATAAAAAAGTGACCTTTAGAGGGGAGGGGGCAGGGAGACAGACAAGGGGAGGGAATGATGGGGGGCAGGGAAAAGGAAGACAGACAGATAGACAGGCAACTGGCAATCAAGCAGACATGCAGGGGAGGGAGGGGGCAAGCAGGCAGGCAGGGGGAGTTAGTGAGGTGAACAACGGGAATCATGCGGGATGAAGGAAGGAAGGAAGGAAGGAAGGGGGGAAGGGAGGATGCGATGAAGACGAGAGAGATTGGGGAAGGGAAACTGGCATGCAAGGAAGGATGAAGACATATGAAGAGGACATGTAAGTAGACAAGGATAAGATGAGCGTGGGCGTTGTGACACTGAGTGGTTCTGGGAGAGGACGGTTTCGGATGTGTGGGATGAAGGATGAGAGGTGCGGGGGCCGCCCATGTAAGTGCTCCTGTAGCTGGTGACGTTAATAGGACAATGATGATCAGGGGACACTAAACCATGAGTGGGCATCCTTCAGTGATGGGGTAACTGGGGCAACCCCTCAGAGTCAGAGAGAAGGAGAGAGACGGGGAGGTGGGGGGGGGGGGGGGCAGGGATAGACAGATAGATAGGCAGAGACTTCTGTCCTTAGATTGTCATATGGCAAGCAGCTACTGCTGCCCTTAGATTATTATAAATAGCCCTCAGCTGAGACAGAAAGATACACACATATAGACAGAAGAGATAGAGATTGGGGCAGCACTAAGGAGATAGCATGTGGAGGGGACACATACTTATAGAAAGCCAAATCAACAAATTGGGATGAGATTAGCTATTCAAAGTCATACAAAGAAATTTACCCCTATAAACGTATATATATGATACCATATTATGCTACAGGATAATAGAGCGATATCATGTATTAGCATAAGTCCCATGTAAGTGCTCCTGTAGCTGGTGACGTTAATAGGACAATGATGATCAGGGGACACTAAACCATGAGTGGGCATCCTTCAGTGATGGGGTAACTGGGGCAACCCCTCAGAGTCAGAGAGAAGGAGAGAGACGGGGAGGTGGGGGGGGGGGCAGGGATAGACAGATAGATAGGCAGAGACTTCTGTCCTTAGATTGTCATATGGCAAGCAGCTACTGCTGCCCTTAGATTATTATAAATAGCCCTCAGCTGAGACAGAAAGATACACACATATA
This sequence comes from Harmothoe impar, assembly GCA_947462335.1. Classification (NCBI taxonomy): domain Eukaryota; kingdom Metazoa; phylum Annelida; class Polychaeta; order Phyllodocida; family Polynoidae; genus Harmothoe; species Harmothoe impar. The sequence goes on from OX381712.1 coordinate 35,150,432, forward strand.
GACAGAAGAGATAGAGATTGGGGCAGCACTAAGGAGATAGCATGTGGAGGGGACACATACTTATAGAAAGCCAAATCAACAAATTGGGATGAGATTAGCTATTCAAAGTCATACAAAGAAATTTACCCCTATAAACGTATATATATGATACCATATTATGCTACAGGATAATAGAGCGATATCATGTATTAGCATAAGTCCCCCACAAGTGTCCCAACCCCTTCCACCCCTATCGCCACCATGGCGCACGAAGGCTGGTACAAGAGGATATTCAACGGCACCGAGGTTGCGTGCATGGACGCGGCTAATCGGTGCAGAGTACAAGATCTACTTAATTGTGTTATCGCTGCTTCTGGGTGACTGGAACTCTGCTTGTTGTTACCCAGCTCTGGCCTGCCCTGCCGTGACTATTCTCCAACATCCTTCTGTACGCTGCCCTTGCAAGCTGGACGGTACACACTATCACTGAAACATGAATTGCATCACCCTATCATATGTCTTCCTTCTGAATTGCTTATGACCCCTGTAAAATAGATTTTAAGTAAAATCCCATCAGATTATAATGAATACATGTATGAAATGCATGGCTCGTTAGATCTCATATTCTCAGTATATACGTGCCGTCTTACATGTCCAGTTCCTGCCACACAGTCCCTCACTACCCCCCACCCCCAAACACCCCCACCTCCCGAGCCACCCTGGAGGTCATTTTTCTCCAGTGCCCTTCTGATAATTCCCATCAGCCTCATCAACATGCTTTGCGCAGCCCGGCGGCCGCCAGCGGTAACTGGTTCCTGGCCTGACAAACGGAGTGGTGGTGGAGATCCATCAGGGTGCTGATAGGAGGCGACATGGGCTGGAGATGGCGGTGAGATGATGGTCCCTATGTCAGGTGTTAATAATAGATGGGCACGGATGATGACTTGGCCCAGCTACCCACCTCTATCCAGCCCCACTGCACACACTCACCCCTCACTGGTCCATCCCTTATGTAGACACATGTATGGCCCTCAGCTACTGCTGCCCTTATGTTGTCATATGACCCTCAGCTACTGCTGCCCTTACATTGCCATATGGTATGCAGCTACTGCTGCCCTTACATTGCCATATGGCATGCAGTTACCACTGCCCTTAGGTTACCATATGGCCCTCAGCTACTGCTGCCCTTCGGTTGCCATATTGCAAGCAGCTACTGCTGCCCTTAGGTTGTTATATTTCAAGACGCTACTGCTGCCCTTAGGTTGTTATATGGCCAGCAGCAACTGCTTCCCTTAGGTTGTTATATGGCAAGCAGCCACAGCTGCCCTTAGGCGACATGTATATAACAATATATAGCCATTCCGTGAACTACACGATGTGTATATGGGGGTTAATGGGCGTTAGGTGAGGGACAGACCAGGCTGACCATGAACCCTTATTGGTATTGGCCGCCGCCCTGGGCTGCTGATCACTTATTCCATGTTCTCCACCACATGGGAGCAGGTCCAGGAGCAGCTCAGGGACAGTGGGGAGCAGCTCAGTGGTGATGCCCGTGTGTTATGCATTATTCATTAATAATTGTATTGTTTTATGTGGCCTGGAATGGTAAGACCCTCGTGTAACCAAGGCATATTTACGTGCATACGTGTTGATATGAACTACCAATAGTACTTTACAATAGTACTTTACTATGGATTGAATTAGTAAAGCACATTTCCATTTAGCATTTTGGGACTCTTGAGATGGAGTTTCCAACTGGTATATCTAAACGTATGTACATGTTGATATAGTACAAGTATAATTTGTGTGTTTACTCTGGATGAAATTTGTAAAGAACGTTTGCATTGGGAGTCATGGGATGGAGGTAGCATCTCAGAAATTCGGTTACTAATATCGGGGCATTGAATTCTTAGCAGGTCCCCTATGATTATAAGTACACAACTGATATTATGCTGAGAAAGAAATAACAGGTGGCACTCCTCCCCTAAAGTCTCCCCATAACGGTAACCTCTTAGTCCACATCCTTCCCAGTCCAAGCCCTGGAACTAGCCACCATTTCCATATACTACTTACGGTCGATTCCAGCAGGGCCAGAGTACCAAAACCGGCTCCTTGTGTCCTGAAGCTTCTAGAGTGCTCACATTTAGGCGCCGTGTAGAATCTGGTCACTAAGTGGCAAATGGAGGTTAATGTGGGTGATTAAGTGCCGGTCACTATTGTTATACATGGGTACTGGAGGATAGAGCCAGGTGGGAGGTCCCAGCTGCTAAATCCCCCTTACACTGCACCACCCTATACCACAGGCCGTCCATCCCCCAGCACCCACCCTCTCTGATTCCTCCTGTTAGCCTGGCCTATTCCCACACTCCCCTTAACATACCCCAGCTCCCATAGCTACATGCCCTCTCTAGCCCCTTAACATTCAGTCCCACCCTGGAGGCAGTGTCTGGGTTTTAACGGCGGAGATTACACCAAACATTTGTTCGGGATCGATACTCTGCAGCCTTATGGCCTGGAGGGAGGAGCAGGGGACCTACCCACCCATCCCCCATCCCTTCAAACTGCCCAGCATTCTCCCCCTGTACCCTCACTACCCCTTAACCCCCCCCCCCCAACACACACACACCCTAGTCTAACTCTCCTGCTCTGCCTCTAAACCTCACTTCAATACAGTAATGCCCGTCGGAGTTGTCCGGCTCGGACCCCGCTCCCACCGTCCGTCCGCTAATCCGTTAACTGAGTGGTAGGCTTTGGGCAGAGAGGGTGCAGGATTTGGAGAGATGGGGGAGAGGGGAGGGGTTGCATGGTGCCCCACTCCTCTGGGCAGAGGGAGATGGTGTCTAACGTCGGTTCAGCAGCCAGGGGTAGGAGGAGCATGGAGGGGCCGAGCTGGGAGAGAGGGGCTGGCTGGAGGGCCTCGGGAGGTGGGTGAGTGGGGGTAGGAAAGGCCAGCAGGGCCCCGACCGACTAAAAGCTTGTATTTGTCTGTAAAACAAGCGTTAAACCATCTACTTACACGGGCACAACAAATCTCCCTCCCGGGATGAAGCCAGCACAAGCCACTGCTTCCTGGGGTAACCCAGGGTAGGGTGGGGGTGGTATATGGATGGGGGTGTAAGATGGAACTGGATACTGGCTACTGGCTTAGGGTGTAAGAGAGGGTTGTATAGGAAGTGGGTATAGCAGGAGTGAGGGTTTACCACAGGGTTCAATGTAAATAGTCCCTTCTACAGTATACTATAGTAGTGATCGGTGGGGATTTCGGACATGGCAAGGTTAGAATGTACTGTATACTCTTACCTTAGTACAATTAACGAGCTCCTCTCAGAGACTCTCCCTCCCCCCTCCTCTCTCCTCTCTCCCTCTCCCTCGATCTATCGCTCTCCCTCTTTGTTTCTTTCCCTCAATTTATTTCTTCATCCCACCTACATTCACTAATATAGGCGGGCAGTGCACTGCCTTGCCGTACTAGATGAGATGCACTCATGGGACTCTCTCTGTATACTGAGTAGTACTCAACTGTAGGGAGACGATGTAGACTTGAGTGTCTGTATGTTGGAGAGAGGGGGTGATAGAAGGTTGGAGGGTTAGACGATCTTCCGTCGGGCACGGCGACCATTTCCCGCGCAGATTATGTCATTGGCAGCGGATCGGGAGCAGCTCGGGAGCGACTCACTTAACGGGGGACTTAACGAGCTGCTCGGCCGCCGGGGGTAATGACGGGGGCCGAGATACAATTGTCATGGAAATACCCCAGCACTCCTCTAGCCCTTTAAGGGCCGCCTAGTGCTTTAATGTGATAAGCCCTTTGTCGTTATGGTGCATGCATGCAGCTCTGGTAAATCTCGCTCAGCAGGGCTGTATTTAATTCATGCATCATCCCGATCATTTGAGTCGAAGGTCGGCATGATGCAATATGGCAACATTGGCGAGTTACTCGCCAGGGCCGCATGCATGCGTCTCGATGACAAAGGGCACAGTGCATTAAATCACTTTATTGCCCTTTAAGGACTAGAAATGTGGAGCGTGGGAAGGGAGTGGGGAGAGTGGGTGAAGAAGGGAGGGGGCTGTTTGCATCAAAGACCAGAGGGCGGCGGTTAACATCATAATGACAGAGGCGCAGAAAAACCCATGGCCGCTCGGGCCGTGGCCTTTGTAAGAGCCACTCATTAGTGTAATGCTGGGGCTAGGGAGCTGCTCCCTATCTACTCTGCCACTGTTACAGACTCACCAGGAGCTGCTCTAAGCTGAAGGCTCCTGCTCACAGCCACTGTATCGCCCCCTGTGTTGAGCTTATGGCTTTTGGGTGGGGCTCTGTTGTAGGTACTGCATGTGGCTTCAAGCTCTGTGGCTTCCAACTGATGATGTGGCTTCCAGTGAGTTCCCTCATTAAATGAAAGGCTTGTTATTGCATTGCTCTGGTGGTTTGTGATGGCAGTCGGCAACTTATTTTGCATGGGTTTGCAGTGTTATTCCAATGTGTCTCTAACGTATTAACTATATATATAATACACCTTTTTTAATCAGAGGAAAGAGATAAATTGTATTTCATCCCGACCGCATGCTATCCAAAATGAAGCAATTGGTTACCTTTATAACCTGATAAACTCCTAAACCCATGGCGCGATTCCGACATTATTCCAGGCGCAATTACCTGGCTGATGACATGATTCCCTCTGTCGTAACGTCTATTCACCATACCTAGTTTACAGTTGAATAAACCTCTGCTCTAAACCACGTGTCAGTCCAATACCCCTCACCCATGTCTAGCTCACCTGGAGGCCACCAGGGTGGCGCTACAAGCACCTCGGGCGGCTGATTCCTGGCAAGGCCCAGCGTCCACAAATACACGTTTATTGGCCACATTATCCCAGCTGCAAATCGGTGATTTTCCTCTCCCTCTTTTATATTTTTTTCTCCCCAAACTGCTATAAAGTTGTTTGACTGATCGCCCCTCAATAGCCCTTCACCGTGTCGTGGCATCGGGTAATGACTGGTTTCAGCCGGTGCCGACAAATAGAAAACGCCGGGTTTTGTACCCAGAACACGCGGGAACCAGGCGCTTGTCGATACCACTGGTGCCAGACAGGCATTGTTGGACATGAAAATGAACTGTAATTCGCACGCCGGGCCACCAGTTTAGGCCCTCCCACTGGGTGGTACCCAGTGCATGGCGTTGATGTCATCATCGTGCCTGTTGAAATGAGAGAGAAAAAAAATCATGTCATAAAAAAAAAGATGATAAAATAGTGTATTTGAGTTAAAATGCGTTGGCGGCGGTTCTAGGGCTGTTTATATTGGAATAAAGGGAATAAGGGAAAGGTGAGGTTCTATGTGGGTGCTTGAACGTAGATAGGAAATCTGGGTTAATATGCAGTTTAATATAAGTATAATTATAGAGTTATATAAGTACAATCATATGAGTATACGAATGTGCGTTCTTGGGGTTATTGTCTCTGTGTGTAGGGTGTGAGTTTGATTATGACTGCATGTAGTATAGATGTTTAGGTGGGAAGGCCTATGAGCAGAATACGGCCTATAATGGTGATATATACCATGATGTAGGCGGTACTTTTTTTGTTCCCACCACTGACTTGGGACCAGCAATGTTTCTGTAATAAACATCCAATCCAATCCTAGCTGTTCTGAGTGGGGGTAATCATGGTGCCGTGCCCCCGGGTAGTGGTTGCTGCTGTATTGAGAGCAGCTCAGTGTGTGAGCTGATACAGAGGCTGGAGTTATAAAACAATGAAACTATCATCAATGTTAAGGGCACCAACCCCAGGGCACCATCAGTGTGGGTTCTCTGCAGAATGAAGGAGATAACGGAATGGGCTCTCTGGGTGTGGGGGCTTATTATGGCAGTATTTCCTATATCCGGGAGCATCAGTTCAGGGTGCTTTTGTTACTTTTATTTTCTCGTATTTGCGTAGGGTCCGGATCAATGTTAATGAACATAAATAAATGCAAGTTGATAAACATAAATAAATGACAGGGAGGACGTACCCATTTGCCCATTAACTGACAAGTGTTGATGAACCTTTGTCTCGAGTGTTACAGTATTACCACTTTATGTACATGGTGAGTTTGGTAGGTATGGGTCGGGGGGGGGGCAGTATAGGAATTTCCCATGCTTTAATAAGGGTTAACTCTATATAGCTGTAAATGGTAGACTTCAGGTATAGGTACCTGCTACTTGGGGTCAGACATCTAGGGCAAATAGAGCAGCTCAGGCTGGCGCACAATCACAGCTCACATAAGCATAGTTAGAGGTGCTAGTAGGCACCCCCCTCACACCTGAACTTTGCAAAGACCCCCTCCCCTAGCGCCCACTCCCCTGCCCTGTGCTGAATTAATCCAGGCTCTACTACTGGAGGTCAACACCCTCAGATAGGGTTACCTTCACATCGGTAATGAAAACACCTAGCACTCTCCGCTCCCACCTCCACCACTCACCCCCTCCATGGTCTGTAGCTGGCCCTCTGTCACTGTCCACCCATGCGTGCCGGCTCCGCTTCCTCCCAGTGCCGCCCCACCTTCCGCCCGCCCGCAGCGCGTTTATGGATTCCCGTGCGTTTTCGCACAATGCGCCGCGCCGCGCCCGCCGTCAATACGCGTCGCCCCCTGCCGCGCGTCACAATAGGTGTGTTTACACTAGGCGCGGCACCGTGGCTGGTTGAGCCTATTGGGCGTTGGGCGTCAATGGGCTTGCCGCTCCCGACACCCTGCTGACAAGTGGCCTAATTTGGAAAGTATCCAACGTCGAAAAAAAGTAGTATAAAGATGGCTATGATAATTGCAATTAAGTTGCACTCAAGGTGTCTGGAAGGATTTGAAGCTAATTAATGCCGCTGAAACCATAGGTAACTGCAATGGTGGGTCATTAAAGTCATTAAATGATAGGTATGCATGAAGGTGTAGACATCTAGTGGGCTATTGAAATATTATTTAGAAAAATGACACTTTAGTCCAGGTAGCAGACCGTTAGTGATAATGAGCCCCCGAGCTGGTGGGTAAAAGGTGAGAGGCAAGAGAAAGTGTTATTGTTAGTGAAGCCATTATGACACAGATTCCAGAAATTAGACAGCAAGAGGAATACTTCAGCTATTGCAGCACATTGGTACATTATTGGTAAAGGCATACGCTTGGCTAGACAATTACACTGCAGAGCAAGAAATGTTGGGTAGCAGGGGCAGGTACAGGATATACCTATACACATGGAGGAGTATGCATGCAGCCCAGTGGGCCCATAACATTGAATCAACGTTGATAAATGGTTGTCAATGTTGATACAATGTTGATGCAATATTTATTCAACATTAAACTAAATTGTGTGCCCACTGGGAGTGAGTATAGCAGGTCCCGATAACCTTATAAGGTGCCACCAAGTAGCAGCAGCATGTATCATCCACCAATCCACCATCCAGTACTAGAGAGAGAGAAAGCAGAGGCTGCATGCCAAGTCCCAACCCCCTCCACCCCACCCTTACACCATCCCCTCCCCCAGCCTACAGCAGCAGCTCCATATTTAAATAGGAGCTGACTGTAATTGTGTCGGCCCCCACCAACACTAACAAGGCCACCCGACTGTGAGGCGGCGCCGGACGATGGCTAATGGCGGCCATTCTGATACATTGTTGTCAGTAAGCCGTGAGAGATAATGCCTCCTGCAGGGTGGCGTGAGCGCTGGGGTGGGGCCAGGAGGGGAGCTGGTGGTGGGGGGAGTGGTGGGGAGGGAGGGCTGAGCTGCTCATGATGTGCATGGAAAGAGAAGGGTGGCTTCTAGTTCTACTGCTACAAAATGTAGCCCATTCTACTGCTTGCAAAAGGTGTCGAGAGGGATAAACTGAATAACGAGCAGATCGGGAGAGCATGATGAGCAATAAGATATCAAGCCTTATGGAGATGATTTTATTGTCTGCAATGTGTCCTATTCCAGTCTAATACATGCAGATGCAATATGAACTCATACTATGCTGATGACATCATATATATTTACTACAACACATGACATACACGCCGATAGTTACACTACTTCTGTTAGTGTGCGCTGAATTGGGTCATTTTCAGATAGAATATTTAGGACCATCCTTACAATACAATATGCTCTCTCTCTGGTAACATTTGTAGACAAAATAAATTCATTACAGATTGAGTGAATTAAGAGCAGTTACAGGGCACGGGAGCAGGAAGGAAGCACAATGAGTTGGGATGGGGTGGGGTTGGGGGCAGTGAAGTGAGCAGTTCCCCTTCCACTGAGCTGCTCCCTACTCCATAGCCGGGGCCGTTCCACTTCCATTACCCTGAAATGAGAAGGTAACAAAGCGTTCATCCCATCACAGATTACATTAACTACTGTTACCCGCTCCGGCCCGCTGTTCTCACTACATGCAATCCAGGCCTACCTGGCACAAACTTTACAGCAGCTGATGTAGTTAGCAACACCAAGACGGATGTGCTCTTTTTTTCTCTTAAAAAAACTTAAAATACAAACCTTTCTAGGGTGATGTTTTAGTCAAATATTATTTATTTTGATATAAATGACATATTTAATTATGTGTACGTGTTGCTGTTCAAACCAGATTTGCTAAGGTGGTAAATGGTCACAAACACTATTTTACCATATACCTGTACATGTGAAAGCAAACACACTCGTTTTCAATTCCGAAAAGTGTGAGTCGGACTTTTCGTCCTCCCTGCCCTGGTATTGAAGGGATACATGGTGATGATTTGCCTTCATATTTCAATTCTCCTTTAAGACATTATAAATTAGTTTGAATTAACTATGTTTATAGCCATTTAGTAGGAAAGTGGACTGAGATAATGACTTATTTTAAAGGTTGGACACTATCTAAAAATGGATATAGGAAAATTGGACTATAAAGTATAGTCCAATTTTCCAAGTATAATTCAATCCATCCCCTGGACATAGTATACAGGCAATTATGATTTCATAGAAAATGCCATAGCTAGAACATGGACTTGACAGTAAGTTCTGGACATTCCATAAACAGCCTGTGTAGATGGGGGGGGGGGCAGGGGTGAGTGGTGGGAGAAGCTCTGAGCTGCTCTGCTCACTAGGACCAGCTCACCGAGCAGCTCCCTGATAGAGATCCATCGGTCGTCAGTCAGGCGTGGATGGCTCCGTGTCCGACAAAATGACTCACATGTTCGACATTGCAAAAACAGGCCGCCAACAAATTCTCGGCTTTTCCAGCGGCCATCAGCGGCCTCCTGCCCAGTGAGAGATAGCAGGGGATGACCACACAGCGGACATGGGTGGTATTTTTTACTGTATTGTTTAGAACAGAGTGGATGGGTCATGCGACATCTGTAGTTAAAGTCTATTGTGCATGTTTCATGTATGGGTAATGTACAGTGTTTATACATGTGTTTGTCCTAGTTTGGGCTAGCATTGGTGCATTGTTTTTTTCATGGTGGTTAGAGTGGTAAGTATGTAAACGTGTTAATTGCAGAGGTGCTGTCATGCAGTCAATATGATAACAAGACCTTCTTTTTCATATTGGCACCGAGGTTTGAAACCTCTGCAAGAACATATCATTCAGTTTATTTGTTTCTATTATTTGAAGTTTTGCCCTTTCAAAACTAAATGTTGAAGTGTACTCTTTGTAAAACAAAGAAGATCCGCATAACTCAATGTCAATACAGTCAGGGTCATCTTGTGGATTACCGCGAGATTTACACGTGATTCCTCGAGACCGTAAATCATCAATTGGTGACATTTCCTGCTCGGAGAATGGACATAAAAGTAGCCAGGTTACACGACCTTCGACGCCAGCCACGTAACCTTTGACCTCCACAATCTGACCTTGAAAGGTCGCAGCTGTGACCTTGTCTCTCACCTACACGTGGCGCCATTGCTGTAGGGATATATAGGAGAAAGTATGCACTTCCTGTTCCCCCAGTGCTATTCAATAATAGATAGGTGATATAGTCTGGGGATGATGACAAGGCTCTTGTTATCAGTTCATCTCGTGGTACAAGACCACCAGGTTATGGTCATGCCTATCTCCCTAGACTTAGATACAATGGGAGTGTGTGAGGGACCACTGAGGGACCCCAGCAGAGACAATGAACCTGTTCCCTTTTAATGAAAGACCAATCACCGACGTCACCACCCACCATAGGTCACCTAGGGCACGTTTGACCTTCGCCTGCGACGGAGGTCATGGGTCAGAGGTCATCAACATTGCAGGCAGAGGGCAGGGCCCAGTGGAGGCTCCTGTGAGCAGAAATCAGAACCCCCTGAACGATAAATGGTCAACGCTGGGCTGACCACTGCAGACCTTGACCATTGTCCAGTGGTCAGTGGTCTGCAGCGGCTGCTCTGGTCAGTGCTGGTCATTGCGCGTCAACACTGGACAATAGAGGGGTGGTGGTCATCGGCCTGCCCTATCAATGGTCAGATTTATTTGCTGACCGGCTGGGCTGGGGAGCCTGGTGAGCCTTTAGAGGGTGTTTAAGGGTTGGGGGTCAGTGGTCAGCATGACCCCTGCACGAGTGAGGCCCGGCAGCGATGGTCAGTTCATGAATCAAAATGGTTATCAGCGACGTGTCTGACATTATGACAAGCGTTGGTGAAATTTATGTCTGGTCATAACGCACGTGTATTTACTGTTAATGACAATAATAAGATCTCTCCCTTTCTCTCTTTTAGACTGTCTGTCTATCAGCATTGGTTTTATCTGATATATTTGTAATTTGATTATCAAGAAGCACAGTTTATGTACACCGTATTTCAAACACTGAATGGCAGGTTGCAGGCATTGGACTTTTCTGTCACATTTACAACGTATCAGATTCAGGGACGGACCATCAAACTATGCAAAATTATAAAGGCTCTAACATCTACCACCTACCATACTATCATGCAATATCACCGTGAAATCAGAATCAAAATGATTCTAATTGAATTAGCACACTACAATTGCTGGTGAAGATTTCCATTACCAAACGACCAGAGCATCTTATCAGATCCTGAGACAACTTCATTGAAAAGGAGAACTGATCTAGTAGCAGATTAAATTTGTAGCTACTAATAAGAACAAATGTTATCTCCTCTGGAGCCTGTCAGGACCTCCTTGGTGCACAAAGAAGCCTATATGAGGTAAATGACCACCTGTAGCCACAATGCTGATGGCTCTCCCAAGATAACTCAGCCAAATTATACACCTAGGTTAACTGCTTCCGGGGCAGAGGCTAAACACTGGCCAAACCGGAAGTGAGCCTACACAGGCAGCGTTTCAGTGACCTACTTCAGGGGAAGCAAACAGGAGCAGCGGCTCCTTTAATTTGTCTGTCATATTCTGTTAATGTACTGAGATGGATGCCATGGAGGATGCCATGGAGGCCCCCATGTTTCATCCGGCCTGCTTTTAGCAGGGTAGTCGTGTGGTTAGGTTAAGAGGCAAATCTGTCAAACAACTCACTATTTTCCTGTCTGCAAACGGGGCTCACCGAGCTCATAAATTCCTGCGGTAATGCATGGATAATGGCGGTTATTTTGCAGTGTGCTGAGGCTGAGGCAGCCCAGTAGTCCATATTGCAAGGGGATATTTGGTTGTCATAATATTGATGTTATGGAGGACCGGTTATGGCCACAGCAGGACACTCTAGGGCTTTAAGTACATTTGATTACCACCGATTCTCCTGGTGGTCATGATAGATATTCTCTTCGTGAATTTCCTATTGATTATATCCAGTGTGATTTACTTTGTGTAGACTACAATGATTATGCATTTTTATGCAAAGCTTAGTATTGCAGTGCATTTATCTTGAATTAGCCTCACACCATTAATGTTCAACCAGTAATAGCCAGTGTTATTTCTATTCTACCAAGAGGTGTCAGTACAAACTTTGTCAAGACATACCACACCTCATTCTTGATACCAAGTTTTTTCCACATTCTTGCCAGCGTACATGGGTGATTGAGTCACAAGGCCAATTTAAACACCCCAGTCCCATAGACTGACGCGTGACACATGCTAAAAGCTACTAGAAACCTTTGTCTATATTCGGCCTCCGACCTGCTGGGCCATGTACAAGATTAGAGGGAACATGTTCTGAAACAGAAGTCTGCTTATCTCCAGACAAGTGTAAATAAATGGAGCTACTATCGGTTTGTAGGAGTCTAGTCTCTCCCCACTGAGTACCTGCTATCACACTGAAAGGGCGGGGCTGTTTTCTATGGAGGCAAAACAGGATTGTCTTTCTTAAAACACAAGTTGGAGTTGGAGTTGGAGTTGGGTGATGATGGGCTCATAACGTAAATTGATGTTATATTTTTATAACTCAACTTGATCTATGCATGTAGTATAACTGTCCCCATACAGAACTGGTATGTGAGTAGAAGGTGTTCTGATATGCAGTATTAGAGGTTCGGAGTGATTCTAGTAAATAAAAACCTAAGGAGCCACCTGGATGTGTTACTCTATATCAGCTTTATATTTACACGTTAATAGGTGAATTCTGATATAGCAGCTATACTAATGATCGTTCTCTGAGAGAATGTGGTGCAACACGCTTTGTAAATTCTCTGTGCATTGTATCTGGGCTTCCCTGCTCCCCAGAATAATTTGCTTGTTAATCATATATCCAGTCTATATGCCGTAATGAATACTGTCAATACATGGTGGAATTCACTCTCTTCTGTTCTAAATCACACCCCCCCCCCCCAATATGCGGACACGTATCTTATGGTACACATATGGACAGAAGTACATGCATGCTAAAGGTAGAGCAAGGCATGGTACAGTTGATATAGCCTCCCAGGCATGAGAAGCTTAGACCCGCGTATACGTCACGACTACGTCTTGAGAGTGGGGAGGGGCTGATGCATTAAGACCTCCAGTATCTGGACATGTGCCACTTGGTGAAACATTAGCGACCTCACTGAGACTTTCACACAACAACTCCACACCATGCACCTCTCCTCCATACTAATGCCTCTAACCCCTCAACCCTTTAAGGACCGCATAATGCTTTAATTCCTTGGTTGGCATGATGATTGAATGCAGCCCTGGGAAGTCTACTCGCCAGGACTGCATTCATGCATCATGCCAACCCAAGGGGGTGTATTGGGAGTGTTGGGTCGCTGTGATGTTTTAATGCAGCATTGGCGAGTTACTCGCCACGGCCCCATTCGTGCAACCAAATGGCGACCAAATGGTATAACACATTACTACACCGTGCGGCCCTTAAAGGGTTTACTGGTAGTCTTCCTGTTTTTTCCTCTTCTCATGGCTTGGTAGGCACCCTACTTGATGTAGAATTATGTGTCTACTTTGTCCGTATCAGGCCTGTCTGTGTCAGCAAATGTCCTCGTTCTTTACATTGCTTCCAGACGGACGGTAGCGCCACCTCCAGGCTGGTGATCACTTTGTGTCACCTAATCTAGTGGTGCTACTACATGTGTTAGGTTGTGTGGGGCCTTCTGCTACTCGTATAGGCATGTATCAGTGGAGGATATAGGCTTTTGAAAGAGGGGCGCGCTATTGGAAAAATCCCCCTTTCCTATATATAAAGAGCTAAATTTTACATTAAAAAAGAAATAGGTAAATTTTGTCTAGAAGGGGGGGGGTGGAGGCTCTAAATCCCGGGGGGGGCACTCAGATCTGAAATGACTACCCACCTCCAAACGCCCCACGGAAGCGGTAGCGGTGGATCTAAAAATTAGGGGGCGGTGACTCTTTATACCCTTAAAAATAGGGGGCGGTAACTCTAGAGCAGAGGCCAATCATTGGGTCTCAGTTACATATAAATGATAAAATTTAAAGAAAACAATTATTATCCACGTCTACTGCACTGTTTGCATCAGGAAATACAGGTAGTGTTACAGGGGTACCTGAAATAGGAGGGGCGGTGACTCTTATGTGAGGAATCAGGGGGCGGTCCTTTGTATTTTTTAGGGGCGGTGGTTTGGCGGCCCCTGTTTTTAGGCAGGCGGTAGTTTGGCAGTCGGCGGGTACTGACATAGAGTGAGTGCCCCCCCCGGGCTCTAAATCCGCCACTGTGTATACATATATGCATTTATATAGCAGTATCATAGATGAGCTCTAGTTATTAGACTGCTCTGTGACCCCATAATAAGGTCAATATTATTATATTCTAAATATGCTAAATTGCAGGATATTATAGCATCGCAAGCTGCTGTTTTAGTTTTGCAGTCTTTGCTTAATACTCAAGACAGTGGCAAACACGTTAATTGATATTAAGACCCCGTTGATAATGCTTCATATCGTTCTTACAACTCCCCAAACCCTCATATTTCATATCCTCGTTCATCATCTGTTTACTTTGTAGTGTCAGCTTATTCCCCAACTGCCGTATACACCCTTATACATGTAAATAGCATATATTGGACCCCTTACCCCTTCAATAACATTCCCATATATACACATGCCTGTATCTACATATCATGCACTAACGGTAAACTCATCATGTATATCTATATCTATGCCCTTTTCAGTCGGTATCCCCATCCCCACCACACCTATAGCCTCCCCCCCTCCCCCACACACCCACACCCACGCCCACAATCCCCACCACCACCCATGCACTCCACCATAGACAGATTGCTTGATGGCGAACCTTGCCCTCCTGTATGTCGGACAAACCGGCGGCGCCCTGGAGGACAGCTCGCCTGGAGGAAAGCCTCCATTGGCGGACGCCTCCTCTGCCGTGACCCCTTTTTGTCCACCAAACTGCTAACACCGCCAGGTCCTCCAGGGCCGTGCGGAAAAAAGCCTCTCACTGGAGGAAGGTGGGGTGGGGGCACATAGATGCCTGTCAACACCCTGGAGGTGTGTGTGTGTGTGTGTTGGCTGGGAGGGGGTGGGTCCTCCAGGGGGCCGACGCGCTTCTCACCTTCTGGAGAAACACTGGCGGAAATCTGGACAGCTGCAAAGTGGTCTCTGTGAGGGGAGAAATGTTGACGCCATCATATTTTCGCACACATGGTCCTAAACACTGACATCACAGATGCTTGGACATTTTAGCCATAATAACATCACCCTATGTCTTGTGAGTAGTATATAGACCTGGAGGTTTTATGCTGGTGTCCTTAATTTACGGTCATAACGGCAGATTATGAGAGGCCCCAGTAAATATTTCCTGGGTGCGAAAATGTATCTCTCTATGGCAAAAGGGGAAAGACATTATGTTCTTGTCTGACACAATGGATATCTTGTCCGACTGCTCCTGGCTATATTCGTCGTAAGGTAAAGATGCGACCCAACAATGTTTACAGTAAGGCACCCATTCTACCCCCCCCCTTTCCACCCCCTACCACCCCTTCTCGTTCGAGCAAATGTCTCTGATCGGACAAAAGATGCGAGAAAGAGATCGGAGAGATTTGTGAGTCTCGATCTCCTTTTCAAAAGCGATGAAAAACAAAGTGAAACGGGAGGAAGGATGAGACGACCACGGAAAGGGGGAATCACAGATAATCTAAAATCCATTTACAAAAGAACACGCGCCGCGCAACCGATCACAACAATCAAAGATTATCCCTCCTTCTGCGTTTTGCACGATAATCCCACCCAAAAGCGATTCCAGCCAGAGACAAGCCGGAGACTGTGGTAAATAGAAAACAAGCTGGGCTTTGATTTGACTTTTTTTCCTCTTCTTCATCTGGGCATCTCGCACCCAGCTCGGTTGTATTTCCCCTTTCTTCGCGCGGCCGGGATCGGATCGGAGGAAATATGCTCTGCAGTAATCCCCGCCTCTAGTACTTATCACAATGAGCCTTTCGGTGTGTGTGTGGGGGGGGGGGGGGGTACTGAGGCTGTGCACAGACAGATGTAGAGGCCCTTAGTGGGTGGTTTTACTGTTACTGGTATTGGTATTCATGAAAATATATGAACAGAGAAAGAATAAAATACTCCAAGGAGATCGGTAGGGACGGCTCCAGGCGATGGGCGAAGAGAGAGGGGGTGGGTGGCTGGGTGGGTGGGTGCATGCAGAAAGGGGGCGGGTGGGTGGGTGACTGTGAGTGGGTGGGTGGGTGAGTGGTAATGTATGGAGCATGGGGGTGGATATTATAGATGAGAGACACGTGGGAGATGGGAGAGATGAGAGGCATGCAGATACCGAGCAGGATCCTGCCAGCAGACAGGAAGGGGTGGAGGTATTACATGCAGTGGGGCGAAGAATGAGAGGTGAGGGAGGGACTGGTAGAAGCAGACAAACATATAGAGGCAGAGGCGAGGGAGAGAGACAGAGACTGAGAGATACACCCACCCACACGATCAGCTCCTGTGTATTAAGGGTGTGGGTGGTGTGTGGGTGCACGGTTGGTGGATGGAGGGGCGGGATGGCGGGGGGGCGGGGTGGACGAAGATGCGCTCCGACAGAGGTGGGAATGTGTCTCGGTGGTTTTTCACGGCGCGTATTATCACTAAGCCATATCCCGGCCTGGGGCGGCGCTGTTAACACACTTTGTTGGCCGCCTCGGCCGCCGCCGCCATCGTCGCCGTCTTTGTTTTATTCAGCCACACTTGAGATGCTTTTCGTGTATCAATCCCGGCACAAAGGACTGGGAATTTCCGCCGCCCGTAATGGGGAGCTGGTCGCTTTTGTGAGCTGCTCCCGCCCCTTTGTGAGCTGCTCCTTGTGTCCGTGTAGCCGCATTAGCATCCGACACAACTCACATGTGTCGGACAAGTCGTGCCGCCCACCGCTACATCGACGCAATTTCCATCCAACTGGGAGAAACTGGGCCGAGTTGGGAGGATGGTATAGTATAGTTTGAGCTGGGGAGATGTATAGGTTTAGTGCAGGAGGAAGTGGACTAGGTTGGGAGGTTGTGGATTGGGCTGGGAGGGAGGGGATTGAGTTGGGAGGGAGTGGATTGAGTTGGGATGGTGTGGACCGAGCTGGGAGGAAATGCGCTGGGTTGGTTGAGGTGACTGAGTTGAGGTAATGTGGACTGAGTTGTGAAGGTGTGAACTGAGCTGGGAGGATGTGAACTGAGTTGGGAGGATGTTGACTACGTTGGGAGGATGTGGACTGAGTTGGGAGGATGTGGAGTGAGTTGGGAGGATGTGGACTGAGTTGGGAGGATGTGGAGTGAGTTGGGAGGATGTGGACTGAGTTGGGAGGATGTGGACTGAGTTTGGAGGATGTGGACTGAGTTGGGAGGATGTGGACTGAGTTGGGAGGATGTGGACTGAGTTGGGAGGATGTGGACTGAGTTGGGAGGATGTGGACTGAGTTGGCATTCCCGGAGGAGGTGGGTTCAACTGGGGGGAAGTGCACTGTTTCGGTATAGGATGTGGGTTGAGTTGAGAGGATTTGAACTGAATTGGGAGGAGGTGAGCTCAACTGGGAAGATGAGAACTGGGTTGGTACGAAGTGGGCTTTATACATGTAGTTGGAAGCAGGTGGGTTCAGCTTGGATGAATTGGACTGTGTTGGGAGGAAGTGAGGGGAGTATTAGATTGTGAGGGATCACATTGAATCGGAAGAATATTGGTTGAGCCAGGATCCGATAGGTGGCTTGAACGATATTATGTTGAGTTGGGAGGTACGTGTATTTAACAATAGTTCTAGTATGAGACTGGCCTTGGCAACTGTCCACATGGACGACATCAAGCAGCATATTGGTACATATTGTATAGATGAGGGTTATAATCGTACTGGATCTAGCAACAGGATAGAGTGGGACTTGTCTGTTCCAGGTGTGGTGAGGTGACACCGGCTGGTACAGCCTGGGAGCACTTGGTATAGAAGCCATGTACACATGTAGGATGGATTCATCTAGAGTCAACCACTCACCTTGTGTCGGACACTTTCATGTGTATTTATGCAAGGATGCTGAGCCCTCTATTTGTGTATGACGCTACAATGAAAGTGTTATTCATACATTGTACCAACAACTAGAGGGCTTATCATGCACGGATACTGGTATCTCTCATCAGGTGTCCCACTCCAAGTATCTGGTCGACTCTAGGTGAATTTACCGTATATTTTTATATATATATATATATATATATATATATATATATATATATATATATATATATATATTTCAATATAGAATATGTGCAGTACTCGAGTACCATACCCAATGTTACACATAATAATCATGTGG
The DNA here is from genome assembly GCA_947462335.1 of Harmothoe impar. Lineage (NCBI taxonomy): Eukaryota > Metazoa > Annelida > Polychaeta > Phyllodocida > Polynoidae > Harmothoe > Harmothoe impar. The sequence goes on from OX381712.1 coordinate 35,168,523, forward strand.
ATCTATACATATTCCACAAAGGACAATTGGGCTCATTGGTTACACCAAGTTGATAACTATATCCTTACTATGATGTGTCTATTACGTTACTGAGACAGGCCACACCTGAACCATACCACAATAATTATAAGCTACCATTCCACATTAAACAAGATGTGTTTGCAATCACAATAAAGCCCCACCCTATCCCATAGCATACATATTTTTCTATTTTATACACATCATATTACTGCTCTATACCTCCAGCAATCCCCTCTACTAAATATTAAAATAAGGATTGGCTCACATGAGCACCATCATCAGTAATAGAATCACACCTTCTATCTATAGTCGTCCCACCTGGAAATCAGAAATGTGTGTACATTTGTCAGCTGATAAACCTCGTACTCAGCACTACTATACCCTGTAAACATGTACTCCTCCAGCACAGACCTGCCGTGTCCTGCTCCGGTCAGCCCCTGGAGGTGGCTTACCACCGTGGAGGCGCCGTGAAGAGCTGCTGCCCTCTCTTATTGGTTGTGGGAATTACCTTCTCCAGGCGCGCACGGAGTGTGCAGGCGGGATTCCCATAGTGATCTATGTATTTCATGGAGGAATTGTGCATCTAATATTATGGGGCATGGGTTTTGATTTGAAACCAATATTCTATTTTTTAGTATTGTTGACTGAGACAATATAGTACAATGTACAATATACATATTCATTATGAAATACAGGTACTATTATTGTCAGAATTCTCTTGATCTAGAATAAGATGTCAGAGAAACATTATCATTGGTATCTTACCACAAGTACAAGGACCCTCCTAGACATGTACATGTATAAACGATAAATGGGAGTGTGCATACATGTATTTGAATAAACTATTGGAAATTAGGAGAGGGCGTTTGGGGAGATAACGTTTTTTAATGTCTGATTTTTCCCAAAGGTATATGGAGAAAGAATTTTCAAATAGAGCCCAGGATCCGCTGCTGATGGCCATCAACAAATTGAAAGCTGTGCCCATATTGCCATATTGTCCAAGATATGCATATATCATATAATTCACTCTTTAGTTGTCTCGGTCTTCCGTAACCTTAATGCCTTAATGCATCATGCCCTTGGTCGTCATGATGCATGCATGTAGCCCCGGCAAGTCACTCGCCATGGCTGCATTGGTACATTGGAAATTCAAAACAATTGTTTATTTTTTTAATAAATCTGGGAAGAGACAACAACAATAATATCAACAACAAAAACAATAGCACATCCATGTGTACAGGTATGGCCTGTATGTACCAGTTACCATCTCCCATACAAGTTACAACACATCGATGTGTACCAGTATGGCCTGTATGTACCAGTTACCATCTCCCATACAACACATCCATATGTACCAGTATGGCCTGTATGTACCAGTTACCATCTCCCATACAACACATCCATGTGTACCAGTATGGCCTGTATGTACCAGTTACCATCTCCCATACAACACATCCATGTGTACCAGTATGGCCTGTATGTACCAGTTACCATCTCCCATACAACACATCCATGTGTACCATTTGTAAGAACCATAGTACATGTAGTAAGTGACTTGCTAGATATACGATGGTACACAGACCTACACATTTGTTCTCCCAATGTGTACTACGACTACATTTGTAATACGAGTATCCTCTACATCCTTACCCCACCCCCCTCCATCCCCGCCTCCTCTGCAGCCCACCATTGACCCCTACCCACGGCCCAGCCGCATTACTTGGCCTGTGAAAGTCCAGCAGTGTCTGATCCCGACAGTGCCCCACCCTGGAGCCGCCCCTTCCGCTGTCCCTCGGCCCCTAGTTAGGCCCTCCTGGTGTCACCGTGGAGACAAAATGCCATCTGTCATACAAGGGATCGGGCGTGGCCGGCCGATTGGGGGTGACACCGTCGCCATGTTTGGTGGGTCGGGCGTGCCCTCCAGGGGGTCAGAGGTGGTCTGGGTGGTAGGAGTCAGCCAGCATGAAGACATCCTCCAGGGTGTGCTCCTACATGGGGGAGACTGGAGGATGGGTGGGGTGTATGTAGGGGGTGCTGGAGGAACATGGTGTTGGTGTGCCACATACAAGGAGCCTTGTTGATGAACCACGCCGGGAACCACGAGACCCTCGCATAAGGTAGTAGGAATTACCCACACCCCCCAGTTTGATGGAAAGCAAAAGATGTGTATGCATTTCCAATTAGTGCATTCCCTGGTAATAGTATTATTTTTTCTATATTCTATGTTGAATCAGTGACATTAAGACTGAGACATTCTGACAGTGGGACATTACGTACAGTCCTAACATCTAGCAATTAAGAATTCCAACCGACAATAAATCAACGTGAAAGGAAGTGGGCACGGAACTTTGAATCATCGCTGGTTGATCAACGTTCATCAAATCCAACTAGGCAGCCCCCCCCCCTCCCACATCTGTGTTTCCCCCGGCCCCTAGACCGTTCTGGATACGCCCCTGCTATAAAGTTGTCAACGTTAATTCCACTTTTAACTGATTTTTCTACCAACTGCATGGATTAAAATAATCCAATTTCGCATTTTCTGATGTGTCCCTTACCAGGCATGTGCTTCTGTACTATGGTATCTTTATAAGGCAAATACCTACCGTGTATACCTTGGGGTTATTGGGTTTATAAACTGTCCGCCAGGCGGTTGTTTTACCCACAGATCAACGCACCCCCTGACGGTCGGACTTCGTGGGGCCTTGTCCTGACAACGCCGACGTGTTTCTATGACAACCATGACAGCTAGCTATGCCAAAGACGGTGTCTACCTGTCAGACTGCGGCCTCAACAGGTGATGGAGCAAGGTGTGTGTTGGGGGGGGGGGGGGGGGGGTGGTATAGAGAGTCCAGGTTCCTTCTCCCTATTTTCAACGTACACAACAGGAATTCTTGTGTAACTGAATTTTAGCACACTTATATATGAATGTGTTTGTTGTGCCTATAGTGCATGGTACTGGCATATAGTTAGTGTGATAACTATCATCTATACCTGTGGTCAAAATATCCAATGTAATAAGATATCCCATTTTTTCTCGAGACATCATAAAGAAGCACAGGCAGGGAGCATGAAATGGGTAAGAAATATGTATAGACGTGCCAAGAAGGCAGCAAATGGAGAGGAAGAATATAAAGAGGGGGATCTCAAGAGCAATAAAAAATAAAGTCCTTGGCTATGTACACCCTAGACTGCTCAGGGACAAAATGGCGGGCGGAAGTAGCTACTGCAGCGCCACCTAGGCGTTATCTGTGCGTATCAGTGGGGCTCTGATGTTTCCCCCTGCTCCGACAGATGTCAGCCTTTATCATGGCACAGTAACCGGTCTATGTGGCACTGCCCGACTCTACTGCGCATGCCCACAGACAATGATCCCCGTCGTCGCCGCCAGGAGCCTAGAGGGCGCTGGCGTCGCCCGATATGCGGCAGCACCGGAGAGTCTCGCGGGGAATTGAGCTATGCGAGAGTTGGCGAGAGCTGGGGCTGCAGAGAAGGAACCGGAAGCCAAGGAGAGGAGATAAGCGGTGGTTAGGGTTCAGCTGTAAGTCTGGTTATGCTGTTTGGCAGCGTGCCTTTTGGCCATACATCGTAGATATACCATGGCAAAATGGTTGTAAAACATAGAAGCAACTAGTGCACAATAAAGATTGGTTGAGTCATATGAGAGGGGTTGATATCGCCACGGGTTGGACATTTATTTAAAATAACTACAATTTAGTGATACATTAATCAGTTGATTTAAATGTATATATATATATATTCTCCTCAAAACTCTGAAATTTTATTTGTTCTCCTTCCATATGAACCAGGGTTGTCGGAGGGATGTCCAGAAGAGAGTGTCGTCCTTTATACGTACAGATACATACCCGTCATATCAAAGACTGGCATAGGTCAGGGACCATTAGGCACACGTGCACTAAAGAACCTCTACTTAATGGACATGATACGTGGTGTATAAACTGACAGAAGGCACACTTATAAATCCATACCCACCCAGTAACAGTGCAATGTGGGTTAATAAGCTGTATTTCTAACGTATATTTGCACTGCTTATAGTCAGAGGAGTAAAAATTAAACTAATCGTACAAAACTGTATTATAAAGAGAAGAAATGCAGAGGTGGCATCAAAATATTTAATGTTCCACAATATAAATGGGCCTGTTCCATGTCCCTCCTGTAGCTCTAAACCAACACGCCTATCACCCAGGGAAGAACCAGTCATAAGAGGTTTATCGCTCGTTTGTACATGCCGGGCATGCGCAGCTAACTATGTCCACACCGGAAGCGGAAACGTTTGTGTTGAAATGGCCGAGGGCGGCGTATTTACAGCATTGCGGCGGGCTGTGAGGGGTGGATCTGTGGACATAGCTCTGTTGCAATGGGTGTAACGTGCGGCGCCGCAGTAGCCGGAGCATCTGTTGGCTGTCCATCCTTGATTTATCCCCCGTTTCCATGGCAATAATGACGCTATGCCAGCAACGTCTCCACGGCTACCCCATGACCCTGCCTGACCGGCTGTCTAGTCTCTATTTGTTTTAATTAGGCGTACGGGGCCTGGTGGGCCGTTACTGGCCTCCCACAAGTCCTTTGACTATACCCCCATAGCCTGGCCTGATATTTGTACGTAGTGCCGCCGACTAATTCTTTGTGATCGCTAACAGCATTGTTGACAAGCGATGTTGACAGGAGCAGCTCGCCCCACCAGACATGGGAATACATTAGGGAGCTTGTCGCCAGACGGGAGGGTGAGCTGCTCATAGGGCGTAGTTTGGGTGTAGGTCTGCTATAGCACTGGCCACCAGGGGTACCAAAGAGCAGCTCTATATGTATGTAACACAACAGCTATATCTTCCCTCCACTAGAGTTGCCAAGGTCCACTGCTGTCTGCTGATATAGCATTATGCGCAGAGACTCACTGCAATGCCTTAAACCCTTTACTATAACGTAGGCCTATACACTATACGTAACTGCCCCCCCCCCCTCACCACCAAGGGTGTTCTTTATTGTCAACAAAAACCACTGATACACCATAATTCCTATGCCTCTGAAGAAACATAATACTTGTTGGGGAACCAGGGACTTGGACAGGTCTACCAACACCCCCATCCCGGCCCCGATGTCGAGCTGCTCACTGCTCACGGGGTCAGCACAACGACAAACTGCTCCTGACATACATGCATGCAAAATTAACCTTAGCCGCCACCGACAAGGGAAACAGGGGCGCCAACATTCTACCTTTACCCCCCCCCCCCCATGCACCCCAACTCCCTACACACTTCTCCTCTCCCCCATTCCTTCACACCGCCCACCCAACTTACCGTTAGAACAATGTTGGCCACCGCTGTAATGGTTATAAGTTACATGCTCGCCGTCTTTTATCTTAAGGCAAGAGACCAATTACTTCAATTTCTACCTCTGCTTGACGCAGGGTAGGTCTAAACATGGTTCACGTACAGGAGGAAAATCAATGGTGACAACAGGGGAGTTTCTCATAGCTGACTATAGCCTCAAGCATTGCTCTGGATTCGCCTTCAGAAATCAATTCAATATATCTAAACATGTGAGCTTTGTGAGAAAAGAGCGCATGTTTATATACAGTTCAGTCCCGAGTGTCCATCATAGCCCTCTGATGTCGTACTATACGCATTCCACACTGCAGTATATAGTCTTGGCAGTTTTGACCTATCAGTGTCGACGTGATGAACAACCAGATGTGTTGGGGGTGAAATCAGACAATGTTTTGTTTTCATGACTTATGTGTTTTACTAGAGAAGGTTCACGTTGGAGACTTGTGGTTTGCGTCCACACCCCTGATTACCCCGAATTCCCTGGGGCCATTTCCCTGATGGGATGAACAGAAAAGAACAGTAATTTGCCCCCCTTGTATACCCCTTCCCCTCCTTGCCCTCCTCCTCCTACCCCTCCCCTTCCACGCCCACCTCTCAGTGGCACGTACCAGCGTCTCCCTACCCTGTATGAGATGGCATGGCCGCGGGGACCACATGTTGCAATGGGGGAAATCAATTTCACACGTTAATTAGGACAGGAAACAGGCATGACGGCGCCAGCAGACGACATTTGGGGAAGTTTGCACGGACAGACACATATATATGTGCTGCAGTGCCCGTGCTTTATTCATTATGGGCCACATTCCTTACGTCCTATACTTCAGTTTTGGTAAATGATCTTCAGATCATTCATCTTCAGATTATTTCACATCTGCGTCTTTCTTCCTTTACAGCGATATACAGCACATCGATGAATACAATTAGAGCTTGTGTATTCAGTCTTTCACCTTGCACCCTCTTTCCCTATGGTCTGATACATGAAAACCATTTGATTGAAAATGAACATAGGTAATTACTGAAAGGCAATTGAAAAGTCTCTTTTGGTATGAGTAAAGCAACATGTTTTCAATCATATTCCGAATAGTCAGATAGTCTGATAATTATGTACTGCATCCATTGGTTTGATCTTTTATTGAATGACATTTTGTTGTCATATTTTGCTATCATACTTTTTGTTATCATACTCATGTACCGGGCATCTCAACCTGGCGTATATATAATCTTACTATGGTCTAAAGTTCTATATATTGTTCGCCCATGCAATGTCTAATATATATGCTGCTACCTCCTACACGTCCCTAGAGAACCCACACCCCCTGAACATAGCCACTGCCAGCACAGCCCTGTATCCGTACGCCAATTCCCAGTGGCGGACTATGTTTACTCGCACAGGGACACGCGGATGGACGCGCGGTGAATCGGCCGAATTTCACAGCGCGGAGACAACCAACAAACACTGCTACCTGGGCAAATAAACGCCGGGGGCAGTGTGTATTGACCAGTGGTCAGTTTTCTAATGAGGCCAATTCCAGGGTCTGGACACCCTGCACTCCTCCTTACATAAGCTTATCATCTCCTCCAGTGGGTGGTATAGAGCAACTGGCGTCTGGTGCTTACTCGGGAGGAGAAGGGCCTGGAGTGGTGGTGGAAGGAGGGGGGTATGCCATTAATATGATCTACATAAAAACTAGATAATAAAATTGATAACCAAAATTTGATGTCACCTGAGTTATACAAATATCCACCAATTGTTTCGGAAATATGATTATTGTGTTTAATATAATAGTGCTACTCTAATGGTATCATCCAATACGAAGTGAACATAAGCTATATAAATCAGTGTCACATTTAGATATAGTGCAACCAGTGCTGTATACAGAATGCCCCAGTGTGGCTAATCTGGAGGGCTCTGGCAGGGATGTACCCACCAGAAGAAGACAAACAAGCTGGAGGGGGTGTCTAATTGGACAGTGTAAGGGTGACAATGTCAGCAGGAGCAGGGACCTGAAGTCTATACATTCCTCCAGGGACCCCAGCTTATACAACGGTCAGGGATAAACGGTAGGGGTCGCTATACAGGGTCATGCCAGCAGTATACAGATTGGCAAGATAGAAGGGGGGTAGGGGATGGGTGTGGTTTGCTTGTCTGGGACGTTATTCTTTATAAACACGAGGTGCCTTTATCCTGGCAGGCTATATGTTGCACAGTCTACGACGCCCCACACCCCCACACATGTATGGCCACTGTATAACGTGTCTAAAAGGAAGTATCAGACACATTGTATTGAGTGTTTCTGTCCTCCGTAGCAAATCATTAGGCTATCATTCAGGCGGTGTTACTGCAAAGGTGCACGATGTTACTACATGTCCACTGGTAATCACTTTGTTACATACACAAGTATCAGCTATTCATACAAGTAAATTATGTTTAGAATACATTTATAATAATGTAGGTTATTATACTCCATAGTATTTTAAGCCGATATTGAATGCTTCTGCTTAGAGATGGGTCGCACTAGACCATACATGTATACAAAAATGCATATGATTCTATAAGCACGCTTCAGTTTGTAATTTTATTTTCCGCCCACCCTGGAGGAGGGGCAGGGAGATGAGGCGATAATTGGGGTAATTAATCATTGAGCCTGCTGGCTTACGTTGCCCTTGGTTGTGTTTATTATACTTACCTAACCTTGTCACCATGACAACAGAGGACGCCAAGATTGATGACCTCCATGGAGTGACCAGCAAAGTTTGAGTGGCACCCCGCTCAGTCCTTGTGTCTTTCCAGACCACCCAAGCCTCTAATGGCCACGACTTAGCACCTCTATGGAGTCGTGGCATCTGGAGGAGGTTTTTGAGCTGGTTCCCATCGGCCTCCTCCAGTGTTTACATTATGAGGGGTGAGGTACACGTGTATCGGTGGTATCAAGCATGTGAGGGACATCAATCAAGGGTGCTGGAGGAATCCCCACCCTGTCATGAGTGATGGGTTCCTGACCCTGCCTAATGAGTCAATGTCTGATTTAGGTCTACTTCAGTTTCTAGTTCATGTATTTATTCCCTTTTCATTAGAATTAATCGGTAAACTTTAACCAGCCGTACAAGATGTTTTTTTCAGATCATTTCCATTTCTCTAAACGTGTGATATGATATACTGCAACATGACAAAAAGTTATGTATATTTCAGATTGAGGCTCCACTCTATCTCGTTAATGATTTATAGGAATGTTTCATTGCCTATTTTATTCATCTTATAATGATAAATAAGTTGATATATGCCAAGTCTGATTTCCACTGGTCAAATCTGCTAGCGATTCAATCTAAATGTCTTAGGAAATGTCAGTGGAGAGTCCATAGTTGTATTTCCACTGTGATTAACGACCCGATTTTACACAGCTTCAACACTCTATAAATGAAGGATCTATAGTAACAGATGAACCATTACAGCCCCCTTCATACCCCCGGGTCCATGTCCCGGGTTCCATGCCCCTCCTGTACCTTATCCTGTGCTGGAGGAGGGTATGCATCAGTGTCCAGTGTTGGTGTACGTGATGTAGGCACTAACTGCCTCCATGTCTCTCTCCTCCACACCAAATACGGGACACATCAGTTGTAACCTAAGACCAATGACCAGGCCAAAGCTGATCTGTCCATATATATACTTGTACTTATAACACTTTATTGCTGTACAAGTGGTAATTTTATTTTTTACTAAAATGTAATCCCCCTTCTACAATGGTTAATTGATTTCTTTCCAATTACAATATCGCCCCACTAAAGGGCGAATCTAGAATATACTGTACTATACTGGACTTCACTGCCTGACACTGATAACGGTATGGGGAACGGTGAGGAAACGATTAAAGTTTACTGAAAATGACACCAGATTCTATCTATTGAGAAGATTTCAAAGCAGGTGGAAACGTTTAATCGGGATGCCTCTGCATGTATACAGTTCTGTAGTGACTTTTGTATTTAGTCTTGATGAGATAAACACCCCCTGTCACTGCTGCCAGCACATAGGTAGCACATGTGTACAACTCGTTAGTACCCCCACCTCTCCTACATCCCCCTTGTCACTGTCAGGACACTGTCTTGACACTAATCCTTATCAGGATATACACTGGTAAAGCCTATTCCCCAGCTCCTCCAGGCGAAACTGTATACCAGTCTGAATTAATTGCTGTGTCAAGACAAAGCACATGGTCACGGAATCCAATTAGTGAAATTGAATCTAGAAATGGTTCTTGTTTTCAAATACAACATGCATGGGATAGTGAGGTGCTTCTGGAATTATAAATACAAATACAATGGTGCAAGGAAAATCAATATCTAGGCATGCCCTGGTGGTTAAAAATGTGTAAATGAAGATGCAAATAATTAAATAAGATGTTAACAATAATGATAGTTATCTTATAAAAAAAAGAAAAACTCAACTGTAAGCTAATGTCATAATATATTATATTGTATATATTGGGATTTTCTTTTTCTAGTGGTAATATTTTCTCTCTGGCATAGCACGCATTATACATTTTATGTAATATAGTTTACATATTTCCACTGCTGCTTATCTATTCATAAACTGTACGCTGTGTAGGTATATAGACCAATATCCATTAAAATTTATTTATTATAACTAACTGCAGAGGCACTTGACATGCTGGTCCAAACACAGTATGACAAATGAGCGGTAACATGAGGAAAACCTGGTATATATAACCGAGACGGAAGAGAAAAAAATAAACGCAGCTGCAAACGATCAAATTAGCCCCATATTAACAAATGGCCATTTAAGAAACTCGTTGTTACCAGGATCTCTCCCACGTAAATTACATTTCTCCTCCTCTCATCTTTCCCTTCCCCCTCCCTGCCTCCCCCCTGTGGTCAGGCCATTGGTCTTGTGCTGGGGACTTGGGGAGACATTAATGTGGCGCTGGGTCGGTTTCCAGCTTCCTGCTGGGCCCTGGTGTGTGTACCTGAATATGAATTCTGAAGTGTCATTCAAATGGTGTGTGTATGATTTAGGACTACTGCCCTTCACCTTGGGAGCATGGGTATACAACAGTGCCCTGCTCAGGTAGCTGATAGGCTTTAGTAGTGAACAACATTCCTCCATTCCAGCCTTCTAATAATCCTTATAGTAGAAACTCTTAAGGAGTATTTGTAGCATATAGCTGTGTTCAACATATTTTGGGTCAGACCAAGTAATAAACAAATGGCACAGTTGATAAGGGCTGCATGCCAGTTTGCAATCTCCAATTCTATTACACCATGACGTATTTATATGTGAAACAATGTTGCTCGAATGACACTGTAATGTAATGGATATTTCCCCTTGTGTTCGTCGAATAGCATGATAACAATGTGTATTTCTGAAAGTATGATTAAGAAACTATCATGAACAAAGATAAAGATTTTTTCAATGATTGAATCAGTAGTCAGTTATCTCTCGTGACATATACTTTCTTCATGTCTTATATTTCACCAATACTTAGGAGACATTAATCAGGCAAATTTCGACCATTTTCAAGACCCCCCCCCCAACCCCATCGTCAAACTTTTCCCCATACCTCTACCATTGGGAACCAAGACCCCCACCCCGACCCCTACGGTGTGACATAGGGATCACCCCTTATTTAACAGCATGAAAATAGGACCACAAATATATTTTCAAATTGTTTCCATTTCAAAGTTGTAGCAGTACATCCATTGGCCTGACAGGTGAGAACCCCAGAACATGACCACATCAGGGTGTACCCACACATGTCTGGTGTCACTGTACAGGGAGTACACACTGTTAGGCATAACAAAGTCAGGTTTTCCTGTTCCCAGTAAAACGATATGGGCAGAGATAATGAATGGCCCACAGATAACTAAGGGTGGGAGAATAAAACAGAATAAAAGCCCCTTTTGCCCTGGGGACTATAGGCAATAGGACTAGTAGACAGGCTCCTGTGAAGCCTCAGCATCATCAGGAATACTCCAGTTAGACAGTGCCAATGGCCAAATTGAGGGGTGTAGGCTTTCACTGCCTAAAGGGACAACAGTTCCTGCAGAACCACTTTCTACCATACCCCACCCATACCCCACCCACAGCCATCATGCAGCGCCCTCACCGGGACCTTTGTCAACTGCATCCCAGAGGTCTGACCTTTCTTGGACATTGTGTTGTTGGTATTACTTTTGGTGAGATGAAAAAATAAGAGATGGGATTTCCCTTATTTTTCTGATGGTGAATATACACTTAGTAATTTCTCATGCAGGCTTTTCCCATGCCTCGTCTTATGACATGGAATCACCATGACATGATGTTGCGTATGATATGTACATATACATAATGTTAGCCAACTCTAGCCTCTTGTGCATTCATGAATGCTCTAGTGGTCAACCATGTAGTCTCGGTATAATCTATAGTCCATAGAGAGTGGGATATATGTAACCAGATATGCCAATATTACATCAGTTCTAATATGTGTATCTAGACATATTCATTAGATGAATAGATAATGACATAAACCATGTGCCTTTTATTTGCAGATCTCTCTGGATATGTTTGTGTACCAAGCAAGAATCTATATACCCTTAGGACAGGTATATACCACACACGGCTATTCCCCCACCGTCATGCATATCCATATACATACATATACCTGTGTATAGCCTACCTTAATACCAGCCACCACCCTGCTGCCTACCTACCCTACCCACACCCCCTGGAGGTGATGGATGAGTGGCCTTTGTGTGGGCCGTCTTGCTGCCTCCATGTCCCCTCAAACAGACAAGGTGGTAACAAGCCTGAGAAATATGTCTCTTCCCTGCTTGGTAATCCTAGCCGTGTTCCTAGCTGCTACCTCACCCCCTCTGGCAGGCCCACCCTTCAGACTTTCCCACCCTCCACGCCCCATAACTCCCACCCTACAGACTGGGCCTAATCTCAGGTAACACTGTCAGTCCCACCTTGTGTCACCCACCACTACTAGCCCCCTGTATACCCCACCTTCCCACCACTCCAATCACCTCTCTTCCTAAAGTCTTTTGCCAGCACCACTACCTCAACCACCACCACCATCACCACCACACCACCTCCTCCCCCCGGAGCTGTCATTTCTTTTTGCACATGCGTGTAAGATAATAACAGGTTTGGAAATGGACAGGAGGGTGATAAGTAGGCAGGCAGGGTGGTGTAATTTCCCTTACAATTAACCCCCACCCTGCCCCCTCTGCTGCCTCCCCCGGCCCTCAGCCCTGAGCAGGCAGCGAGGACCAGTGTTACAAGTCAGTCCCCAACCTCAGATTGATGGCCCCACACCCGGTGTCCTCATTCATCTTCCTCTAACGAGACTTCAACCATTTTGCCAGCATTTGATTTTTTCTTCTATTTATTATTACCATTGCCTGATAGTCATTGCTATAGCTGTTATGTATACCTAACATATAGCCAATGACAATTTGGATCCTGTTTAGATAATACTGCTTGATACATTTGCCCATGTTATCCATGCAAAGTGATCCCTCTGCAATGCCATCCTGGATATTCTAATATATGATAAGAAAAATACAATTAATCATTTTTGAAGCATTGCTATGTAAGAATTGGAATCCCTATTTCCTTTACAAGATGATCAGATATTGAATTGACATGTCCAGAAATTGAAGTGTCTCCAAATTTCAGAAAAGAATTAAGTGTTTTCCATTGTGATCTTATCCCAAGTCTGTTTTGATTGGAATTAAGCAAATACACTGGAACGACCAAAAGTCGTCTGCTGTCAGTAAATAACGGTTACAAAAGGAACCAGCGCCAGGATATTGTTGTTCGTGACGCTGCAGCCCGCGGTAACCGTAGCTAATCTGTATGCAGAATAGGGTGGCGGGAAAATGACAGAATAACAGACGACTCGGCGAATAGCAGACGACATTTGATATCCTGTTATTAGCTGCCGGCAACAATTGATAAAAACGTCATCTATCTCATTCCCACTGCACCAGCCAGAAGGTTAAAGACAGACAGAAAAAAACTGCACGCAGAAGCCTATAATTTGTGTCTATAACAATAACGATGAGCTGGCTGCAACCCGTCCGCCATTTTGATGACTTAGGATGGATGCTGGCCGTATATGGGAGTCTGTATACATTTTAGTGATGGCTATGGCGACCGGTGTGTGTAAATAAGAGCTCGTGGAGATTAATATGATGACTGTGTATAGTGGCCCTTGTGTCATGAATAAACACCACATTTACAAAGTCCTTTGTTTATTGTGGGGAAACAAGTTGGTGGATCGTAGATGAGGACGCACTAGGGGACTATAGGGGGTAAATAAAGTCACTGAGTGCGTTCACGGGGGCGGGATATGCAATTATGTGGTAATTGTGTGTTACCACAAGGGATTATCATTTACAATAACTTTTTGACTTCTTAGAGGCCGGACTCTTGCTACCCGTCTAGCAAGGGTCGGATCTGAGCGAGGACCAGACCTCTGGGCCTTTAATGAGGAGTTCTACGAGGGTTATTCAAAAATTGAAGTGGGTTGAAACAGGTAAAACAGGGCCAAGAGGATTCCGAGAAGAGGATGTGTAGCACTCCCTATGCTGCATGTAACTAACTCCTCTTTTTCTGTATACTATTATGTCAAATATATTTTTAAAAAGTGTTTCAGGTCACCTGAACCTACCTAGCAAAACAGGGCCGACCCTAGAAGTTTTATCTAATTTTGAACAAATGTTTATATTTTAAGTAATTTTGGGGCTATTTCAGAGTTTATTTGATAGTCCATGAGTCTACACCGTTGTCACTTTACATTTTACGAGTTAAATTTTGGGTACTTTTCTAGCCAAAAAAAAATTAAAACAAAAAACAAAAATCTGACCTACCTACCTAGATTTTTAGACTAGTATGTAACCTGAAACACGCCTTATATTAGAGGCCAAACAAAATAAATCAAAGTGCAATGCACACTATTACCATAGAATATGGCTTTAGTAACGGTGTAATGGAAATGATGAGGTGCAGTCAAGATTCAGTACTTCTGAAGTAATAGGACTTTGATATCAAACTGCAGTTTCCATTACACACACTTTAAACCCTATACATTGCCATAATGCTACAGGGTATATATAAATATGGTATCCCTCACAGTCTAGGCCTGGATAGGGCATGTGCCACCTGGAGCAGAAGTGTGGAGCATGTTAGCAGGGGTGTGTACTCATAGCACACTCGTTGACAATGTATATTTGGTTGTGTATCCATCCAGTGACCACACCAGACGATGTGTATTTGGTTTTAGAACAAGCCCTGGGCTCAAGCTCCTACATGCTACCCCTGTGTTTGTTGACCCTGCCAGCTCCTCCAGGGCTTAACCACTGCTCCAGTACCCCTCAACAGGAGGACAATATCACGTTGATGGATCCATACACCCACACCGATACCCTCTATGTATAATGTTACATATATGCCATGGAGGTGTTTGTTTGGCATTTGGACATGTAATATCTGGACTCTGGAGGCTTTGGATCTTACTCAGTTCAAAGGGTGGGCACGTGCTCCTGTTTGTAACTGAATTATAGGTTTGTTTTGATGTTACCCTGGAGGAATATGGAGTTGGATGGGGAGGACATACCACACATGCCAACAGGTTCACATAGAGCACAATGAATGTTTGCATTTATAGACTCATGTTGAACAGGATTATCTAATCTTAGCTACATCTAAGTTGAATTTAGTATTCATGTCAGGGATATCAGAAATCAAAGGGTTAACAGTAGTGAAGGGGTCTTTTTCTCTGAAGGTTATAGGGGACTGTCATATTTTGAAATTGTCATTTGAGCTCCATATCGTGTATTGTGCATGCTGTAATATAAATGAATGTATTTATATTGACCGAGGAGGGGGGGGGGGTATTTCACACAGTCATGTCTGATAGCGAAGAAGGTTGAGATAATCTGAGATAAATGGCAAAAATGCTTATTGAGGAAGATAATTTCTACTGAAAAAAAACAACAGTTTCGCTGTTTCTACTGAAAAGGAATTTTTACTGTTTTCTCTGTTTGATGATACAGAGGACTAGATATGTAATAGGATGATATCTTTAAAAAAAACATGTTGTCCTAACAGAAACACAGCATGTATCATCTGATCACACTATAAACATAATGCTATATATACACGTGACATGTATTTGGAAAAGGGACCTTAGTGCATCCTGCACTAAGGGCCTTTCTCGCAGATTGTTTCACATATGTATTTACTGTGAAAATTATTGAAAAATCCTCAACATTAAACAGTCCTCTCAGACTACAGCAGAGATGCAGCCCTAGGTGACAGAAGGAAATAATCCATCAGCTTGGCCTTGATCCCATGTGTACTTTTCAGAACGCTGACATATGTTCCAACCGCCACTACTGCCACCTCCTGGGCATTAAGAGAACTAATACAAGCCTGGTGACTGTCAAACAGGATGCTGTGACGGATGTGACGTATACATGACGTGTACGTGACGCATGTATGACGAGAATAGCAACCTGAGTTAAGTCAGGTGAGAAGGAAAGAAAGGTAGATGTGTGAAGGGTATGATAGAATAGGAGACGTGGAGAGACTGTGGGGAGGATGAGGGTGAAAAATTACCCTGTTCCTTGAGGGTGGCCATCAATCAAGTCCTGGTTATTATACGGAATGTGTCCTCGACTTTAAACAGATGTAATTTTTCTTGTTTCGTCGCCGGAGGGAGAAACTACACCCCTAGCATCCTCCTCCATATCATCTGGTGGAGATGGGTTCACCTGTGTCTACCCCCCCCCCCCCCCCCCACCCACCTCCCACTTTAAATCTTACATCCCCCACCCAACCACACACACCCTTTGCCACGCCTTACTATGCAGGTATACATATAGACGGCTAGTGTATGGGACCACACCAAGATGCCCCCTACCATGTCCATATACCACACACCGCCACCACCCAGGTGAACCCCCTCCACCCCAACAGGTAACTCAACCACTGAAGCCATTTTGGCGACCCACCCTCCCCCATAACTGTCCGCCGTGACGCCATTTTCCTGATGACGTAGCCTAGGGGCGCCACTGGTGCGGCGAAAAACGTCATGGTGGCCCAGCGACGTAACGACGCCTCCTGACAGCAGCGACGATTGTTTGACACCGCCGTTTGGATTGGTTCACGGCAGGGGGTCGTCAGCCAATGACAGGGCTCGACACATCGCTCCGAATGGGGGGCGTTTAGTAGCGCCCCGCGCGGATGACGAGGGTACTAAAAGGTAGGGCTCTCAGCAAAAGCCCCCTGTGTGGTCACAATACCTGCATTTGGCGTCCTGCAAAGTGGGAGGGGGCGGAAACACAGTAAAAGCCCCCAATCTGGACAAATGTGTGTCAAAATTAGAAGCGCTTTCTTGAATGAACCAATCAAATCTTGATTGTAATTGGAATCGGGGGTCCCGCCTTAAAACCAGCCGTCCACCAGCCCCTTTGCTGCAAACAGTGGGTGGTAGATGCGTTCTGTACAAAGTGTACGTCTGTAAGGGTGAGACGGGGATCGTAGAATATCTAGTTAACCCTTTGACAGCCGCAGAGTACTTTAATGTGTTAAGCCCTCTATGCTCACTCATGATGCATGAATGCAGCCCTGGTGAGTAGCTCGTCAGTCCTGCATTCAAGCATCATGCCGACCTTACGGGTTTGATACACTCCCCAATAATCGGCATGATGCATATAAATGTAGCCATGGCCATTAATTACTGCACCAGGGCTGCATTCATGCATGGTGACGACCGATGATACAGCACTATGCGGCCCTTAAAGGGCTACATTAGGTGCCCTGTTCAGCCCTATTGTGGTGGGGAGGGATCGCCGGGCTGGGGATCACCTTTCGTATGGGACACTAAGGGGGTTGTAAAGACCGGGTCAACAAATCATCGTGCACCACACGGCTGTAGGAACACCCAGGTAGGCCTGTTACTATGGTAACCCACCATTATGCTGCTTAACCCTATAAGGCCAGCATGATATTTTTCATGTATTATAGCCATTTGTTGGAATGATGCATGAATGCAGTCCTGGCGAGTAACTCGCAAGGGCTGGGGCATTCAAGCATCATGCCGACCCTGCGGGTTGATTGATACACTATTGGGGTGTCGTCCTGATACATTCATGCATCATGACGATAGATGACATGGCACTATGTGCCCCTTAAAGGGTTAATGCCCCTGATGGGTGGCTACCTGTCGGAGATCACCTGGCCAGCTCAATACAACCTGCAATAGATTTACACATGTTTACCTGGGCAGCCCGCCGCAGTAAACATCTCGACACAGGTCCCTTATACAACCCCAGCTCAAGAGGTTTCTGTTCTCCTCCCAAGGGCTCCTTAAGCCATTATAACCTCACTCCTATAGCCTCCCATGTTTAGATATATGTCAATGGTGGCTCCTTAGGGGGAAATTTATTCCTGGAGGACATTTTGGCATTTTATGTAAGATAAAGATTCTTTGAAGTGAGAGTGCTGAGGGTGAATACATTCAACACGTTCATTCTTGGTTTTATCTATTACCTGGCATTTATGGCTTTTGGGTCTTTTTCAGATGACATTCCCAGTCCTTGACTAGATCTAGCACCAACTTCCGCTCGTATATTTCAGCCTAATAGGACCTTCCTCTTTTTACTTTCTTTCACGATGCTTCCGTTTGAGCATCATGTTTTCCCATGACCATAACATTACTTTAAAATAAAATAAAAGTTACAGTGTCAATAATGACATGGGGGTATTATGCACATGCATGACAGGGCAATACTTCCCATTATAGAATATGTATGGGTATCCAGAGAAAAAGACCTGTTGAATGTTTTATACTTTATGTCCTACATCCTTAGACATACGCCATCAGCAGTGTTAAACCAACCATACCTATCACCAGTGTTAATGTGGTCACGGTCAGTGAGACCCAGCCCACCTCTCACCTGTAGTTAGCCTAAAGACCCACCTGTATAGATGGCCTGACTGTGCCATACCTGGCCGTGGCAATCACAGGTACGATCCATCACCTTACCTGGGTGCAGGTAGGCGGGGCAGGTGTGACAGGCCAACATTGTCCCCCCACTAATTGATCCTTTAGCCTCCTCTTCACCAGGTTACACCCAAGCCTACCTCTCCCCAATGTAGATGTAGCTGAAGCTTGTTTACAGCCACTCTGTCAATGCATGATTAATTGGGCCTACAGCAGCACTAGACCCAGGTCCTGTGGGAAATCCCATATATATGCAAATCTGCCTCCTGGAGACGCAGATGGACTACCCCCAATAATACCATCAATCTTGGGGCTAACAGCTGATTTGCATACATGAGACCCTTAATTTGTAATACGTCATGTAAGTTGTGAGTTTATCTCAGATGCACTTATCCAAATTGTAGTGTACTTGTACTTATACTTCCTCCTCTTGCTGCACTTAAGCTAATAACTGAGGGCAGAGTCCATAATGCACGCATAATTATAACGTTAATAGAAATACATACAGTTATAGCAATAACATACATTTGTAGCAACATAACGTTAATAGCAATACATACGGACATAATGATGAGTCATGGGGACATAACCAATAATTATAGGTTAGAAGTGCCTCTGTGAATATGTCAATTGTTTGCATTGACATGTATGGTTATCATCCTTTTTGTGATCCCAACGGACACCATGTGTCTCAAGATTCCAACTTGAAATAGTTCTTGAAGGCAACCATCGTGTGACTTAAAGATAGGATCTTTGAGTCCAAGCTAGTGAGTCAATTGAATGGCCCCTATAAGCAGTGCATTATGTAAAGTGTGATGTTATTCAAATACCATTTTAAAAACGTCTGCATGATAGTCATCTTTTTTTGGTGGGTGCAGGGTCTATTGATTTGTTAGCATAGCTATATATTATTCTATACCATATAATGTCAATATACAAAGGCTGCAATTCGCACTGCATGGTGATTATGATATTTAACATGCCACACAAAGATTTGATTTATCCAAAGAGTGTCAACTTTGTCTGCCAATACCTGTATGGTGTCTCATGACATATTCACCCTGTGTATAGCGTCCCCCGGGCACTGCAGTGTATGGGCCATGTTGTCCCCTTGTATATTTGTCCAGGATGCTTGGGGCCATGTCGGAAGTCTGCATGAAGGGTCTCGTAAATAATGGTAACATAACCATGTCTAGTTGACCTTTGGTTCTCATTTACACTTTTCTTAATTCATCATCCTTAACGGCCTGTCTGTATAACTTTTAGGTATAACCATATTTGGGCCTGTCGTAGTGTAAAAATATAATTATGTGCTTTGAATAAAGCAGGTATGTTGTTTATTAAGCCATTCTAAGTAAATACGGTATGTTATTGTTAAAGATTTCCATACATGACAAACATGTTTGAACTAGAATATAAGAAGTAATGTTATAAAGTACGAACAAAAAGGTACCTTATCAATGCCCTTCTACACATGTACCTTTATTTCTTCATATTATTGGTAAAAAAGAAAAGAAGAAATAAGTGTGACTGAAAATTCAATCCTTCTAGATATCAATTAAGGCGGCATGATAATTATACTCTCCAAAATAAGTGCGATATTGAAATATGTTCTGTATACTAATTGTAGTATTTGAGTGTGTCCAGTTGAAGATACCGGGCTTCTACTGCCCTCCCTTTACCACCATCACCTTTCAATCAGTTGGACCGCCTGGCAGTTAGATCAATTACTGCTTGTACCTGAGGCTAAGTCCTGCCCTGATTATCTCTACCCGTCCTCCTGTGCCTAGTCCATCAGTGACCAGGGCTATAGCTTACAGCCTCCAGGCGCAGGCCGCCTAGGTGGGCCAAAACAACAAGTGTACATTTCCTAATGGATGGCCGACCCTTTCACCCCCAACAAACCATAGTCTGTTACCCCATGCCAGACCCCCCCCCCCCCCCATACTACACATTTCCCCCTCCCTGCCCTGCAGTGACTGTGATGCCATGTGTTATCCCTCTCTTCTCTGTATACTGGTATATAGTGTATGTACATACCCCCTGTTTGGCCCTTATCCTACAAAACTGCATTTACCTTACAAAAATGTATAGCTTTGTATTATAAAGGGCTACAATAATACTACAAACCATTTTATTTTTGTAGAATAAGGGCAATTTTGTAGAATAAGGTCCTAACACCCCCTCCCCCACAGATACTATGGTCATGCATTCTGGTACATGTAGAGTTGACCCTTACTTCCTCGAACATTTACTGCCTCGAATCCCTCACTTCCTCACACAGAATCTCTAGTATCCCTGGAACCGGCCATATATGTTCCATTATATTTGGAATTAATTCCTCAGATAATTTGCTTCCTCAGAAGTTTTTCCTTGCATTTTCCAAATCCGAGAAAGTGAAGTTTGACTGCATTCACATCCAGCCCTTCTCTTGTCCCTCTTCATCCTTTCCCGCCACTCTCGCTACTCCTCGTTCACCACATCCCTTATCTCTCACCCCTCACACCTCCTCTCATATCACCCACCTGATAGCTATTCAGATGTAGCATACCCCCTTACACTTCTCCCTATTGGTTCCTCAATTTGAACCCCACATACCCCTGTATTCTCTAAATATTAGCACGCCACTAAAAGTGCCATAATAAATCCCAACCATTCCTCATCTCTTTTGCACTACATGACTGTATAATCCATTTTCTGCTTCCATCTGCTCATCTCCTTATACCCCCTGAAGTACACCCCCTCCCCATACCCCTCACACATTCCCTTTAAATAGTATAACTACGATGAAGCTACAATTCTAGCTGTACTCATTGGTATAACAGTGCTCCGTGGGTGTGGAGGTTACAATGGGCGGGGCTGCGGGTGGGACAGGGTGGAGACCGTTTCCCAACTTGCTCCTGGGCATTTCTCCTCGTCACACCCTCTGACCGTGTCCTGTATTAGTTGATGACCTGTGTACCCACCTTTGTTTAACTCTTTATCTATACACATGTGTTCAAGTTGCGTTCCTCGCACAAAACCACAGTATCAGAAGTCAGATGGCAAAGTTTGACTAGTGTTATTGCAGTATAATGTAATGACACTTTGACTGGTGCTCGAATAATAAGATTGAAAAGTAGTGAATATGTCATTAGACATCATACAGGTATTGGCAGACACTCTTTGGACAAGTCATAGCCCTCGCTATGTACATAATCATATATGGTTGGTGGATGACTTAACTTAGTTGTATTCTGTTAAATAACAATCATTTTAATACTGGCTCTCTATATGCAGGACTCATATACCTAAATTCCTGTCCTGTTACAAAAAGTCTACCACTTCGCCCCTATGACCAACCACCTGCCCAACTCACACCCGACCAGAAGGCCGCCCACGGCGAGGGTTTCATTTACCATGCTTTGACACAGCTGGGGAGGTATACTGTTCTTTGTTCTCCTCCTACCATACCCACATGTACAATGGGACTAAAATGGTGATGAAAAATCAATGAACACAGAGCACACATGTAAAAATATTAAGAAAACGTATGTATAGTGCTTATTTCCAGATATTTCCAGACATCTAAATATAGAATCTTTATGTTGTTCATTTTAAATAATTGCATTAGGAATACATAAAGCAATGGCACTGCAGAGTTGTTCTTAAAATTTGTGTTCCCTATTCCTATTCCACCCCCCTCCCCATCCCCACCACCACCACCACCACCACCACCACCACCAAGGCCTTGTTCACACACCTTGTTTATGGGGTCTTGGAGATATCAATACGCCAAGGCCTCTCAGACTCAGGTCATACATAACTTTATTTCAGAGTGAGAAATTCTGCCTCTGTTTGGAATTCTAAATGAAAGCAATTAGGGGGTCCATAAGTTATGATCAGCGTGCTGTAGGGGTGGCGGACTATATGCACATATACTGCACAATGATAAATGATGTTGCGGTGTTGTTGAATATGTGCAACACTTAATCCGACAGGTAGCCAACCCCCCAACAACACCAGAGTAAAACCATCTCCTAAATACCCAAACATCCCTGCATAGTTGTATCAGGGTTGCATTTAGGATAAGGGCCCAGGTGGGTACATACTCGGTGTACATCCCCTTGTGTGGTACCAGTTAGATCACGCCGGCCTGGGAGGTTCTACCTTCGATTAGCGGGCGACAATAGGGGTCAGGTGTCAATTTATCGCCAGGTGGCAGGGCGGGCGGCCACCCGGGGCGCATCCTCCCTTCCGGAATCGGAGCCCGCCCGGCCGCCAATTCCAGCCGCAGCAGGCGGGCTGATTGACAAACTGTCAGCCGGGCTCAGGTTCCCTGTGTATGGTAACAGACCCGAGACCCTCCAGTCTCTTGCCTTCTTCCCCTGGTCTCTCCTGTCCTTTCTGTTACTGCATCCACTCCCCTGCATGCCCTGCTTCTAGCCTCAATGCCATAACTGCAGCCTCTCTCCCTCACCTGTCCTCTCCTTCCCTGCATTGCCATTGCATGCCTATGCCATCCCATGCCTTAAAATCACATTGTCTTGCCTTTCATTGCCCACCCTTGTTTTGCCCTGCCTTGTATTTCCCTACCTTCAAATGTCCTGCCTTGCATTGCCCTGCCTTGTATTGCACTACCTTGCAATGTCCTGCCGAACATTGCCCTGCCCTTTCGTGCACTGCCCTTTCATGCCTTGCCATGCCTTGCTATGCCCTCTGTACTGTCCCTCCCCATTCCTGTCCCCATGCCCTCTTATGTCCATCATGCCCTCGTCCCTTCTTTCTCCCTGTCTCTGCCCTTTAACCATCCCTTTTTATAATCATTCTCCCTTCCATTCTGTCGATTATCTAACTTTTTCCCTCTACTTCCCTTCATTCCCTCTCCTTCTCCCCATCTCTTTCTCCTCACACTCCTCCCCATCCCATCATATTGGCCCAATCCTTGCCCTATCCCCCTTTCATCCTTTCCTGTCTGCTCATATCCCCATGCACACGATATTGTCACCACAGATAAACGGACTACCGTGAAACCTCGCGTAGAAGTCGCGGCTTGTACGCGAATCAGACTTAGCTTTCTTTTGATACCAAACATGCCTATATAGGGTGCGGCTTATACGAGAGTTTTTATAACTATACTACAGTACCAAATTAAAGATTTTCAGGTCCTCTCTGAGGCTTATATAATTTGTCAAAGTTAGGGGTGCGGCTTATACACGAGTTAGGCTTATACGCGAGGTTTTACGGTAATCGGAAATGGCTCTCAGCTAAATTCCTTCCCCACCTCAGCCCCACCTTTATTCTAATGGCAGGCCACGCCCTATTTGTATACAATATGTTGATTGGTATTATGTGTTTCCTTTCCCAAAAACCACCAGCCCACCTGGTTTCCACCCACACACCTTCCAGTTTTTATCATTCTATGAGATGGTTCTTGTAATGGGAGATCCAGCAAGTACAAAATGTACCACTACAGTCGTTATCATATGCCCCTTAGCCTTCCCTCAGACCGGAAATGCAAATGCCATTTTAACTACCCAGCTATGTATATAGAAAGTCTGAATTAGGGGTGGTCTGATTGAGTTTGTTTTCCCCATTCAGGTAGGTGAGAGGGAGGTGGGATACACAGGTGATGATTCTGGTACCTGTGATAGTTTATACCTGGGAGGGTTGGGGGGAGGGGGGCGTTGGAGTCATCAGTGCAAATCGCCTTTTCAAAGCGCTGTGGTCATTTGGTTCTGTCCATAGGGGCATTACCAAACCAATTGGGTTCACATTTCAGAGGCAATGGAATAGCATTGAGTATCGTGCAGTCTCTCCACTGTCGGCCCAGGTCTATGATGTGTAGGGCCTGACTGGTATAGACCCCTTCTCACTAGCAGACCCCCCAGGTTAATACCATAGTGTAAATCTTGGTAGCGACATCAGTCTTTTTGTCGATCATTTGTAGCCGTTTGCTGACAAGGGGTATTAACAAGGTGGGGTAGTGATACCCTAGTCCCCTCTCCACCACCCTGTCAGTCCTATACAACCCCATACCAGGCTGAAAATGCAGGACCTCCCATACTGAGGATTGCAGGACTACAGGGGGTCGGGATGCCCACTATGCATCCTTCAACATTCCAGATAGATCTTATAAACAGGTTAGAGGCATGGTGCATTTATGCTGGTGCTATGATAACTCCTCATTTGTTCGTGTATTATGTGTAGAATGGCTTTTTATATACGTTAGGTTGCAATGCAAATTGCAAATAATAGTAATTTGAGGGGGTGAAATCATTCCTGTTTTTTAAAATCTTGTTAGACCCCCCCCCCCCACCCACCAAGACAGATCAACCCCGACCCTGTTGTTAAAGCGTAGCACTTAATAATGCCGTACAATATAAATACCATGTAGTACATCAACTCTGAAGGGAGTTCGTCCTACTGCAGTTATATCATGTTATCATCCATGGCACGTGGATAAAACTGTATGAACATAATATTTTTTAACATATATGATTTATTTTTGTCGATTTTACATTTCTCTATCTTGCAAGATATAAGTTCATCATAACACATATTTTACATGGCCTCATTCATATGGTATATAGGTGAACACTGTATATAAAAATAGTGTTCCTAGCACTTGTGTATGGCTATAATGTCGACCTGATAATGTAATATTAGACCTACACACATGGTTTCCATCTACAGGGTTCAACCAATGGGCACTCTAGACTGTCTACTATATCAACGTTTACCAATCACCATGTCATGGGGTGACACTCAATCAATAGGTTTAATTTACAAACATGCATGTTAACATGTGTCTGACCCTGTACAGACCCGTGTTATAACACTAAGTACACACTATAGAGAGTCATGTAAACATCTATGTTCAGGAACTAGTCAAGATCAATAACCATCATAATACATATAGCAATGTACATGAGTCCAAATCCACATATTTTACCGCACATGCATGGGTGTATGATACACTCAAGAAATAAGGCAAAATGCACTACACTATGCATATCTTTAAACCATTCCAATACTACAATACCATGTTAATTAAAGACATGTACTTCAAACTTCTTGTCTCCCAGACTTCCCCTGTCTGTTCGGCCATCTTGATTCCGCAAGTAGTGGCGGTCACCCTGGGTACCTAATTGCAATGATTTGATTGCTCCAAAACGTACATGCATAACATTGTGTATGGAAAGGCAGTGCCCCACCTTCCACGGTTTAGGGAACGATTTACGTGTTTATGATGCGAATCTCATCCAAAAGAAACCATTAAGGAAGGGTTTTTCCCATAGCACCTGCCCCTCCTTTCAAATTCTTGAACTGTCAATTTATGGGTCATGCAGGGATCCAATGCAGCCGTGATATAATATTATACGTTAATGGAGAAGGATAGGCCTGCTCATTTGAACATACCCCGGTAAATCCGCCCACATTTGAATGCACCAACAAATATGGCCGCGCCCATTGCATCTAGCTCATCCATGGCTGGACATTTCTCGCGTGACCCCACGAGGAAATGAGATGGAAAGGAGACGCTGGGCATGAGTGGAGGACGGCAGGACGAATGACGTGTGGGTCAGGGGTGACGTATGTATGACATGTTTCTCAGCACGACATGATAAACATGACAAATGCTGGCGTTGACGTGACGTCGCCGAGACGTCAGGATGTGATACTAATCATTATGATGAATCTGTGGTGCTGAAATGGATCCCTGTACGTCCTGACAGCTCTGCTGGGGAACCTAGTGGTAGTCAGGGTACATGTATATATTATGTAAGCCGTGGGCATGTCAAGGGGCAGGGTAAAGCCATGTCTGTTGATGTTGACACCAAAAGCTGATACCCTCAGGAATGTATCATATTTGGACAAACTTTTCAAAACTCGCAGCCAGAGTACATGTTGCATATAATATATGTATTTTGGGTTGTTCTTTTTAGTTTTAATAAGGTACTGGAGTTTTTCTCTCCCCACTTTTCCCATAGCTCGTTTTGACACTTTGAAATTGAAGGCCCATCATAAAGCGTGGCAGACTGGTTGTTTATGTCCCTTAAAGATTACGGCCTCCTGAATTATGGCTCCACCTGGTGGGATCCGCAAACGCTGAGGATCCAATGTCACAAGGAAAATTGCCCTACAGCTTAAAGTGAGAAAAACCTATTTCCTAAATGGTATTTACAATGTTGTTTTTCTCCTCCAAAACTATTATTTTGACAGGTATATCTTGTGCATGGTTTAAGGAAACGTGCCAGTGGATCTTTTTGTTTTGTTGACAAAGAACTGAACATGCAAGGATACAGTATGCTTTGGAAGTAGAAACATACACAATGAATGTACATTTGTCATGTTTGCGTTTAGAATGTGTATCTCAGAGTATATCTACCCTTACCATGTGGCATTATCACATATCTATTAGATCTATATTAATTCTAGTTTCGAATTAGGAGACTTCAATGTAGTTCAATGTAAGTTGCACTTTTCGAAATACATTGGACGAGGCCTATTCCGGCTTTATTTTGGGCCACATACCAAACAGATAATCCCTGATATTGACACCAGAAAGATTACTGTAATTGTTTGTGGATCAAAATTCTCTGTTCTCTCACGGATGTACGGTACCATCTTGAAATAGTTAAGAATGTAACAAGTAACCATCGCTCTCTGTCTCTTCTATCTGCCCCTCTTTGTCTCCATCTGTCTGTCTCTGTATCTGTCTCTCTCTTTGTATCTCTTTTCTTCTCCCTCTTTCTCTGTCTGTCTTTGTATCTCCATATCTGCCCCTCCCTTCCTTCACTCTCACACGCACTCTTCTCGTCCTAATCTCCGAGATCTTAATGCCCACACCCTTCACCCCTCTACTTTTTTATTTATTGATTTATTCGCCACTATTCCCATGTCTCTGCCCATAGAGACTTGACAGGACAAACTAGGAGACATGTAAAACAATGGCTGTTCAATCAGCCGCACCCCTGTCCCCTGCCGAGAGGTGGGATCAGAGGTCAGGGGTGAGCAGCAAATATGTCTCGGGTGGATGGTGTTTATTATGTGTTTTAATGTAGGGACCCCCTCTACACATACCTCCATCATGTAGTCGTGATAAATGGTAAACTGTGGTGCGAGAAAAGTATGAGTACATGTAACTCAATGCAGTCTATGTGCTGCTCACTTTTATTTTTGGAAAAAATGAATACTATTTCAGTCTTATAGACTTATACATATATCATGTTTGTGTACTTACATTATTTATTATCTAAATCATAGGTCACACACGTTCTAAATTAGTGTTTCATTCTCTATCAAAGGAAATCTGTCACAATTTGCGAGTGAGCTCTATCATAAGACCATGTTCCTAACCTTGCGGAATGAATTTTAGACGTATCGGTATGAAATAATTCCCTTGCCTTCACTCCGGGATTCGTAGGGTGAATTATGTAACAACTAGCATCAGTGCCAGATCAAGCAATGGCCGCCGTAGAAAGGAAGGGTCCCGCTTGTCAATAATACGAGCATACTTTGTGTAGGACACCAATAACAATAATAATCTTGCTCATTAAAAATGTTAGTTGTTACGCCATTTTATTCCTCCCATACATTGGTGCCTATTCATCGAACAACCTTGGAATTCAACCAACAGTAGATCAATGCCTGTTTTCTAATGTTTTTAATCCAAGTTATTTCTGGAATTGCTTTCTATTAATCACACACAAATAAGTATCAATAATTCCCCCACTTTTTAAACGGACATGAAACGGACACTGTGACAGAATCAATACGTTGTGAGTCAATGGAGTAGCTCGCAGCTGCTCATAGAAAAACGCATCAGATGCTCACTGACGAGGAAGTGCTTTTTCTGTAAGCTTGTCCGTCATCAGAAGCTTGATGTAGAATTAACTGGTGTTTTTTCCATGGACATGGAAATGATTATGGCTAGGGAAAATAGACACAAATGATATCAATATCTAAGCCCAACCTGCTGTGTGAATAGAAGATGTCCAACATGTCTAAACGCCATTCATTTAACTTTAATGGTAAGATTTTCTATAAGGGCCATCCCTTCAGAGTACTCAGTGCTCTAGATTCAATCTAGTTTTATATCTAAGTGTACAATATTACATTATTGTAAATTCAACAGTTTGACAACTAATAATAAATCCCACAATTGTCAAGCTTCATGTTATAGTACCAACGAGATGATTAATTGATACCGTTGATGCCATGATGTCAGATATTCAAATTAACGTTGATTGTCACCCCACCCCACACTAGTACAGACCACCACCCCCCCCCCCCACACACACTACTACAGACTACACCCCCCCCCCCCCCCCACCCCCCACACACTCCAGCTACCACCAATACGTGTGTCCCTAGCTGGTCCCCAGCCCGTTGTCAATATGCCGCCTGACAGCAGGCATTTAAAGACGCCAACTACATTCACCACCACCCGTCCCCCATCCACAAAACACGCCTAGATTTGTCAAACCGATCCACCTCAATCCTCACCCCCTCCTCCACACCCCCTCTCTCACGCCAGTCTGTCCTTCCAGGGGAAGTGCTGGAGGGGATTATCTCACTCCCCACCAGCCTCTCCCCCTCCAACTGCCTGACGTTAATCCGCTTCGATTGCTAAAAGCAAGAATGGGAATTTGAGAAAATGCACCAAGCCTGATGCCAGCTGTTGTGATTCCTTGTTGTGAGCTGCGAGTTGATGGGTGGGGGGAGGGAGAGGGAGCAGCTCAGAGCAGATCGGGGTGTGGAGGAGAAGTGTATGTGTGGGGGGGGGGGGTGGGGGGGAGGGGTGGAAGGTGGGAGGTTTCATTGTTAGTAAGAAGAGGGCTGATTTTTGTATGGTAATAAGTATGGGAAACATATATATTGGGGGAGGGTCGGTTGTGAGATAGTTCACTTGTTTTTATATGCAAGTATATCATGGTTAATCACGGAACGGCTTCATGATATGAAAGTGATTCTAGGCGGATATAAAAAAAAGTCTCCTGTGTCCAACGAGTGAAAAACGATCAAGACAGACTCTGCCGAGTGACGCTTAAACCAAATGATTTTTCGTCAAACATGGTATTATTAAGAAATGAGTATACTGCAATAAATAGTCATATTGTGGTGAAATTATGATAGCAATACGTTGTACAAATCGAGCAATTGACTCTCCCTAACTACTTACTGCCTCCTCCCAGTGTAAGCAGCAGGGATTTAGCCAATACAGTACTTAGAAAGGGATAATCCACTGCTGTCCTCACCCACCTTGGAGGATGTTAACGTGAAGTTTGTCCGTCCTTCCAGATTCACATTTACCGGAACTTAATTGGAAGTGGGTGGTCATCGTGTCATTCTCCATTTTCTTTTTTTATCTCCCTGAATATTGTACAATATTGATGGATATTTCTGGGTTCGAAATGGTGTCATTGTCTTTAAATTAATAACAGTGATTACAAACAAACCTTATGATCCATAACGGTTATTTGCTGATAACTACCAAAAGAGAAGATGATTATTATATCTTAGATGTCGAAAATTTAACAGTCAGAGTTATTAAATTTAATGTAATAAATACTTAGAACTTTCTTTTATTTGGCAAG
This sequence comes from Harmothoe impar, assembly GCA_947462335.1. NCBI lineage: Eukaryota > Metazoa > Annelida > Polychaeta > Phyllodocida > Polynoidae > Harmothoe > Harmothoe impar. Next base: position 35,198,481 of record OX381712.1, read on the forward strand.
CATGTTCTCATAGTGACAAATATCAAAGTAACTATCCTGTTGTGGTATCAAAATGATTGATAATGATATTTACTGTACCACTTAACTTTTAAAAGGAGTTGGGGGGGGGGGGGTGTATACTGTAGTTTCTCAGGTTTATTTAGCAATCTTAAAAGCACCAAATTGTCACAAATCATTGCAATCGCTCACACAATACATATGTGGCTCACATACACTTACGACATTCCTGTACGAGTCAAAGTTACTGCTTTGGCCACCGGTTACACATGTCCAGCACTGATATCAGAGGTGTCATGGATATAATCCCTGACTTCCGTTCTGAGCCATGCACATACAAGATGTAATAGCTGTGTGACCTTTGTGTGCGTGATCCTGTGTGACGTCATAAATCCTTGTGACGTCACAAATCCTTGTGATGTCACAAATCCAAGTGGCATATTTGTCTCATTCTCCAAGCAGAGACGGTTTGCTACTCTGTTTTAAGTGAGTGTTCCAAATTGAATTACCATCATGAAATCCTTTGTGTAATAACATATGAACAACAGCAAATCGCTCTACTAACAGTATATTAAAGTATCATCATAATGAATAACTGCCTGCAAATGTACAGTTGGCCAGTGGAATCTGTTATAATTCACATGAAGCACGTCTGTAATAGCTTTATATCTGTATCTATGTCAGTTATAAACTAGACCCAAAGGGAATATCTAGTGCAGGCTATCTGAGTGCCACATATCACAATAGTATCACCTTATCACTGCCACCCTAGGCAATCACCCCTCACTATCACCCAGGACATGACCAATAGCCTCCTGGAGTGGCCACTGTGGACACTGGGCCCCGCCCACCTTGCCACATCCACATGATAAACTGATAAGAACCAAGGCCTAAAATCATGTTACTATCTCTACTATGGACATGGGTTGACAAGGAGGGGATCTGCTAGTGGGGTAGGGATGTGTGGTTATTTGATAGGGAGTTTGATAAGGATGTATTGTCTGGGAGGTGGGCGTGGCTATGTGTTGCTAGGATGGATACATCAATCATGTAGTGATTGACAGGTGGATCCCTCCTGTCCCGCTCCAGGGTGAGTGATGAGGTGCATGGATCAGTGTATTAAGTTGGACCCTCCTCCAGTGCGACAGAGACTCGATGTGCTATCAATTTGGCTGCTTTGACAAATAAAGCAATAAGTCATTATCGATGCTAATGAATTATCCTTTTGTGGTGGAGGGAGGGGGCCGTTGTATGCATTGCTTTATGTGTAAGGGTATCGTTATTGTGAATAGTGTTGATCAGTTGCCACTTTTTAGTCGGGTGTTGGTCAAATAGTGCTAGCCGTCTCTCCAAATTAACGTAATGCTGTTTATTCTGATCAGCCCAAAGAAAAATAAAGGCACGTTTCAGGTTACATGCAAAGAAGTATTAAATGGGTAGGTACGATATTTGTTACTTCATTTTATCTTTTTAAACATGAAAGTACCAGTCAGACACTGTGTAAACCCTAAATTGACCAAAAAAAGAGTTAAAGATATGAGAATTTTTTCAAAATTGCACAAAAAACGTAGGGTCGGCCCTGTTTTGCCAGGCACGGTCTGGTGACCCGAAACAAACCTTTTTTTTCTTTTAAATTTGGCCTCATGTGTATTCCTTACTTCTCTATAAAGAGTGTAACAGTAACTGTCTTATTGATAGCACTTGAAACCATTGTGGTTCAATGCTTGTGACAGATATAATGAGCATATATGTCTGCCCCAATGGAATATGAATTGATTAATTAGTATTATGTTGATCTTAATCAGGATTATTACAACACCCATCTCTAATATGCAGGAATTCTACAATGTATTAATGAAGATACAATAATACTTATCACTTGGAATTTGACTAATACTTTTACAACCCTAGATAAGTTACCCTTATCAAATGCCAGGTTCAATGGTGTATACATTAGCCATGTCATTTTGACAACCCTGACAACCCTAGCCTTGGTTAAGTTTTTAACTAGTTTATTTTATGCTGTTCACTTGAGTTTACAACCTTCCCAGTTGTTCAGTGTACGTGTAAGGCCAAGAAGAAAAAGGGTTGTTTCCGGTCACCCGACCGACCCTATCAAAACAGGGCCGACCCTAATTTTTGTATGCAATTTTGAAGTATTTTTAATATTTTCACACTTTTTTGGGTCAATTTTAGGTTTACAAATTTTTTGATTTCCTCCCTCCCCATTTTGGCTGTAAAAAAAGGGGAAAATCCGACCTACCGACCGTGGACTTTCTGCCCATGTTACCTGAAACTAACTTTTTTATTTGGCCTATTAAATATACATACAATTACATTGTATTTTCACAGTATGATTATAATATAATTTATATATACAAGAATACATTACAGCAGTCATCAACCTCCCAAGCAGGGGATGGGTCAAGGTTACTCTGGACTGGAGGGCGAGTCATTAACCTAGATAGAAAACACAGACAGTATAAACACACAAAACATATAACAAATGAAACTGTGTCAGCTGGCTTGTGTCCATTCGTCTCTGATCTATAGCACACTGAGCACCTTTATCCTCTGGCCTTACCTGGTCTGTATAACACGGCTATATGTGAGCACACAAGCGGATAGGATACTCTGTGGGCCCCACATGGAGTATCCTTTTTCCTGGCTTGCTGATAATTATATGGAGACGCTCAATCTTTTCTCACGCTGCTATATACCTATTACACCATTACGTGGACAGTTATTATAGTTAGCATGACGACGATGAAGCATCTTCATTAAGCATAAATTCAGCATCTATATTGTGTATATATGCATTAATAGCAAACTGAAATAGTGTGGGTGTATTTTCGACCTCATTTCTAATCTCACCGTCTCTATCATGGGTGTTAAATGACGACATGCTTCCTACAACAACTAAAGTAGATTGCTGGGAGTGATTATAGTACATTTATATATGCATCTGATGTTGTGTATTTGGATCTTGGAGGTAAGTACCAAAATGAATGCTTAACACTAGAGGGATAGTTAGTCATGTGTCCCATTGTTTGTCTTCTACAGATGTAAGCGTATTTAAAAGCTAGGTCTGATATTCTATACATCCAATAATAAAAATATAGTATCCAAATGCCAGCTACATATATGTATAGCGATTACTAACTGAGACTTGCTAATTACCTGTCCCTGATTACTAGAAATGCCATGTTCTGCCATAGTAAGTACATGTGACATTGTGTCACCCCCTGTAGCCTGGGAACAGGGAGGCTGTACCCCCCCCCCCCCCCTCCAGGTGAGGAAGATCCCTAATTATTACACCTGTGGGATGGATCTTCTCACACTACCTGTGTGGTGTGCACACCTTTATCCTGGCGTACAGGTAGGTGGGGGTGGGGTCCTTAGGGATTAGGGATTATCTCAGCCTTGTTGTTATAGGGACTGGATCATAAGCACTGACATCCTGTGCTACATACAGAGGACACTTAGATTACCCATCTTAGTAGACTTGCCCTCTACTGTCTACAGTGTAATATTATTAATTAGCTGTGGCCAACAAGCATATATCTCTTACACTGCTAATGAACTATAGTAGTTTATGTGTAGAGGTTTCAAGTAGCTATTCGACTTATTATCAGAATCTAATTAATGTACATTCCACGATACAAATTACTTTCCATACAAATGCACGTCATTCATAATGGAATATGCTTCTGATAGCCTCGGGCATAACTATAGAAAAAATCAATAAAGTTCAAGAACTGAAGTTATTGATCCTGTACAAAATACCAATTAAAGATCTAAAAGGATTAAAGGTCTCCATTCAAAATGATAATTGAGATACCATTTAGTAAGTCTTCATGTACCATTCATTCGAGTGATAACCATTCATTTGAAAAGGGCTTCACAATACAACGTAATACAGAACTGCCACATTATCGGTAGTTTTAAGAAGAATATTCAAAAGAAAATATAATCGATTCAATCCCATAACAGTGGGTTGTCATTACCTGATATAGTGTGGGTAATCACTTTTAAACGACGAAAGACATGGACAGTGTTTATGTATAGATGTATTCTGGCGTATAGTGTCTTCTGACAAGACACAGACAAAATTGTAAAAAGAAAATACCAGAAGCCAGAGCAAGATTCATTCATTATCACCACCATTAACATGTGCATTTCGTGTTATCCCGTACCATCCGTCCGGTTTACAGTTATCTATTGGTAATCTGTAGGCCGGGGGGTCGGCCAAGCAATAATCCCTACATGCTGGGAGGGCAGGTGGGTGAGATTATCTTCCTTATCTGTGGGGGGACCAGGTGTAATAAGATAGCTACACATCAGAATTGATGGACCACAGCCAGGTAAAGGGCAATGTAGTTGCTTTACTATCTGTATGACATGAGGAAAGGAGAGATATTTAATGGTCATGAAAGATAATGTCTATGAACTACACCTCTTCATAGCATGAGCATTACTGCACATTACAAGATGGTGCAATTACAATTTATTTAGCAGAATACTTTACATCCAACTATGCTGAATTTTTTTTTAAAGTATGTAATATCTAACCAGGAGAAATTAGGGTAGGTTCCTTTTGATTATAGTGATATCTATTATGGTCCTGGCTCCTGAGGGCCTCATATATGAAAAGGATTAGTGAGGTGCCTTTCTTTGATTAAGAACAATGATCAGATATCAGAATATTATTTGCCAAGGGGTTACCCCAGTAACCTAAAATTACACCATTTGCCATCATCTGAAACAACTGCCAATATTTCAATGGCACTTACAGGTGAGGGGCATCAGTGAAAGCCAGACAGGTAAGTGCAGGCATGTACAGGTAAGTACAGGTAAGCACACGGCAGGCCTGGCTACCTGTGCCTGTTGTTGTAAGAGGTGTCAAACATGACGGGCCTGAGGAGGCAGCTACTGATAACACCTGGAGATAAGGGCTACCTGGTTGACACCCTGAGTACCTTTCCCCTGTCATACCTGTCTCTCCTGATACAATATCAATGTACTGTTGGGAGATTTATTGGGATTGTTGGTACTGCTATGATATTATATCAACTCATGTTCCTTTAAGATGAATCAATAATAGAATAGTAACAAACAATGTTATTTTTTCTTTGTATCTAGCATTGCATGCATTGTTTACAATCATAGAGTCTGTCTTTGCTTTAAAATGATATATAGCAATATAACTTAATTGAATGCAAGTCATATTCGGTATTGTATAACGTCCCCTAACCATAGTTTGCAACCATTCATGTGTATTAAGATGAAGCACCATGACATATGACTAGCTATCACTTATCACTGTGCTACAGTTATCTCCGATTATGGTGCAGATTGTAGGTGCGGCAGTTATAGTCTTTCTTCAGTACATGTATAACACCATGACAACTCCATAAAATTGTAGGCCTTAATTTTCTCTTAATACAGGGACATTCGTAGGAGTTATACTTGGCTTCTGAATGCTCCGATTAAATTAATATAGCTTTAATATACCTGACTTTCATAAACTTATTTTATTAAGTATTTTAGCTGGGAATAATTTGACACTTTATGGTAAAGGCTGTGTGGCTGTCAGAAATATTATCAGTAGTCTGTCATCCAAGGATCATCGTAGTAATGGCCTGAACATATGCTGCACTCACAGAGACACCATTGTAGCTGATAAGGTCTCTCTTCTTATCTGTGTTGTTGGGAGCTCTATAGTATAGGCATGTCCTTCAGGGTGTCTTATCTGAGGTGTGTGATGGTATAGTCCTTTGTTTACTCCAATTGTATGCATAGATGTCACAGATAAACATATCTACTATTCTTTTGTGCATATTTCAAATAGTTACTATGATGTACTATCAATTTTATTTTATTTTATTGTTATAATCTCTCATTGGGGGCTCTCGCCATTCCTCTTGTGTTATCAACTGTATCTCTACTACGTGCTCACATTGCAAGGAGTAGTTTAGACATAGACACAACTGCATTACCAATATATAGCTCTTGAATCTTTCACCTCTCATATACTGTATTGTGCACCCCCCCCCCCCAACCATTTCACATTCATAATAGCTCACCCGCAGGTTATCATATACAGTGTACTAGGATTTGAATGTCCTTCCTAGAGAACCCATTTTGTATCGGTACAGTTACTCCAACTTCAAATACGTACATCTACTACTACCAAATCTTCCAACCTGTAATATTCAGATTAAGTTACATAGCCATGTAACAGGTTATGCTCTACAGTACATAGTATATATCATGTAGAGTTCATGTACAGACCTGTACATCTGCCTTCTGACAGGGGGTCAGTTTGTCTGTGTGTGGCCACCCCTAAGGCTATCACATGATGCTTTATATCATGTTAAACACTGTCATAATAATACATAAACCTTAAAAACAAAAACAAAACACCACACACTGTCCTCCTTAGGCCAATTATCATTATGATTGATGTGGAATGGTCGTAGGGGAAGTGATTGTGTTATAATCCCATCATTATGATGGATGCACAAAAGGTTTAGCATGTTTATTTGTGTTTCTATGTTCAATTGTTATGTCTGTTTTGTCTGTTGCCAAGTGTGTCATGAGTCAGGACTGACCACATGTCAGTTTAGACCTGTGGTATGTGGTAATTTGACAGCCCTTATGACATGCACATCCCAATGTATGGGAACAATACAGACTGGGAAACTGAAGAGAAAGAAGGCATAAACTCTTTGAAATCATTTAAGTATTCAGACAATTGGCATTTTGTGATCTCTAGTGATGCATGAATGAATTATGCATAAGAGAGAAAAACATATAGATATGTTAAATATTGTAGCTAAAATATGTTGCATACTAGTATTCAGATAATAATATGCGATATATCATACGGCATGACTTCCATTTCCGTCGAACTTTTTAGAGCAATAAAGACATGCATGCATTCTTGAATAACAGTTAAAATGCGAATGCCCAACATGAATTTACTATTTTATCTTGCCTTCAGATCTAGTTTCTTTGTTCGTGACATCTTTATCATCAGAAAATACAGCTTATGGTAAATCGTGATATTTCCACGTGTATTAAACTTTATTGGATATACACGTGATATCCCATTGTACATAAAGTTATGTATGCAATATCAGTTGGTTATGTACTCTTTTTATGATTGTTATAACCTAGATACTCATGTATAGTGAGAATTGGGATTAGAAATAGTCATAGCTAGATAAAGAGGCGCCATATTTATTGAGTAATTGGTAGACTCAAAGACGCAGGTAAAAGGAAGCAGACGACATTTGACTAAGTATGACTGGCAGGGCAGACGATGGTGCCGATCTGTGTTACATAAGACCGCATTGTCCCACCCCTCAATGTCTGACCTCCTGGGTCCCACTGGAGCAAGGAGCTGTCATAGATACCCCTCTAACCCAGACCTTACCATACTCCAGAGCAGAGGCAGACATCACCGGCCTCTGCTTCTCCAGTGTCAGGCCGACCCAAGAGGGACGTGACAGGTATGAGGTGCAAAGTGTCAGTTAAACGTCGTAAGTATTATAGTGGAACATAGGAGTAGTGCCCTTTAAAATGATCTGGTCTGGGCGCTCTGAATATAAAATGTTTTTTCTGCACTTTCATGTACTTAATGGATTTATTCAATAGTTTTGATGCGCTTTGGATATATCTCAATATAATCAAGATTTACAATGATCATATTCACGTGATAAAGCAATAATAAGACAGGTAATTCAACGGTGATAAATCGATTTATACCTATCACCACAGAACCTATTACAACAAATCATATAATATATTGAGACCTGCCCAATGTGATATGATGATAGCATAGTGAATTTCAATAATATCATCTCACAGTACACGCAACACACTTGGCGCCCCATCTGGTGGCTTCCGTACCAAGGGTCACCACACTGGCCTCGGCCTGCTTCCAATCTCTATCAGCAAAATTTGTTTTAATGTTAATCAGCATGGCGTCAGCCGCCGTCCATTGGGGGCAGGGCTGGCGCGGGGCACAGGCGGCGGCAAACCTCAGATCGTGGGCCAGGGTCGGGAAAACTACACTAATTCAATTACCGATCACCATCAATTGCAGCTAATTTAGCCTGACATGCCGCCATCGGATCCTCCACAAGTGGTGGCCACATGGAGGGAAGGGGCCGTTAAGGTGCTGGAGGAGTGTGTGGGGGAGTGGGGCAGTGTTGGGGTTATATACATGTGAAAGATGTAGAAGACATGTGCTACTCTGTGGTGTATACTATGTTTGGGAGTTCCTGTCAGATTTGAGGTCATAATAGGGCTGAGATCTGATAATTTGAAATGGATAGCCTTGATCCAAGATCCTCTATAGTCGATACCGTACATGTCGTGTGCATTGTCGATTGTAGATGCTTGGTCTGTGGTTTTATAGAGATGTGCAGCATGTACTCCCAAAACTTGAATTACAGCATCCTTTTTGTTTAATTATCATCTTTTTGTGAAATGCCTAAGGCATTATGGTGATACCAATGGACATGGAATAACTATGTAAATGTTGTTTCTATGAGAAATGAGCTTTAACACAAGATTTATTTACTTATCTTGTCAGACTAATATCAAACTAACTGTTTGAAAAGCTATGAGTTTACTTCATTGTTGTGACTGCATCAACAGTCTAGCCTGAACATTCTAATTACCACCATCTAGACCTAGATTCTCCATAGTTCACGAGCACATGCATGGTAGGTGTTGCCCAGCTTATACCTCTCTCCTCTTCATCGCCCCATTCCTCCAGGGCTGAGGCTGGAGGTGATGAATAGAGAGGGGGTCTGTAGGGCTTGTAGGTGTGTTGTGGAACATCAGGTAACAGGGGTTCAAAGACATCCTCCTCATCTCCCAGTTGTGTGGCCAGGTGATGTGCAGGTGTGTAGGGCAGGAGGGGGGGGGGGTCAGACAAGGAGAAACCATCTTGTTAGCAGTTTTCTCATACTTCTGGAGATAACATGACATGAGCTTTGTGAAAAACACAAGAGACATGTCTATAAATTAGTTTTTATTCATCATCATAAATCTTGGCTTTGTTCTGTTGTTCCTGATTTTGTTATTTTTAAAACACTGCTATGTATAAATCAGATATTTTTGGAGTCCATAAAATGTACTTTGATAATCATCTCTGATAGTATTTAGACATATTAAAAGACACAAAAACTATAGTATAACCAGGAACCGGTGTGAACACATGATATATTAGAGTGGTGTACAGGGATGCCCATGTTATTTCTAGATGCACCCATGAGTCCTCTTTCCATGATACTCTACCCTGGAACAGCCCAGAACCATATATACATGCCTCGACTGTCACTTCTGCTAATTTGTAAAATGGGCAGTTCTTCTGCTTGCAACCCATCTGGTACTGTTACTGCAGTGACACCAGTGACTTATCACCGAGCTTAGTATCAAAGGGAGTTGTCTTGTGTTCAACCACTATGTATGTAACTACAACAGTGTTGTGGGGTTGGGAGGGTGAATCTGGTGTGGTGGGAGGGGTATGGAGGGGGTGGGTAGGGGTAGGGGGTATGTGTACCAAGTGTTTACCCCAGTCAGCCCCTCCTACAGACCAGGATGGATGGCTTCCCCCCTGACCTGAGGCTCTGACAAACCATTTGTCATAAGACAACCATCCTTCTGTGATATACTGCCCTCGACTTGCCACACAACCCAAACCAGACATATCATGGTAACGTTTATGTACAGTATTATGATATAATTATCACCCCTATTGTAGGCAATGAAAATTGGAAGCTATGTTGTCTAGGCTCTCACTTTGTATGTGAATCACAATATCAATAGCTAGTTTCATCTACAGATGGATGTATTCTCTGAGGGGGAGGGGATATTACTACATGTGTATTCTATCTTAATTAGTCGCATCGAGACACTTTGGCAGAACTTTTAAATTGATATTTTCTCGCAGATAATAAAATGAATAATAAACCGAGGTGCCAAGCAAGTCTAGTACTGTCAGCAGGATCACACCAGGCCGACCTGGTGGTATGGGTGACAGGTAAGGGGATGGGGGAGCAGTCACGCCCCCTAGGCCTGTTGCTGATAACCGCAAAAAGTATGAATAAAATTATGACAGGCCGAGTTGCCCCCCGGGCCCTGTTTCTGCCTCTGACTGACGCCGTATGGTGGCGCTGTGAAGAAATGTGGCGCCTTCTCTGCTGCTTATAGTGATGAATGCGTAAAATGGTGGAATTGGGGATGTATAATTATAGTCATGAAGAAATACATTTTGATAATTTAGCTTTCAAAAATTATTATTATGCTGACAATAATCGGGATGGAGGATCTATACCATGTACAATGCATATGCAATCTGACAAATCTACTGTGCATATTAGTTTGTTAGATTGTGCTTCCAATGAAGCGCAGCGAAGAGTGTGAACTTCATCGTACATCAAAATGACTAAATCCTGTTAACAATCAATCTTTGGATGTGTTTTCATCTGTAGTTTTGCTTTGAAGGAATACGAATATGAATCATAAATAACGTCTATGACACTTGGCTATAAATCGAACCTATTACATAGCGACAGGGATATTGAGATATAAATAACCAACAAAGGGTGAGCTGGAGAAAAAAAAGGAGCAAAATACTAGTAGTAGATCAACCTGTTTTGTGGGCTCTTTCCGACAGCCCACCCATGAGCAACTCCTCTACAATTGGATTCGGTGGGGACTAACTCAAACAATGTCATTTCCAGCCCGAGCTGCTCGCCCCATTACCACCCACTGCTACAGCCACAAAGAGTAGTCCCCACTAAAGTAGTCCCTACCCCCTATTCCTCCCCATCACCACCAGATTGCAACAAATCACACGCCTTCTAGATCAAAGCCCCGCCGGGCTATTGACCTGTGACCTCCTGCCTACCCATGATAGCCCTAGCCCCCTATGGCAGACACACCCCTCTTTGGATCCTAAATGATCCAGATCCGGATTGGGCCAGGCCCAATCAAGACCTGACAGACTGACGTAAACAGAACAATTGCCGACCGCCCCCTTCCTGCTCCCTAACTCTTTAAGGGCCGCATAGTGCTTTAATGTGCAGTGCCCTTGGTTGTCATGATGTATGGATAATGCCATATAGCGAGTCTACTCTCAAGGGCAGCATGTATAAATCATATACCGACCCTTTGAGAGTGTATTAACCCTGTAAGGTCGGACTGGTGCTTAAACGCAGTCCTGGCGAGTTACTCACTGTGGCTGCATCCAAAAGAGAGGCTTTCCTCCCTCTCTACACCCCCACTACATCCACCCACTACTCTGGGGCTTTTTCAGTCTGCTAACTTGTTCTGACACGTAGAGCATGTGTATGACATGGAGTTGCTCGGCAATGTGACCCACAGAGCAGCTCATGGTGCAGCATATACCCTATATATAGATCAGTGTGGACATAGTTAACTCAGGACGAGTGTTATACATACATGGATATGTTGGCTGTAGTCGTACTCATGTTTCTATACAAGTATATGCACATGTATATGTTAGACTGTTCTGTGGATTATATATAATATACCTGGGCCCAATACAGTGAAGAACGCCATACCACGATAATAACCTGAAAGGAGATATATACTATCAACCCTCTTGATAATGATTAATTAGTTTTTGACTGGTATACAGAGATCTCTCTATAAACCGCTATCCAATAGTCCGCCAGTCTCACCTACTGCCAGGTCAAAAAGTGGGTAGTTTTGATATTATACCATACAAATTCCACTCTATAAACCGCCAAATTCACCATCCGACCAATTTTAGCCAGCAAGTTGGCATGGCGAATTAAAGAGATCTCTGGGTGCTGGACAGTCATGAAGAATAGGATCTTATTATACATGTGTAATATACATTATAGGGAGAGGAGAGGGAAAAACAAAGGACGTTTACGAGCAACACACTGTCCTACATTATCTCTTTATAGAGTTCAGAAAAATGCACTAAAACATACCAAAGTAATAGCAGAACAAAGTTAGTCAAATATGGGGCAAAAGAAACTCAAGTCTGCTCCATGAAATCATTCTTCATTATAGGCGTGTCCCACACAACTCCAGTACCCTAACACTGCACGCAACCCGCACCACCCTGGAGGCCCTCTCCTGGCACTTTACCCCACCCTCACCGCCTCCTACAGCCCCTGGAGGGGATCTAACCGGCCTCCATGGGCCTTTTGCTGGCAGGGGCGTGGGATCCTTGATGACTTAAATTGTCTAAAAACTTCATCTCGTTGGGATCAATATTTAAAGGCAGTCTGTTATAGTGGACAGCAATATAGTGAGATCTCAATAAGGCTCAACAATGTCCCTGCCATGGGGATTTGTATTCCAAGAGCCAGAACCTGGATGGGTATTAATGATTAATTAGGTCTCACCCTTTACAGGAACACCTAGGTGAATGCACGGTGGTGAATGGCATCATTTCATTTCATCTAACAATACATTTTTTTCTCCCTCACCCTTTCATATGAACAATGTGTGATGCGTGTTCGTGGGGTGGTTCATCCATTGAGGGATATGGGTTGGCATATTTTGTTGTGTTACTACGTTGCACCCTACGCTGTACCCTCAAGTTTGAAGAAATGGATTCTCAAATTGCCTGACCATTTAGATTGGAACAGCAACAAGCAGTCAGGGTATCAGTAGAACATACCAATTGTGTATGCTGCAATTTACAAGCTTTTAATCCTGACATTTGAATGATGCCACGCAAAGTTCAGATTAGACCGTGTGAACCTAGTGTCTCATACAACATGCAGAAGCATCAAGTCCTTATCGGTAGCTTATCAGCTGGAGATATTGGCCACGATAAATGTGATCACCTAACATGTTGATTCAGCTCCTCCTGAGAGGGTGGGGCACTAACTTAAGAAGCTTAGCCTACCTTAGCCAATATACCCTATGGAATTGAGCCGCATGTTGTTTGCGTGGTACTTGAGACTTGATGAAAGGTTTGGGCCTGATAAGAACCAGTTGTACAAGTTGTATACAAGAAGTAACATCAAAGCAGGACAAAAATAGGACAAACTCCAAGTGAATATTGGAATATTGATCCCAGGCATGATTCTGTTATGGAGACGCAATAGGATGCTTGATGAAAGCATGGTTTGTCCATAGTAGATAGATGTTTACACTCTTCACTGCATGTGTCTGACATGGAATTTCATTTTGTTAGATTGTAGTGAATTTGCTTATATACATGTATGCACATTCAATATATTGGCAAAGGGAAATGCATAAACATATGGTATATGGGCTTTGATTTCAGAACAGCATAACAACTTGTACATGCATATGGACCATTTCAAATGTATTAGATATGTGATATAATGGCGTATGAATATCATATATATTTCTATGTATAATACATCTCTGCATGTCGCTGGACGTATATCATATAGGGGTTTCCATATAGGTCATTGGACGTATTACATAAATACCAGTGTATTGTATAAGTGTGCTACAGTGCCCCCACTGTCCTCATGCTCATCCTACCCGCTGTATCCCCCAGAGCTGGTCTGATCCCCATGTCACATGACCCTTAATGGCACGTGACCCCTGCTGTCATGTGACCGCCGTACAACACCTGCCTGCACCGCCCCCTGGAGGCGGCCGGGTCATGAACTCGGCCATCTTTCTAAACTCCCAAGACTGCCCTCTCCCCTCCCAGTGACGTCACCGACTGGCAGGTGCTGCCCCCGTGTGGCGGGCTACATGTCGTCGATTTGTCGGCAGAGGGTCGCGAGGACGGGGCCGCCCGTCGCCGACGATGAGCGACGATGCGCGCGACCCGGGCGACGTCCTTCCGTCGTCGTGGCGACCTCCTGATCTGTTTTCGTCCCAGATCGCGCGGCTCAGGGGCTGCATGGTCAGTGACGCTGGGCAACGTGCGCGCCGCGGATATAGCGGTGTCCGCCGACCGGAAGTCAGCGAGGGATCGGGATGCACCCGCATTTCCGGTCCAGCTGGAACGCGGCGCGGTGGCCGACGGCGAGCTTTAATTTCCGACACGACACCTAGAGGGCGCGCGGAGAGCGATGAGCATCCGTTGTCTTGGCGACGACGACGCCGGCCCATCCGGCAGGGGGTGAGGGATCGGCGCGCCAAGTCGTCGGCCGATGACCGATCGTCGGGGGCGCGTGCTTTGGTGTCAGGATGGTAGTGACACTGACACTGACATTGACACTGACACTGCGTCATACTAGCGGCAGGCCTCTGCCAGCCGGCCAGGACATGTGTTAATGTTACAGGAAGGGTCTACCCTCACCCTACCCACTGTGTCATCTCCGTCTTCCCATATACCATATTTTACTCGTCCATTTACAGTCTCGGACAAAAGTGAGAAATATAACAAACATAGAAATCAGATCTGCCCCAAGTGTAGCCGCAAACTTTCTTCTACATCAGAACCCCCTCCATTAAAATAGCCTCTAGGGGTCATTAGAGAAATGTCGGCCTCTCTGTGGGACAAAGATGACCGGAAGTGAGGCTGCCGTCCATGGTGGCGCCCCCTGATGGATGGCTGGGGCAGCAGGCAGTTGTGTTTTCCTTCCCAGAAGCCATCAGTCGTCATGTCTGACAGGCTGACCAGAGTGATGGCGGTGGTGTTTGAATTATTCAACTTCTACAATGGCCTTAGGGGCCGAGTGTCAAGTTAGCAGAACTTTATACCTTCCCGCTCTGAGGCGGGGTGCAATGGGAGGAGAGGGAAAAGAAAGCACCGGTAAGCCTGCAGGAAGGGAAACTTTAAACTGAAGAAATGCAAACTTTTCGTATACTACTTACACTGGAAGGGTCAGCGCATTCAGCGTGTTGTTGGTCAATGGCAGTGCCAAGAATATGGCACAAAACTTTTTCTTTCATATTATTACCTGTATACATCTAATTTGTTTAGCAAGAACATTTCGTGTTAGCTAAATGTGTTACTATGATACATTATATAAATATGTTCTATATAAATCCATTAAAGGAATTTCTTGATTGACTTGATACATTGGTACATGTACACAATCATGTACACTTACATTGTACATTGTATACGCATATACCGGTATGTTGTTATGTTAAAGATCCCTAAATGTGTCAACCATGGCATTCGCCTACAGCTTTTAGACGACTAGAGTCCACCAGATGCTCACAAGTTTAAGGAGTTATAGTCCCTATCGCTGGTCCATAGCTGTCCATTACTCAACATGAGGATCATCCCTCATTTGACAAAAGCAGACGACATTTCGACCCCTGCTACAGAATCGAGAGGGGAAAATGCGCGAAAAGCCTCGCGCCCGGCGTCGGGTGGGGTAGATTTGGGAATATGGAGCATGAGGACATCTGGTCGTTGGTGTGAGCGATAATCGGGGATATCTGGGCACTAGGGGTAAGGGGACCAGGAGGGCCATCATACACCATTCCAGGGTGTGCATGGCGCGCCCTGGTGCCCACCGGGTGAGGGTTGGTGCGCGATCCTCGCTGGGCGGACAATCTGTGGCGGGTACGAGCACCCGCCGCGTGGGCGATAATGGGAGAAGACTCGTCACCGGGGGATCTGGCGTCCGTGTTATCTTTCCGGTCTGAGGCGTTCTGGGAGCTGTTGTAAAATGGGCCTTCCTGACAGATGGCTGTGCCTTAGGACGTCTTGTCAGCTGAGATGTTCCAACAACGGTTTGGGAAAAAACGCCTGGGAATATATGTCTTTCTGGTGCTGCTCCTCTCTGATCGCTTCTATATATACCGCATATAACAATGAAATACATGTTAGTTTGTATCTACAGTATACGATCTAATGTAGGGTCCTTCCCATGCACCCAGCCCCCACTCCAGGGTCTCCACCATAGGCCTACACAAGCCTCTCTGGCTCCGATGTCGACGTCGTCAAAAACATGGCTGTGACATCACTTCCGGTATTGTCAGACATGCGCAGTCGTGTCAGGTCGTGTTGGCCGCTCGACGTTGTCAAACAAAGACATCTCATGATCCCCTATCTCCCCCCCCCCCCCCACCCCAATCCCCCAAACCCCAGATCCTCCAACCCCCCCCCCCCTTCTCACCAACCCCACCGTCCCACTCCCTCCCTGTCCCTACAAGGCAGTTTCTTTCCTCTCTGCGCGGGCCGATCTAGAATACCCCCGATCGATTAGATTTGTCTGTGCACCGTGCGCAATGAAGCGTGACCAAGGAGAGATAAGAAGCCGACAGAGTCTGTAGCGGAGGGCAAGCTGTGGTGTTCTACAGCGATAAGTACCTGAAAAGATTTAGCTCCCAGAGAGCGGTTTTATGATAAGGCCAAAAAAAAAAAAAGGTGTGTTTCAGGCAACATGGTCCAAAAATTTAGGGTAGGTAGGTCGGATTTTTTTTTTTTTTTTTTTTTGAATGTTGGAGGTACCTTGAATGAGTCACGGACTGCCATATCGACTCGCGGGTCATTAAGACGACTCACCGATTCTTACTTTAACTAGGAATACCATAAAATTATTGGACATTCTTGTTAATAAGCAATTTCCTGACGCTGGACAGTTAATTAGGCATTGAACTGTCCTTCCTGACCAAAAAATTGCTAAAATTTCCGAAAAATATGAATATTTTGCAAAAAAAATCAAAAAAATCTCCAAAATCGGAAAAAAATGCTAGGGTCGGCCCTTTTTTGAAACTAGGGTCGGGTTGCCTGAAACACACCTTTTACTTTTTTTGGCCTAACGTCGCCATGCCTGTCCGAACGCCCTGGGCGAACTCTTATCAGTCTGTATCTCGTGTAGGCCCCTCCAGAAAACAACCCCCTCTACACGCCGGGCAGATAGTTCTCCTGTGTCCTTATCCCTTCCACTTGTTACCATGGAAACCACGGGGACGAGGCTGTAGGGAAACACCCCCTTTAAGGACTGTAGTTTTACAGCCGCGACGCCATGTTATAACGTCACTTTCTCTGTACTACTCACGGCCAGCAAATCGGTATTGGAGGCAATTTCTTCCATGTATGTCAGTGCTGTCAATGATTGCTGTTAATTAAACCGCACCCACCATATATAAGGCCCAGAGTACCAGTCCTCGCTCATATGTCTTTTGCTGGATGGGCAGTAAGAATTGGGCAGTAAGAAAAGGGCATAGAGAGGGGAAGCGGGTACATGGACTTAAATCCATCCCTTTCCGAAATTATTTGAGTCTCTATGCTAAGACGCCGCCCCCCTACTCCCCCAGTGTGACATCTAGATGCACGTACAGACTACGGAATACCCAATACACCCCAGGATAATTGACGATACACGTATAATAACTCAAAGCTAAACTTCATAACCCGCTTCTCCCTGACTCCCGTACGCTCCTAATCGGTGTCCCTGGAGTCTTTGGTACACTCGGACACTGCTCCGACACCCTGGAGCAGACCCGGGCCCCTTAACGAGCCTGCTCCCCCTGGAGGAGGCTGGGGAAGCCTGGAGGGCCCTGCGGGAGGCGGTGACATTGTTTCACGGGTCGGGGCGGCATGTCCGGTGGCCGCAGTAAGCAGGATGGACGGTGTCCGAGCAGACTCTAATTACCCCCTCATCAAGACGGATGACCACTCCGGGATGAGGCAGGCGGCCGCCATGCCCTCCTCCAGGGCTCCTCCAGGGGGCGCCAATTACCCCCGGTGCCGTGCAGGGAGAGGCTCAATGCAGGCACGTGGGGAACGTCACAGGGACGGGAGGGACGGGGGGGGCAACCGAGGAGCTGGAGAAAATACTATTCTTGTATATGAAAGGGGGAGAGCTGGGGAGGTGAAGGGAAGAGTGGTTGGGGTAGGCCTACAGTCTGAATAGTTAATGTAGCTACAAAATGTAGTCTCTCATCTAATCTGCTGTATTTGTACAGTAGATTTGTAACTCTATAAGTATTTTTTCCTTGTACAAATATTGAAATGGAGTCAATGTGACGTGTGGTACTTTAATCAGCCCCAGTCTCAGGCGTGAACCAGCAGAACCCGAGGTGTGAAAATAAAGGGGCTGATTGCAGCAGTCAAATACCCCCACCCCACCCCATCCTACACCTATATACCTGTCAATAACAACTATAGCATTAAGAACACCTGAGTATCATGGTGCGATAAGCTGTACACGTTAAGATTAGGATACTGCACTGTTAAGGTGCACTGACCACTGCTCTGCCCTGGAGGCTGTCACCAAGTGGGTGTTAACTGCTGCCAGTACACACTGACACGTGCCGTCCTTAAGTACACCAATAACACCTGGAGGAGTACCCATGCACGGTGTTGCAGTTAAGGCCGTTATACACTTCACACCAAATTAACAAATAGAAATTGCTACACTCATATCAATCAATCTATTGGAGGATGTGTGAATGGCACGTGCCCTTTCTAAGCGGTGGACTTGTAGGAATGGGAACCCCTTCCCCCTGCCCTTCATATGCACACAATGACACATGCATCCATATATAGACCAAATCAACGTGATATGCGATACAGGAAGCGTTAGGTAGTGCTCCTATACAATATCTTATGGGGTAGATTTACATAGAGTTGACCAAATACCTTGAGTCGGTGGCTTGAAATGTTGTGTTCATTCAAGCATACCAAGCCCTGTTATTTGTGGATAATCGATAGGATATGTTAGTACTAAGTTACCGACACGGAGCTTATCATGAATGACTACAAATTCAGGTGTGTGGTCGACTCTAGGGAATCTACCCTATGCTGTTTATGATAATTCAATATTGAAAAATACAATATTAATGGTGAATGAATGGAACTGCAGCCCATTTTATGTTTCATACTGGTCACCGATAAGGAATGCTAAATGAGCAAACTGGAAAAGGGAAGTGAAGTAAAACTATAAAAACATATCAACCACCGCTGGTCTGCCTTGTTCTTATCAATCCCCTACGCCTGGACCCCTCCCCCTCCAGCCCACCCCCCACTATCATCCACCCACCCCTTCACATCATATCTCCCCTGCTCCCACCAACCCAGTCCTTCTCTTATCAGGGTCCCAGTGCCTGTGCGGAGATGACAGCCTGGCGGGACGGTAGGGGATCAAAGGCAAGGATCCAAACCCCCAGGGACCCTGGAGGAGGCTTGTAAGGGGTGGTGTAGAGCTGGTAGATGCAGCTTGTCACCGAGTAGAGCGACATATTGCTTACATTGTCAAATAACTCTGGACTCGTGTCCTCCAGTGAGGAGCACCTTGTGCTGTGGGAGATGGAACTCCAGTCCATATTATTGAGCATGAAGTCCAGACATGTAATGCATACATGCATCCTCGAATTTCAATGTCAGAGTGTTATATGATTTAAGTTATGGTTTCATCATAGAGATGGACTTCCCCAATGTAGGGGAAGTTTAATAATATCTTAAAAAGTACTGATCCATGTTAATCTTATATTGATCAACCAGATATCTTGTAACTTGGTGCGTGTGATAATTAAAAACAAAAAAGTAATGTACATGTATAAAGGTTAAGAGGATCAGTGGCCTCATTATAACAGAGATAATATTATGTATACATTTGTTGTATCATATACACGTATAGATTTCTCCACTACACATTGTATATGAATAGGTTGAAGATACCAAATAACAAAATAACAGCCCTGGATGGTGAGGCATGAACTAACACACCTCTGAGTGTGGCATGACCTACATTATGTAAACAGCCTGGAGGAGACTCACCCTGGAGCATGTCCTGACAACTCTGACCCGTGTAGACCAGGCAGAAACACCTGCTAGGGCAAGAAATGACCGGACAAGGGGTATAAATCTCACCCACACCCTCCCCCTCCGCCCGTGTACATGTATGTTCAAGTTACTATAGGCGGGCAGATCGTGGATTGCCACTGTCTTGTAGGTGTTCTATATTGTAGAAAACATGTTCTTATATGTGTTTTCTTCTGTATTTATGCTGTTTAAGGTGTTTTGGAACTCTGAATATCATGATTGGTGGTAACTGACAATAATCTAGGGAGGGAGTCCAGACGAAAATGATATGATATCATGCTCATCTCCTCATCTAGACAGCTGAAACACGTGCAGTTGGGTTTGAATCCCGGTTTAAATTATACATGGCACGTGTACATGTATATATACATGTGTGATATGACCCATAGATAAGACTATATACTAGTACTTGGATTTCGCTATACCAGATTATGTCTCAAACCACATGGCTCATAACTGCTATATTAAAGATGGCATGATAACATGGCACACATGTGTGCCCCACAATGGTACATGGTATACCGTATAGCTGACATGGCTTTGAATCATGCCACACTTAACCCTTTAAGGCCAGCATATTGCTTGAATCATTACACCCTTTGTCGTCATGATGCATTTAATGCAGCACTGATTAGTCTACTGGCCAGGGATGAAGCTATGCATCTTTCCAACCATTTTGAGAGTGCCAACCCCCTATGCATGGTAGGCATGACACGTGAATGCAGCACCTCCTGCATCATGACACATTAAAGCATTATGCGATCCTTAAAGGGTTAATTCCATTACCCACTTACCATCCACCAGCGGCAAAACTGACACGTCTTCATCTTACATGCAGTCTCAGGTCATCTGTACCCCTGTGTTACCATGGAAACCGTGTGGCACTTCTTGTAAACTAAGGATATGTTGTTATAAACTGGATACCTCCATCTGTAAGTCCTGAGATGACTGAGGGGTAATGTCTAAATAAACACTGGTAATCACCAGGGGCCTGCTAAATCAATTATTTGCTGCTACTTATAGGCCGTCTTGATTAGCTGATAAGTGCATTTACCGTTAACTGTTCCCCATATTGAGATTCATTTTCATCCATGGCTAGTCTGAAAGATGAAATAAACATCCGATCATCAAACCACCTTTATGCATTGTATAGAGTTCAGTATGAAGGGCAAAAAAGAGCAGGATTTAATCTGGTACATACACATTATACCGGCATAATGGGTGTGGCAAACAGTTACAAATCGGGGGGGGGGGGGGCAATGGGGGTTTCTGGTCATTTTTACCCCTTTTCTCTTGATATTGTTGGTTTGATTTTTTTAGGGTTGAGCAATAGTGGAGGGACACGCCCCTTCCCATTTGCTAAGCCCCTGGTAACATCAGACTTCATGTCTTCATTTTTGCGACCCCCCCCCCCCCCCCGCCCCACTCATCCCCAACCACCATCATCTTCCATGCGTCCCTCCATGACATCCCTATGTTTACATTCAGGTTGGTTGGGGGTTACTAACCGGGGCGCTACCTACCGGGAGCTTCTGACACCACACTAAGGCAGCAGACAAGATCATTACCCTCCCTCCATACCTCTAACCCCAAGAGGCTCCAAATTAAACCCAACAAAAATATTAAGGACTGGTTCCCTTGGGAGACCCCCATCAACTTTAACTCCTCCAGTACCTGCCATGTCTTGACAGTGGTCGCGACGCATAGAAGCCACAGGCGACGTCACACAATGGTGACGCCTGGGAGATTAGCGCATGCACAGGAACCCAGAGTAGATTAGTGAGTAGCATGGGAACTAGTAGCAGATATAGGGGTTAACTCTGCCCAACGCCACGAGAGGGCGGGCCAGTCGGGGTGACTGGTGTGGTGGGGACGCAGGGGGTGGTGGGGTGCTGGGTGGTGGTCGAAGCGGATTAGCAGGTTAGGGAAAACAACGAGCAATTGGGACACCCTGTCCTGATTGAAATCGATTACCTAGGATTGGCAGTGTTGGTTGCAATTGCTTACTGGATGGGTGATGCCTGGAGGGCAAGAATAGAGACTATAGCAAGGGAGGGTGTTGGGGGGGGGGGGTCATATGCAGACAACGAGGGGGTCTTGGAGTGACCATGTGGTGTCAGTGTAGAATATTAGATTGATATCTCATGACGGGCGACCCACATGTATTATGATACTGCATGCATGACTTAGACTATGCCTATGGTTGCGGAAATCTTCTCCCTTTGATTGAATACTCAAGCTAGGGCAATTGCATCCACACATATATCGGTGGACACTGAGAAGAAACCCTTATTTACCATGCATGCCAACTGGGCACAACTGATGTATACCTTGCCTTTCTCTGAAAGTTTATTTAGAGAAGGATCCATTCTCTATTTGACATGTAGAAGCCAGGAGCACATGTCTATGTGTCACTGGAGTCCTATGGAGTTAGTGACACCAAGAATAAACACTGACATCTAACATTGCTATATGGTGTCTAGTGTACAGACATAGGGGTAAACCTTACTGTCAACTTTATTGGCATAGTAGCAGCCTAGACGAGCTTTGCTGAACATAGATCTAATAGTGTTGTAAAATAATGTTATGGTCTTCCAATAGTGACAAAGGTGAGAAGGTTATTACTATACCTTTCCAAATTCCGCAACTGTATTAACAGGCAATACAATTTAATGCTTAATAAACCTGAAAATGATATTAATATAATAATTTCATAACTTTAGTACACTTAAATGATATATAGAGAGAAGTTGAATATCAGGATTCACAGTTTATATTGATACCATCATAATTATAGGTAATATACAGGGTTTAGGTGGTGTGCACTAAATATCACAGAACTGACAGTGCATGTAAGTGGAAGTGTATTGCATGAAAGTACTTGTAATTTGCAGTTATTATCACCAGAGAAATGTCTCATACTATCCTCTGCATCATACCCCTTTGATATTGATACGTATCAGCAGGATATGTTATATATAGGTTGCATACGTTGTAAACAAATCAGCAGACACACCATGTGTAGCATAAACACGTCTAATTAGCTGTGAGATGAAACACCTGTGCTGCATATTTTTAGGGAGCATGGAGGAGAGGGTGCTGGGTCATTCTTAGGTATGCACTGACCATATGGTGACCAGCAGGACGGACCAGGGTGATGAGTAGGACTCCTGGAATCTGGATACATTTACAGATCAGTGTTCAGAGGTTCTCCTATATAGAAGGTTGGGGGGGGGGGGTTATGCGCCATTAATATGTATATATTGCAGAATGACACATTGGAACTTTAGATAGAGATTATATACTTTCACTGGGTTATTTTTCAACTATTCTTTTTCATTTTTAGATTACCTGTATCTTCATTGTCTGGGAATTCTTACCTGCGGTCCGTTTTGTTTGTAATCTGAAAGATAACTGTCCAATGCTAATGATAAAAGAATGTAACTTCATTTGATTCATGTTTCATAGGTCGTTGGAATATGAAATGATCATATTGTGAATGTGGGCTTGAAGCGAGAAATTCCACATGTTTGAGATGCAACAAAATCAAAATAGATTCGGATCTATTGTATTAACCGAAGCCTTTTTAGTTGTACATGTTTATGTGAGTCAACATACCCATAATACAATAATTTTACACATAATTTAATATCAAAAGAAGTTGCAGGGCTCCTGTTCTGTAGCACATGACGTACACGTGTGGTCTACCGGGAAATATGGACAAATATGTTTCCCTATAAAATAGAACCGATTGTGTAGTCAGATGCAGTATTTCTTTCTATACACTGTTCACCTACCCCTGCAAATGCCTGTTTCGTATGCCACTGGAGCTTGTCAGTTTATTAACGGAAATCCCTATGGACCCCTGTATAACCCCATCATACCGCCCCTCTGAACCACACACCCTCCCCTCCTCCCTCCCCTCCCCTCGGCCGCCGCGCACACACTGACGCCGACGCCCCTGACGCCCGGCGCCGAGGGCCGGACTTGTAACGAGTGGGCGTGGCCAAGCCGTGCCACGAGTGAATGTTAACAAGCTCCCGCCTGTCAATCACCCACCGCCGCCGGCCAATGTTTGCGCTGGTTTCATCGGCAAGCGATCGCACGCAGAGGGTTTTACCCCGGTCGGTGGGTCCCCGAGGGTGTCCGATACTCGAGCCGGGGTGCAGGGAGGGAGCCGGCTTCTGGAGGGGTACAGGCCGGCTGTTGGGTGCTGGAGGAGGCGGGGTGTGCTGCCCTGGACGTGGCAAGGCCATGGCTCCATGGTTGTAAAGCATGGGACGACATGGCTTCTTCCTGTAACTCTAGCTCCCTGTGCACATCGGCACCTTACACCCCATCCCAATGTGGCCCCAACATCATATCGAACAAGGCCTGGCCCTAGTCCATATCCATTCCTCTAAACTAATTAGAATTATCTACATTACAGGAATTAAAATTCAAAAATCCCTGCTATAAATAGTCAATTTAAAAAATGAAATATGCATTTCAATAACTAGCATGTTTTCCCTAATAGATTCCACAATGTCACCGTCATATGTTAATTTACTTTGGTAGAAGATTGTTTTATGTTGTATAGCTGGGCTCAATAGATACATATGTTCCGCATTCCACATTGCAAACAGTCACAGTTGTATATCTAGAATGTGTTGCAACGCAGACAAGTTGACTACTAAGTATAGGCACAAGGTAAAGTCAAGAATCGTATATTTATTATTAATTACCAACACATAGCGATCTTCTTTTCTACTTTTCCCAACCCATATTATACCCACTGTCAGTTTCCCCCTACTGGGTGGTAATAATATTGATATTGACTGCATGGTGGTGAAGTGGCCTGATCAATAGGCGAGAATTAATGACACGGGCTCCGAGGCCGTCGGTAGTCATTTCTGCTGCAGTCGTAGAGCGGACGACACGGAAACATCCCGTGTACCACGGCGAGCTCACGGTGCGACGACAAGCTCTGAGGCGCCCTCGGTGGCAGAATCGTGTACTATTGGCGTGTGGAGCCAGCGGGTGTGTGTGTGTGTGTGTGTGTACGGGAGGGAGGGGCGTCTACTGCACTGGATTTAGGCGGGTGGGTGGGCGGGAGGTGCATGCAGGGAGGTGTCAGGAACCCCCACCCCCCTATCCTCCTGCACTAGTACTATGCTCTAAATGCCCCAGTGGCTAAGTTCGGACATCGTAGCGGGAACAGCGTTGTCTTGTTGTTCGGTCGACCCTAGAGCAAGCTCTCAACAAGTCTTATCCAGGTCTGACCTATAGCCAACCAACCAGTGTTGGGACCCAGGGTCGTGGTGGTGTGCCCCCCTCCTGCACTACTACTACTACTCGTCCTCCAGCCGGGAGGCCCAGGATTGCTACCTACATACACAGATACACACAGGAGTCGGTGTCGACACGTCTAACCTCTAGATGCGCGTGTCGGTGGGCGGGAGTTGTGCGGTGGGCGCTTAGTGCATAGCCATCACCTCTGAGCGACTACATCAGTACTAGCGCTACTTCTACAACATTATAGCCACCACCACTCGCCACACACCCCCTGCAGTAGTGGTACCCTAGCTGCACTCCTCCAGTGTGTGTGGGGTGTACACGTAGCACCGCTGTAACGACTACTCACTGGAGGTACCATACATACTAGTTAACCCCCTGGAGCAACAAGCCACAAACGACGACCAGGGACCACGGAGGAACTATGTCGTACACCACGGCAGGACTCCCCCTCCAGCCAAGCCACCACGTCACTCCACGGCCCTCCCAGGTAAGCCTATACACCCAAGCCTCACTGGAGGAGGAGCACTCCTTTTTTATACACTCCCTCCAGGGGGATCGATTTTTTTTGGTGGGTCTGCTTAAGTTGGAGGGGACCCCGGGATCGTGCTTCTAAACTCTCTCGTGACGCAGGGGAAGTTCGCGTGACGTCGGAAGTGGGCATATTTAGCGGTCGGGAGGGTTGTCCGGTGCCTTTTCGCCAATCGCCGACTGAGTGGGTTACTGCCCCGAGCAAAATGGGTTCCTGATTTGTTGCCATCACTGCCAATTTCGGGCTCACCTGCTTTATACGCGTACACGTCCGACCGACCTGCGAATATTCCCCTTTGTCTAATCGTAAACGTTGATAAGTTACCTGAATATAGATCTATTATACATTAGTTTGTATATACTATTAGTTACTAACTTGTATTGACATTTGGGGCTTTGTTGTTATCTAGGAACATGTATTAAGTTGACCTTTTACATCCATATATGTGTTTCTATACGTCCAAGTTACACTGCTTTGTGATTTGAATTTGATGTTCATCTATTTAGTCTTCATCTGCTTTTCATGTATTTTTGACCTTTTCAAATAAGCTAGACCAATATTCATACAATTCTACTCATTTGATCTTGCACTTTTACAAATGTTTTTATTATAATTCTAAAAAAAAAAAAAAAAATGTAATGGTAAAAGTTTATTCATGACAATAATATAAGTAACGCTACTTGTTAAGTGTATAATCCATGCACATTTATTTAGATTAAAAAAAAATTATAGATGCCTTCTTTAAATCATTTTCTTTGTTCCCTCAAATTTAAAACCATATACTCTTCCACTACCATACGTTTGTACAATATTTAATTTATGTCACATACCAGTAACCATACTGGGCCTCCTTGTATGTCCACACACATACATGTATGTGTCCACACACATACATGTATGTGTGAGAAGCGACTAGGCATTTAATTGTTTCTCAAGTTGTGCACGGTCGGGAGGTGTGATGTACTTAGCCCTGAGGGCATCACACGGTAGCAGCACCATCCCTCCTCCTGCCCCTGTGCCTCCCTACTACTACCTAGGTGGTGCTGATAGGTCGTCAGTGATGTGGTATGTGGTGCTGCTACTGGTGGTGGTGCTAGAGGTGGGGGTGGGGGGGGGGGTATAGCTTGCCCCCAGGGTGGGTGGTGGGTAACAAGGCACGACCAATGCAGCATCCCCTGCTGCTGCTGCTACCGTTACTGAGCACGGATTGGGGTCGGCTACTACCGATCAGCACTCCCCTCCTACATCGAGCGCCATTTAATTTATGACCGCCCTGGGTCTCTCTGTCCCCTCTCTGCTCCTGCTGCTGCTACTACTACTGCCGCTACTATACTGCTGCTGCTGCTGCTGCTCCTGTGGTTGCTCCAGGGTGAGGGGGGTGTGAAGATCTTAGTGCCAGCACCTCCTCCTGGGCTGCGGTAGCGGTGAGCGGGTGTGAGAAAGGCAGGATGGGAGGAGGGTGGGTCGGGGGGAGGGACACAGGAGTGAGTACTATACACAGTCGACACTAACCCCCACCACCACCAACCCCTTCCAGCTCCCTTCTCACCCTCCTACCCCCCTCCCACCCCTCCTCCTGTGTGTGCCCGGAGAGACCGCCTGCCTTCCGTGATCGCTATGCAGGGTGGGAGGGATGATGATTATGATGGCATTCTGATCTTACTACTACGACTGCTCGCTGCCTGCCTACCCTACCCCCCCCCCCTCCCCCAACCCCTCCAGGCGCTGGTGTTGCTGGTGATGCCTGGTCTCCGGGGCGGGTCCCAACGATAGCGACATCCCAATGCTGCCATCGGCCCCCGCCGTCGTCGATGGCGTCGGCGCGGCCCCATGTTATTGACTCTTGTCGATTGGCGGCTCGGCCGTGTACATCACACGTTGTACATTTCTTATTGTAACCGCGGCCCGACGCCACGTCACCGCGTCACGCCGCGCCCTCATCGTCGACGACGCGCCCTCCTGCTCCTAGGCCGCCTGGACTCCCTCCACCACACCCGGCCCGACACCGCCCTCCTCCCGGCCACCTTCTCCCTCCCCTCTGCTTCTACTTCTACTACTATACTACTACTACTAGAGAGATCGCCACCCGGGAGGTTGTAGCTATAACTCCTGCTACTATCACTACTAATACTATAGTTCTACCCCTGCCTCCCGCACGTTAATACTCGCAGGTCGCCTTCACCTCCAGCACCCACCCCTCTCCTGCCCGACTCCTCATCCTCCCCACCCCTTCCTCGGACCAACCGGACCGTGCGGCATCGGGCGGTGGTCACCCTCCACACAGCCCGCCCACCTTGGCCACTAGCGCCCCCTCCCTGCACCCCTCCCACCCCTCCTTCCAGGACTCCCTGGAGGAATCCCACCCTGGTCGCTACTACTACCAGTAGTACTACTACATCGAGCTCCCCACCAGCACCTACCCTACCGGCAGTGGGGCAGCAGGAGGAGGAGGAGGGGTGTGGTGCTTAGTATTGATTAATTAAGGAGTTGTTGATTTCTCGAGAGCGTCGCTGGGATTGATTCGGCCTGGAGTGGTCGCGGCGACGATCGACGTGTGTGAGACCGACCTCCTGGCTGTGCTGGTTGCATGATCTGGAGGAGGGTGGGAGTTTATAGCTTAGAGCTATAGTATCGGTGGCAGGGTGTTAGTATTACTACTGTAGTGATACCATTACTACTACTAGAGTGGGACGCTGATGCTGGTGTTGCTGCTGCTCCCTGGCGACCCCCATGTCCGGCGTGGCGTACTACACGACCACGACAAGTTACCACCACCACCACCATACCACCACCACCTCTGCCACCACCACCACCACTAGCACCACTACTACTACTGCTGCTACTACTAACGCAGTACAACTGTAGGCAGTGAGGGATCCTCCCTACTGCTTGCTACCACAGGATCACTACTATCGAGCGGCACCTAACGCCACCAGCTCCCCTGAGTGACTCGCTGATTTACTCGGGACGAGGCCGAAGCACCTCTGTCTATAGGTCAACATTGCCACCCACCTATACCTATAGCCTACACACCACCACTACCTGTCACCAATGGTGTTGGAACTTGTCAAAACTTTATCCAGTGTGGATAATATTATTACACCCCATGATAGTACAGCGATTATTTGACTGAAACTGAGCCGCTGTTCTGATCTGTGTCTTCTTGTCTCTTCTCCTTATTCCTCCTGTTCCTGATCCTGCTGCTGCGTCGCCTCTCCTCCTGGGTTTGGAAACACTACTTCAATAATACTCACTCCATCTCCTACGACTACAGCGCCCGGTGATGTCGGCCACGCTGTCCGGGTCGCCGCCCGGCGCGTCCCCGGGGACGTCGTGCTGTCAGACGGGACGGCCCGTGATGACGGACCCCATGACGGGACAGACGGTGTGCTCCTGCCAGCTGACGCCCTCCCTGCACGCCGCCGTCTCTACCCCCGCCTGGCTCCCTGCCCGAGTCGCTGTACGGCTCGGCCGCCCGCCTACTCGGCACAGGCCCTCTACGCCGCCGCCGCCGCCTCCAACGGGGCCGCCGACGCCTCCTCCATGTACTCCCCCTTCGGACCGGTAAGTGTCTAACTTAAGTGTGGGGTCTGAATCCACCTCCTGTGGGTGAAAGGGTGTGTTATATTGAAGATATTATATAGAAATGTTGCTGAAGATGTTTTACTGATGTATGTAGGATAGTGAGTGGGGTTATAATAGGAGGGATGAGGAATGTGTTGAGGTTGTTCTCTGTGGCAAAAGGACTAGGTTAGTATAAACTCAACACTATTACTGAAAGTTAAGCAATGTAGGATTAAAGTAAATGTGGGTATTCAGTCTGCATGTCTTTTGGAATAATAGACATGAGATTTTGAATTTATTCAGCCCTCTAGAGATGCATAATCATCTATTGTTAAGTACTGTATAATTTCTACATGTTGCATGTATATTATGCTAAAATATGCTAGCTTAGTATTGCCAGGTTGACTTATATAATTACTATACTCTTCTCCAAGCCCCACCCTCAAATTAAAATGTTTAAAATAATAATTCAGTGATATATACAATTATATGATCAGTAAAACTCCTGCATATACTCACCTATCTGTCTATCCCTCTCCTGTCTCGTTGATCCC